>CM045559.1:26430957-26785990 GCA_024721245.1 Mitragyna speciosa | reverse complement strand
TTTTGACGTATCATGCCCTCCTCGAGAAGTTCCAAGAATTGTACCACCACGTTTGTGTATGTCATTCACAAGCCTAGGAGTTAAGGTAATCGTATTCTTTGAATAGAAACCCCTGTAGCCTCCCTGTAAAATGTCATATCATTCACTGGAAAACTCAACACCAGATAAGGAATTATCATTCTTAGAGAAAGAGAAATTTGCAATTTGATTTCTGTATATAAAAAAATGCCAAATAGAAAATAGGAACTCATGATGTTATTGTTTTATGTGATGACAATCTTATTCTCTTAATTGATTAAACCAAACAGGATATCAGTGGTTCAAGTTACTACAATATCTAGGGCATAGTGCCAACCTGGACAACACAATTGTTTAAGCAAATATATAAGCAACGGAGACAGCATCCCATCCCCTTTCCCAAGATCTATTGATGCTTGCAAGGTTTGTATGAAACTTTACAACATCTTCTTATGAAAAGTACATGGTTCCCCTTTCCACTCACCCTCCTCCACCACCCTCCAACTCTTCTGTATTAACTTTGTAGGTATGACCACTCAGAGTCTGAAAATAATCACTTGCTACACATTCATGGACAACTAGACGCAAAGAAAAACGAAATGTTATCAATTCATTCTCATCTTGCTATATATAAAGGGGAAGCACCCTTAGAGTATTTTCCTTGTCTCTCTTCAAACTATTATTATTGCTTCTCATAATTATTCACAAGCATGACCAGTCTTCCAATGAAATAATCGTATAAGTTGAAAGTCTGACTTCACTATTACTTTATGTCATGCATAAATTCATTTATTAAAATGTATTACTTCACTATTACTCTATTTCGTGCATAAATTCTTTTAAAAAAATTTAATTTCTTAAAAATGAAATCTCAATTTTTTTACCTTTAAATTTATACAATTGAGCATGCCCAATCAACTGATTTATGGAAAACAACAAAATTTATAATTTTACAATACTACGGAAATGATATTTATGAAATTTAAAGTTAAGAATGATTCAACTTACATCTATTCCGAGGACTTTGTTGACACCATACATATAATCCAGGCTGTGAACAATTTCCCTGATCACTGTGTTTAGCCCTGGGCATAGTCCGCCACATGTCACAATACAAGCAGATACCTCATCTGAATTAAAATATACCTGCAGGACAATGAAGCTTACCTTTAAATTACTTATGGCCGGAAATTACTGTAAAATATCATTTATACTAATTTAAGCTTCATACCTTCTGCCGTGGTCCAGCACGACGAAAATGTATTCCTCTTGGACTATCCTTCTGAACAACAACCTAAAGAGAGGTGGCCAACAAAAATTTAATCTATTTACACTCCAAAGGGTTTGGTGAAAACTCCATGTAATGGCTCTAAATATCTAACTAAAAATCTAAAATGCTGGCATAAAACTGTGCCACTAAGTAAAGACAGCATATCTTCTAATACAAGATTATAAAACTTCAGACAAATCTTCTAAGATCAGACAACTGGCAATATTCTGCCAAAAAAGTTACTTAAGGTATAGAGACATTGACCAGATATTACATGTCCTATAGAGAAGAAAGTGCACCCGAAACTCCAATATGCATGACACAAGCTTGAAGCATCATGAGACAATGTAAAAAGACAACCCCAAATCCAGCACATTAATCATTCATTTGATTTATACACAAAGTCTTTCCCTCAATGTAGCCACAGCTCTATCTGTCGCTCTCACTCAATAACTACATATCAATGCACCAAATCTACCGTGCATGTAGATGGACACATATCTGACACAAGAACCCAGTTTGAAAATGGGAAAACAATGAAATTAAGGAATAGTAAATAAGATGCTTTGAGAAATATATATTATTGCCGCTGCATTAACAAGGCCTTAAAGATAAATATGAAGAACTATCTAATTGCAAAGCACGAAAAAAAAGTGACTGATTGCAAGGCTTAAGAAGATGGCTACTTAAACTTGCCACCAATTTTTAAAAGAAGTATATGAGAAAGTGTTGTTGTTGGAGAACCTCATTTCAGTAACCTTAGATAGCAGATGGTGGAAGATATATAAGCAAGTCTAATCGTCTTGCTAAACATATAGCAACACCATGAGAAGGGAAAATAAAAAAGGAGGACAACTCTTGGAAAGTGATTTCGACAACCTATCTTCCCGGCTGAGTGGTCTTCCAAATGTGAAGCTAGATATTTATTTTTCCAAATATCACCATATTCTAAGCAAAGAAAATGAAGTAAAGTTAATAACCTTGTACTGCAGATGGACAAGGCTAATCACAAGAGTAGTATTTTTCTGGAAAACTCGTGTGGTTTGGGTTGAACTAAAACCAAGATCTGTCAATCAGTTGGGGCATGTAGTGTAGAACAAAAAAATGATTAAATGCTGCTCTATAGTGCTTTTCTGGATGTCCACGTGGAGAAAGAAATGATTCAGCTTTAAAGTAGTCTATGGATAGTTTCAAAACCACTTTCTATTGGGACTTTATATTTTCTTCTGAATGCTTTGTAAAGCCACCATGCAATACAGATGACAAATGCGTGCCATATTCCTTCCCTGCCGAAACACCAACCACAATTTCCCCAAAAGTTGATTTCTCATTAAGTACTAATCAAGAATATTAGTATTGATGGCAAATCATATCTAGCAGAATTGGGAGTCCACCTTTTGTGGCACAGTGTCATCCATGTCAACAAAGTACTGCCTGAAATAAAAACAATGTATCACTCTCATTTGATTAAGGTACAAAGAAAAGATGAATGGCTACTCAAATATAAGTTCAGAGCATAAGAAAAATAAACTGGACTTACTTGACAACTGAATATGCAGGATTAGAACGTAATGGATTGGGATACGTCTGCCACAGAATGAAGAACCCAATAAGAGATCTTACGAAAAGGAAAAAAACAAAAAGAAGGAGATAGGAGCAATGTGCTATAAGAACAAACCAACACGAAGAGAACTGCAATCATGCAATTTATTCCCCTGCTTATTTAGAACTACTCACAGACAAGAGCATACTAGACTTCTTTCTGGAATAAATGACAATGTTTGATCCAAAAATTAGACCATTCATGTTCAGCACTAGATCAAAGATGTAATTTTAACTTTGTACATATTTATTACCATCAAATAAAAACTACAATTTCCTCGTTTCATTCAAAGTTATTAAATGACTTCTAAATATACTACCATCGTACGTAGTTAGGCATGAACAACTACGATGGCAAACAAGAATTATATCATTGATAAAGTGAAGATTTAAGACTCATATGCACCAAATTCTTATCTTCTTTCCCCTAATAAGTTTGTGATATACTAGCTGTATTCCAAAAACAATTAGTTCCTTCAAAGAGAAGTAACGACAGGAAGCTCAAAGTTGCATCATTTCTGAAATTTAATGACTGATTATTTGCATTATCATCGCACCTCTAATTCGTAAACTTCTTTCTGCGAATTTGTAGATAACTAAGAAGGTGATTTAAGGATGCGAATGAAAACAGAAACACCTAATAAATGAGGCACAAAATCAAGAAACAATAACAGTGCATTGCGACCAAAACAGAACATGACAATAAGTCCTTAAATAAAAGTACAAAATTTCACTTCTTTGGAACAAAAGAATCAATTTTTCGTGAAGATGACAATTCCTTCTCTTGCGAATGAGGTTGAAAAATTGAACTTGAGATACCTACGATGCTTATTATAAATTCAGTAGTTAATTCAACTGTTTTCTCACACGTTTAACCATTTCCTTTCCCTTATTTTTCTCCGGAAAGTGTCAAGAATTCTTAAAAGATTCAATAAAGCATTTCTTCTTGATCTTTAATTTAACCAATCAAAATGAATTATTACACCATAAGCAGAAAATACACCAAATAACCGAATAACCAATATCAAATTCCTATTTATTCATTTCATAATTCAAATTCGCAAAGTAACTGGTAACAGTCACCAAAATCAAACAAAAATAATATTAAAAATTATTATTCAAAAAAAAAATTACAACTTAAATCAAATGATCCATATCATAATTCGACAAATAAATAAATGCATTTAAATTCACAATAACGCGCGAAAAACAACTAAAAATAAAATCATAAATACATAAAAAAGAATAGAGAAGAAATACAGACAGGGAGATCAGGGATGTAATCGGTGAAGTGAGGGACATCCTGGAGGACGTAACCGCCGGCGCCGGTGACCACCTTCATCATCACCCCATTCTCATCGCCGCTGCAATCATTACTATTGTTCCGATTAGTCCCCATCTCCCTCCCTGCTTCAACAGAACAAACCAAAGCTTTAATCACAATTATTCGATTAATTAATTCAATTTAACTTAATTAATCACATAAAGGAGCGGAACTACTGTTGAGAAGATCGGCGGTGGCTAATCTGGATGGTTAAGCAAGGAAATTGCTTCTGCTGCTTTGTTCTAGAGAGAGAAAGAGAGAGGGATGAATCAATCAAATTAACGATAATTTTTAGCAGTTAATATTTGCGTTGATAAAAAAAAAAAATGGACGTCAGTGGAGAAGATTAAAAAAAGGGAAATTGAATGGACAGAGAATCTTAGTATAAATTTGAAAATTAGATTCTGTTTCACTACTTCTCCTTCACACCTTTCCCTATTTAAAACAATGATTATTTTGGCTTGTAGAAGTCACTAAAAATCGGGGTATGGACAATTATTCTTAAAAAAACATTGTAGGCTATTTATTATTTACATTTTACCGGCATAAATTAATGTCAAATGGTTTTGAGAGTGTTTTTGAAATGCATTACTTTAACATTTTTTTTAATAAAACTGAGAAAGTGTTTGGTAAGGGAGAATCAGGAATGGAGAATGGTCGTGTTGGTGATAATGACACCATTGTTGATATTTTAAAAAATAATTATAACTATTTTTTAAGTCAGATAAAAGTGATTGATTTATATTATTTTATTAAATTTGTGAACCTTTTTTAAAAGAAATGATATTCATTACATTAGTAAACCAGTAAACCAGATATGTTTTGGAGAATCGTCAACACCTATATTTATAATACAATTAATGATATTTATAGTGATAATAATTGATAAATTTAAATCAAACGGTTCCAAAAGTATATTTTGTTGAAACGTGCGTACATAATTTATTTAAATAGTTGATTCTATTTTTGAAATAATCGAGAGCATTAATCACACACATTGAAATCAATTTTGTGATTGTAGAAGTTCCTGCTCCAAGTTAAGATGGATTTTCTGATTCGAACCCTGTTCCATATTTCACACGAAATTTTTTAGGCATTTAGTTTATTTTCCTTCTTTTTTGTGAATACTCTGTGTATTTATTTGGTACATGCCTTATTTTATTTATGGCTAATTGTGCGTACCTAATGAATTTAGTAAATTATTAGTTACACAGCCCAAAAAACCAGCTGTCGCAAAAGCAAAAAGTTTTCTGTCTTTCTTTTTTTTTTTTATTGGTTTGGAAGAAAAGGTGAAAACTGAAAAGGAGGAAACGATTGGAGCACGAAACAAGGCACAAGGAGGAAACAGCGAGCTGATTGTATTGAAAACAAGTGGCGCCACTGTGCTTATTTCGCCCGGGCACGTAGGAAGTCACCCGAAGATGTGGGGCATGCAGGAAAACGTCTTTGCCTTGGTTGACGAGTTTCTTCTTTTTTCGATTCGGTGGATGCCTAGATACGGAGAGTTTGATCTTTCACCCCGGCGCATGCCGCTAATTATGACCAAACACTTGTCAACTTCGTTTGAATTGCGTTTTTTTTTTTTTAAATTAATATCTAATATCTTCTTATAATGAATTATGAAAAATAAAATAGAATGTACTTGGAAAATATTTGTAAAATATTATTAAGATTATTGCAATTCAAACACGCTCTAAGCTTTTTTTGTTCAACATCAAATAATTCAACATTCAGAATTCATATTGAGTTACAACAAATATGATCCACATATATAGTGGATTTTATAATTATTTGACATCTAATAATTATTTGTGTCGCTTTTCGATACAAAAATTATTATTTTTGTGGGCACCAAAGAATCTTTAAACAAAATGAATCTCGTTCATCAACTAGAGAAGAATAACAACTCTTATTATAATAGTAAAAGAAAATGTTTTAGTTACGCTTAGGAAGATTAGTAGTAAATTTTGTTAAGTGATTAAAATGCTTTCTCAAAAAAAAAATTTTTTGACTTAAATGGCAATTTTTATTTGAAAATTGTAAATAAGCTGTGAGAACGTATATCATAATACAACTATTGTCCCGAGAGGGAGGCCCACGTAAAGTAATATGCCACAAGCATAAGAGGAAAAAAAGAAAAAAAAGAAGGATGCTAACGTGTGAGAGATCCCAAATATTTGGCAGATTGCACCAAATGCCATTGAATGTGGCGCTAATGCCATTGAATATGGTGCTTTTGCACGTGAAGCATCCACGGCAAATTTTGCAATATAGGGAACAGTAGAACAGTTGAAAGGAAATATTTAGGTGTACCGGATTTACGGATGTAACTGTAGAACCTGTGGTCCATCTTCTCCCTCTTCCACCAAAAGTACCATGGGATGGGACCCACATGGGATCCACAAAAGGGTCCACTTTTGATGGATGTGAAAGAAAGAGGATCACAAGATTCATGGCCCCACCCGTGGACCCGATCCACCTAAATATTTTCCAATCCAATACCTTCCAAATAAAATTGTTGAATGCCATGTAACGGTAGAAGTGATTAAGTTCTATGGGTATAATTTTAAGTTAACAATTGTCTTTTAGTTGTATCTCGTGAAATAAAGTTTAAGTGTTATTTATGAAATTTTTTAACAAAAAAAATGTAATGGTAGAAGTCATATTAATTTATTTCTTTTTTTTTAATTTGGGTTAATTGACAATAACAATCAGACAAGACCGATGCACTACACACGAGTACAGATTTCTACTCGGAGAGCATTCGTATGGATTTTCTATTAGAGGCAAAATCTAAATCTTGAATATTCACCCTACAAAAACTGAAGTCTTTTTGTGGTGATCACGGCACAACGGCCGTTGATTGTCTATTTAAGATCACATATTAGATTTTTTGCTTTCTTTGTTTTTGAATATTTTGTTGCGATTTTGGTGGAGAACATTAGTTGAAGGCAGAAAGGGACCGCTACTCTTGTGCTTGAAGTTTGTTCCATACTTATGATCCGGATGAGCCCACTCAGTAACGGACATTTAGGTGGATGGATGTTTTAAGTAGGGCCGAAGGGATCCAAAAATTGTAGAGCATTAAATGAAATTAAACTAAAGGTCAAAGCCCGTTAAACGATCCAACTCAAAAGAGTGGTTTTACCTCCTTCACGTTTTAATCAGATGCACCTACATGAAGCCACTAGCCAGTGTGAAAATATATCTCTAGCCAGTTTCAGTTGTTAGATTGTAAATTCCAGACCCTTTTTATTAATATGTTTTTATCTTAAAAATACTTTTTAGAAAAAGAAGGAAAAAAAAAGGAGCCAAAAAAAAGGGACAGTCACAATTGAACTCATGGTATATGATAGTGACTTTTTTTTTTTTTTATGAAACATATACTATTACAATTGAGGGAAGGAAAATGGTGCTTGGTGGAATTCGAACCCCGACCTCTGGGTTACAGTCCTAGAATTCTAACCGTTCGCCCCTCTAATCGTCCCTATGATGATGACTCACTACGCTTGATTACTGGACTAATGATGTATGGCGATGACTTACAACTCTTGATTACAAGGCTATATTCTTCATTTAATGAATTGAAAGTGCAAACGAATTGTGAAAATGAGGAACCTTATGGATCAAGAGCAAAAAGAAAGAAGAAATTATTTGAGTCAAATAATGGGATTATTCCTACTCTACAATTGCGAAAGGCACAATGTATTTGTGAGCAATTTCAGAGATAAAGTAGAAAGTAAAATGAGATGGAGAAGTCACAAAACGTGATGGGCTTTAGAGAGTAAATATGTGACTCTCTTCGTACTATTTTGATAAATTTATAATTTTTTTACTAAGTTTAAAAAAAATTAGTTAACTTTATTGAAAGAATAAATTAATTTATAATATTGTTAAAATACCCTTATATTTATAATTAAACATTTACATTAAATACAAAATAAAAATTTATACCATAAGTCAAATTAATTTCATTTGATATGTAAATACATGATTTGCTATGTACCTCTTACTATAACAAAGTAATTAAATAGGAGCGTTTTAGAGAAGTTAAAAATTAATTATATTCTTCAATTGAAAATTGGACTATGATAGGATGGATAAAAAAGAAAAACAAACTTATCAAAATGGGATATAAGGAGTATTAAATATATAAATTATTTTGCCAAAAAATACAAAAAGAGTTGATCTTTCCTATGTTTTTATTAGTGTAGCAATGTAGCAATAATCGATAAATCTTTTTATTGTTAATTGTGTATTCCTTTTTTGCTTGTAAATTGTAACCATGATAAAATGTGGTGACCTGCTTTTCTTCCTTCTCTCCCATCCCTTCTCACTGATTTTATTGCCAAGCACTCCAACAGGCAGAAAAAGAGGAAAGTATTAAATGCACAATATATATTGTTATGTGACGAATTAAAATTAATAATTTATTATCATGTGTTGTCACAATTTTTATTATTTAATAATATATAATTAATTTTATTACATTACGTAACATGTTACGTAACGAGACGTGTATGGTGCACTTAATACTCACTCACTCAGAGTATGACTTGTTACCCAAAAAAAGAAAGAAAGAGATTAAAAGAAAAGTCGAGAATCAACCCGTCTCTAGTGGGCACGTGGTATCCACCGTCAAAGACAACGTGCAGATGTATTCAGATTTCAGACACGACCAAACCATTTAATACCCCAGTTTAAAAAAATGTTCGGGTAATCGAAAACGTCTTGTCAAAAAAAGTTGTTTTATTGGATAATGTGCTGACGCGCATTTATTTAAACGGACGTATTTTAGGACCTTTGTTCCCATTTCAGTAAGCATTCGTACACAAAATGAAATGTTACCCCTACGTAATTTGATGGATAAAGGTACCCTTTTCATCCAAATTAAATTAGCGAGATAAATACTTCTTTTTTTAAATTATTGATCATTATAATGTCAGTGGTCAGTGGTGGTGTTTATCACATACAACGGAGGTGAAATTTCAAATTTTATCACACACAAATTATGTTAGAGTGAAATTCTTTATATGATTAATTAACACGCAGTCTCTAGTGTATTCTAATACACACATTGCACATCCTTCTCTAAGCTGGGTTTGCACCCCTTGATAAACATATTATTTAATCTTTTTTTTTTAACAATTCGGAGAAAGGGAAAGGAAAATAAATCTTACTTAATCCAAATTGAAAGCACTAATGAGAATAACACATAACATTTACCCTTTCAAAAGTCATGATAATTTTTAGAGGGGTGTAAGAGTTTAAGTATTAGACTCTAACAAGCAACTCTTCATATGTAAGAATTTATGTTTTTTTTTACAATTCGAGAAAAAGGAAATATAAATAAACACATTATTTATATCTAATGCTATAAACATGTTTAGGAGTCAATTTTAGTAGTTTTATTCAAAGGATGAAGGTCATGGATGACATATACGACGACTTTATTTTGTAGAGAAAAATTTTAACAACACTTTTGCATATGAGAATAACACTTTGCCATGTAAAGGTTATATAAATACAACTTAATATTAGAGGAGCGCTATTTAGTTAACGAACAAATAACTACAAATATATCAAATTACTCGTAAGTAACTCAAACTCGGCTCAACAGACAACTCGATTCAATTTAATTTCAACCGAACACTTTTATATTTGACTCATGAGTTTCTTGAATTTTTAGTTTTCTGACATTTACGATTTTAACATCTTTGCTAAAATATTCAAGTTGTAAACTATGTTTACTATGCTTGAATACTGGCTAGGCTTATACCAGGTAAGCTCGAACTCATTCAGTTAAATTGCGATCTAGCTTATAATAGATTTAGAGTGTTTCAATTTTCAACTAAATTCAAACTCAATTAAATAATACTCGACTCAATATCTCTCATAATCTATTTAACTAAATAGTTGAAAAACATAAAAAATTTGTCTTAAAAAATGTGAGGATCAATTGTAAATTTATGACAATTTGCCTAAAATGTATATAGGATACCATTAAGGCATATACCCATCGCTGTCATAATGGACCATCATCAATTATCGCGATCATTGCAACATAGTAAAAGCTTAAAATCAACGCAACTCTTTTTCTCTCTCTCTCTCCCATCAACATAAACCCTCCTTTCCCACTTCTTCCATTTCTTCTATATTTTCTACTAAGAAAAAACGGAAAAAAAAAAAAAAACTCAAGAAAGGGAAAAAGATCAGCAGCAGGGGAAGGGGAAGAAGATGTCGTGGCAATCGTACGTTGACGACCACTTGATGTGCGAGATCGAGGGGAATCATCTCGCCTCTGCCGCTATTCTCGGCCACGACGGCACCGTTTGGGCTCAAAGCGCCAATTTCCCTCAGGTCAATTTGCTCTTTTATTTTTTTTCCCTACTCTGCTTTGATTTTGCGTTGACTCTGAATTTTTGGATTTTATTATTTTATGTTTATTGTTCTGGGTTGCGGAGTGAGTTTTGTTGCTTCATTTAGGAAATTATTTTTTGGGTATTTAACTGGATTTTATGGGATTGAATTTATTTATTAGGGTTTAAGTTCTTTAATTTAAATTTGGGATTTTTCTCTTTTTTTTCTTTTACATAAGAAAAGCTTTCTCCTTTTTTTTTTTTTAATTTTTAGAATAAGTTATTTGGGGAATATAGTTACTGAGTTATCGAGTTCAACTGGGGCATGTAAAGTTCCTTTTTTGGTTGTTTTTTAGCATTTTAAGTTGATGATGCAATAGATTACTGTGATTTGTATGCCTAATTTTTTTTTTTTTTTTGAGGTTACTTTTATGACTTTGAGAAAGGCACAAAATGTTAGATTTATTGACCATAATCAGTTGAGAACTTGAAAAAATTGCAGATTTGCGGGAGATGCAATCACATATTATTTCCAATTTGGAAGCAAGTCTATCACAGACTTTCAGGGGACAAAAAGTTCCTCAGATGACAAATTGAAAAGCTTTGATGTTAATAGGAATTATGGTAATTTGTCTCCTTGTTGAACATTATTGTAAGATCGAGGAAGTTTATGTCATAAATGAAGCACCCGGGACCAATAGTTTCCTTTTTAACTAGTGGGACTGATAGAATTGGCAAATAGAAAACGGATCTTTTTATTGGGCTTGTCGATGTTTAATCGGAAATGAGGCTGTATCCTGCATTGGCTGCAAATTTGACCCGATGACTTTCCTTTTAATGCCTTTATTTGACTGGTTTATTATCTTCATGCAAAAACTATTGGAGTAAATGAGTTTGATAATTCCTGTTAGTGTACTGCTGGTGAAATTACTGCACAAGGCAATTGGAAGTTCACCTGACATGTAGGACATAGATGGGTGATTTGACGATTACTCATGTTCCCTCATAGTTTACAATAGCCGAAAACTTTGTTTCTATTTGTGATTTTGAAGCTGGTTCTGTAGGGCATATACTTTGTTTCGTCCAATGTGATTTTATCTGGCTATGCATCTGTAACCGGACGCGTGCTTGTCTGGTTTGAGTTTCAGAAGTTTAATTTGTTCAAAATTTCCTAATTACATGTACTAATTTTCCTTTCTGACGGTATTACAGTTTAAGCCAGAGGAAATAACAGCTATTATGAATGACTTTGCTGAACCTGGAACCCTTGCTCCTACTGGCTTGTATCTTGGTGGCACCAAGTATATGGTGATTCAAGGGGAACCAGGGGCTGTTATCCGAGGAAAGAAGGTAACATTTGGAGGTCATCCATCAAGTATGCTGGAGCTTTGTTGTGTTGATTTCCCTCCACATGCGATAGTTTTGCACTCACATTTGCCATAATTCTTGACACTGAAAAAGCTTCCGCTTTTGAATCTTAAGCTGTTGTTGCTTTTTCTTATCTATTCAAGTTCATAATATTACAGCTGTTTACTTAAATTGTTGATATTCATATAGGTTTATAAAATTGGTCATGGTGTATACTATTTTCCGTATTTGATATATAGAGAAGAAGGACGAGAGATTAAAAAGATCTTTTATGTTAAACTCTCTTCATACCTGACAATGGAAACTGTTTAGAGAATGCATGGCCTCTTTGGGTGGTCTTGACCACTTCTTGTTGGTTTCTTTTACTGTTTGATTTGAGTCATGTTTGCTATTTTCTGGTGTGCCCTCTTCATTATTTATTAGTCACCCTTCTGTACCTTTGATGTTTCCTATGTTCTACCCGAGACATGTAACTTTCATGTTCTAAATTGATCTGATACGATGAACTCTCTTCCATCTTTTCTTTATTCTGGTGATAATGTTTCCTGACTTTTACATATAAGTTGAAGCTTCATTTACTGAAAAATCAATAATTAATGACTTGCTTTGATAGTCTACAACCTCAGATATCATGGAAATGGCAAAGATAGTGCTCCTAGGGAATGGGGATTGGGAAGGTGCTTTGTACCTTTGCAACTATGTTGTATTGGTATTTTTGTTTGTGTCATGATTACTTTATGTTATATTTTGCTTGACATATTCAGATGGAATTTTCAGGGTCCTGGCGGTGTTACCATTAAGAAGACCAACTTGGCTTTGATCATTGGAATATATGATGAGCCCATGAGTCCCGGTCAGTGCAACATGATTGTTGAAAGGCTGGGTGATTACCTTATTGATCAGAATTTTTAAGTCTTGTTGGTATGCTGCTTCCTTTACTCTCTTTTCTTTTGTTAACTTTTCTTCATTTCAGTTAATTGGATGACATGTTGGATCATCTTACCCTTTTCTGTCTTGGTTTTCCATTTCACATGTCCTGTTCACTCTGTAGTTGGAATTATTGCAGGGTATGATATTTACATTATGGAAATCTTGGCCGAGTCTGCGTGTGCTTTAACCTCAAAAAGTGAAGGATATGTAGTATTTTTCTTGTATCAACTGTCCATCATTGTATTTTATCTTTACTTATGATAAGCTGTTTCCTCCCTTTTAAATGGGTGATATTTATGCTTAATGGATGATTTGATTGGGATATCCGGGCTTCTGAATACAAGTTGTTTTTGTTAGATAGATGTCCTTAATAAACAGTATGCTATGCTTCTCATTGTTATGCAATCTGCCTTGTGTGCATTTGCCTTGAATGCCAAAGACAGCTAACCCATTACTCATTTTGGTGGCAAGGCGCCTCTTTCACGAGGCTATTAGATTGACTGCAAGTTCCATTCTTGTGGGTCCAAATATGGATGGTCTTTTCCAGTTTCGAATGAGAGTGAGATGCCCACAATGTCTGGAGAAGTTCAATATTACTGTTGCTCATCCCCAGTTGGGAAAAAATTGGTGGAAGATCATTGGCGCTTAAAACTTATGCTTGCTATAACATCACACGAATCAATCTCGTTATCAAGTCCTTTCTTGGATTTTTGTTTTGAGCACATAATGAGGAAAGGGAGTAGATGCCGCCATGTCTCTCAATCAGACTTTTGCTTAATGCCTTCTTTGGGAGGGAGGAAAGAAAGGAAAGGAAAGGATTGAGGAGGAGGAAATTATGTTTCTTTATTCGGGAGTTAAAGTGGGAAAGAATGGAAAAGAAGAGAAGGAAATAAAAGGAAAAATGTTTTAAGTAAATTCTTCAGAAGTTTTCTCATCAAAATTAGCTGGAAAGGGAAGAAAAGTGAAGGAAATTTGAGTTAAGTTTTTAATATGACAATATTGTCTTTAAAGATGTGATATAAATAATTTTTTTGCTCAATAAATATCTTTTATTTCTTAAAATGTTACACATTTAAAAAAAAAAAAACTTGTAACATTGCCTGTCCTTTATTTTCCAATTTTTATTTTCAAACTAGCCATAAAAGCTCGGCCGTCTGAAATCTCTATGTTAAGGTACAAGCCCGGCCATCTGAAGTCTCTGTATTACGGTCCAAGCTCAGCCATTTTAGTAGTCTGAGCTTTGAGCCAATATTTTGTTGCCTTATATCTCTTTTCCTAATATCCCTAAAAATGTACATATATAAAGCTCATAGAATGTCGTACTAATTGATTCAAATCAAGTTATTCTACATTTAAATATGGGAATTTGAACTCGTACGCAAAACTTGTCACAAAAAATTCTCTGTGTCTAGTTCATATAAATAAATAGCGGGCATAGGGTACTCCCGTTACTTTTCTTTCCAAATCAGCCCAAGTTTGGGATCCTTCCATTTTTTTTTTTTTTTTTCCTGCACCTAATTTTCTCCCAAACAAACAATAGAGAGTGAAAATCAACCTTACTTCCTTTTCTATCCATTTGTTGCCTCCCAGAGGAATCAGAAGCCCAATTCAAAAAATCACGCCTTCGCTGGATTTTTACAATTAAGCCACACGGGGCGCGCCCGCGGAAAAGAAGATACTAGGATTATAATCTTCTCTCCGTTGACGACACAGAGAAAACTAAGTGCGCCTAAACTAGGTGCGAACTTTTCATTTTATCTGCGTTTTTCATTTTCTGTGATTTGTTTTTCAGTAACAAGAATTAGTTCGTTGTTTCTGTTCAATTCAACTTCAAAATCAAAAGCCAAACTCGAATTTTGTCCTGTCTTTGTCCTTTAATTTGTGTTTTCTTGTAATTTCTGCTTGCAGTAAATATCTGGGTTTTCTTCATTTATCTGTCTTTAGTCAGCAGAATTTTGAAAGAAAGAATTTTCAGGGAAAAAAAAAACGAAAACTGGGAATTCAATCAGAAATGAGAAACAATAATAAGTGGCGAGATAAAAGTAAGGGTTCATTGTGGATTGCATCTCCAGTTGAAGAAGAGAAGATTCGTCGTTCAAGGGAATGAACTCGAGGTTGGATTGGAACCCAAAAAAAAAAAAAAAAAAAAAAAAAACTTATTTTTCTTTTTTTGGTTTGGTGTTCCAGAGGACATGATGCCAAAAGAAAAAAAGTGCTTCATTTTTTCTCCTAAGTTTTGTAGGTTCTTATTCATTTGCAATTTAGATTAGTACTCAGTTCTGTTTTTGCATATTTTTCGTGAGTTGTCTGAATTTTCATCGATTTACTTTGTTTTTGTAGACCGAAGTAGTAGTGACAGTTGAATCTGTACTTTTAAGAAAATGTTTCGGGATTGCTTGAGAAATTATTGAAAAAAAAGGAAAATGAATGTTGTGAAATTTATTTTCTTGAAAAACAAGAAGTCAGCTGGAATACAAGAAAGAAACCTTAGATGGTAGTAGCATCTACACAGAAAAATTAGCTGGTGTCAGTAATTGATTTTTTATTAGCAATTTGCATCTGTCCTTAGAAGCATTTAGACAAGATGGATCATAGGTTAATTTAAGTATTGTTATGCACTACTTGGTACTTTTGTTGGCATGCTTTTGTAGAAGAATGAGAAAGACTATGGATATCTTTGGTTAACTCTCCGAGCAAAAAGATTTAAACTTTTAGTTTGTGTCTCTGTGTTTTTCATGATAGACAACATCGTCTTAGTAATGCCATTTGGATCCGACATTTATGTTTACCAGCCAAAATCTCTTTCAGCATTCGAAGGGATTGGCACTCCATTCTTCTTGATTTTCTTATGCTTATAGCTACTGAACATGTTTACTTTCAAGAGCATATGTGTCTATAAAATGTATCCAACTTTTTCACATTAGAACCCTTAACTAAAAACCGACATTCATTGAGAAACATGATTTGATTTTGGGTGGTATTGTTGCTATTCATTCCTTGGAGAAGGTGTCCGTGCAGGAGCCAAGGCAGGTGCCATTCCATGTGTTGCCAGTGCGATCCCAATGGTAATGAATTTTGTTAATGAGTCATACTGCTTATTTTATGTAGTTGGGTGTACGGAGATGCAATATTAAGTGCACATAAGACTCATAGTCATGCTGAATGTGAGATTGATGACCTTGCATATTCCATACCTGTACATATAGGAACAAAATGGACCACGATGACCTGTTTGGAGGTTTGGTTAGGCACCTATTTTATCCAGAGTGCCCTGGCTGGCTTTTTAATTATCTATAGCTGTTTGTTTTCCATTTGATAAGCAAGTATAGGATGCCCTTTCAATATTGCTAACGCTCTCAAAATTGAGGGCTAAATGGAAGAAATTTAAATAAAAAAAAAAAAAAGGATTCTTTCCACCAAGTTTCATGGCCAGTCAAATGTGCGATGCTCTGATAAATGAGACAGCATATACACATATTTCTAATTTGGGCCCCTTGAAGGGAGGAAAGAGATGGTAGGTGTAGCTGCTTTGTAGTCGTTAAGAATAACTTGGTGAAAAATATCTGTGCGGATTTTGCTGCATTTATTAAATCATTTTCTTGCCCTGTGAGTGAGAGGAGGGGCCAGTGATTGAGACATCTCGTAGATCCAATTTTTTGTCCTATTGCTGCCTTTTGTGAGAATATTCCTATATGTGTTTATGTCTGATGAGTTCTTTCATTCCCCTGGTTCCTAATAATTTCAGTTGACTGCTGTTCGTACAATTCCTTGGGCTAAGGCAAATCTCAACTATACCGCTTAGGCACTCCTTATATCTGCTGTATGAATCAGAGTTAAGTCAGCCTGATGACACGTTTATTTTCTTATTCTTATATTCAATTGTAAATTAAGGGCCTGTTCTTGGTTGCTTATGATCAGTTGATATAGCTTTTTTTAAGCTAAAAGAGCTACTGCTCTTGGAATTTTTTGAATAGCTAGTGATGAAAGTCAAGCAAGTTGGATTCTTGTTTCTTCCTTTCTGAAGATTTTCCCAAGGTGGCTCCATTTGGATTGTGTTTTTTAGGAAAAAAGATAAATACTTAGCACTTTTTGGAATGTGATATATGTGAGATAAAAAGGTGGTTAGAAAACAAGCTTAGGAATTATTCCAAAAAATTTCCAAAAATCTGACTAGCCATGTGGAGTATATTTCATGACATTATATTGCTTTTCCATATAAAAAAAAAAAAACATTTTAAGTAAGATATCATGAAGAAAGAACCTTAGACTGCTTTGCAGAATCAGAATCTAGACTTGATTTAAACTTTTTCATATTTACCAAGCCACAAGGTTTCTAAACGGTAAGAAGGTTGAATTTGGTAGTATGTTTTGAACTTAAATTGGCCCAGATCATTTGGGGATTCAGAATGGTTGAAGGCTAATACACTGAAATGGTCAATACTACATGATTCAAAATTTTAATCCGAATAAAGTTCTGATTCTGATTCCTCTAAAACTATTACATGGAGACAGAAGGACTATTTGGTAGCATTTTCCATATGTGGAATTCAGTTGAGAAAAAAAATATCAATAACTATGCTTTCATCTCCCCAAGAAAGTGAGAGGATCTTGATTACATGATAGAGGATGTTTTGATCAGCTCAATGTTAAAAAAAAAAAAAAATGCTCGTTGTGTAGTCCTGTTGATTCCGGAACCATAGACTGGTTCTGCTTTTGCTATGGCTCATTTTTTTCACCATTCTCCTAAAAGCAATTAAGTTAGAGAATCTGTATTAATAATTTTCTGAACGTTTGCAACACATGAATAACATACATTCTTTTAGAAGCTAAAAGGCGTTGAATGACCTATTCTTTTATTGTTAACTGGTGAACTGCTAACATGTATTCTGAACCCTTTCTTTGTGAGTTTATGGAGTAGACCTGTGTATTAATTTTAGACCTTGTCATGCATAAACTTGAAACTGTTAAATGGAGTGTGTTTATCGCCTTCTGGGAAAATGGTTGCTGTATATTGGTAGGTGGAGCTTAGTAAAGGGCATCAAGAATTCTGTTCTGTTTGACCCTGAGTGATTGAAGATTAAGAAGGAATATCCTGATGTTCATGGCACTTGTTGATTGCTTAGATTTACAGTCTCCTATTACGAATATTGACCTGTTCGCTTGATCGCAATCTCATGCAGCATCCATTGCCGCATATTTCATAACTGCCGACAAGACTATCTTGGAATGCGCCAGGAGGAATACCCAAAATGATAGATCAGCTTAACACAAAGTATCTGCTGGTGTGGTTACAACACCTTCTCATTTTGTACGTGTCTAAATGTGGCAAAAACCTCCTGTACTAAATTCCAGATGGATTATGTTATTTTGCAAGTCGTGAAATTTTGATGTAGTACATCTTTTGTCAACTGTCTTTGAGGAGACGGAATCTCTGGTCAGCCTTTTGTTTATGCATCATTGATGCGCAAGCTGTGTGTTTACTTCTTTTTTTGTGTGTTGTTAACAAATGTTTGGCTGCTGTTTGCTTGGCTCATGGGCTCTCTCTCTCGCAGGCACACAATATTGGACCATTTATCTTCTGGATTTGAACTATTTAGCATCAACTTTTAAAGTAGCGCAACAAATTGCCTGAGGATATTAATTTCATTTTTACTGTTGTAATCGATTTTTAGATCCGACGATAGTTTAAAGGAAAATGTAACCAATAAGTTTCTCACACCTCCATAGAATAAGTTGAGCTAATTAAGTTCACGAGTCTTATAAGGTGGTCCGTGTGCTTAATGCTTCTCCATTTCTTCATAAAATAAATTAAGTCTTGCATGCAATCCGTGTGTTTAAAAGTATCTGATCAATTGACAATCACAACTCTCTATCTTCCAAAAACACAAATAACTGTGTTTAATAGGTCTACCTTGATCTGCAACAGGATGGTACATGTACATTTGTGAGTTGTGTAATCAATTCATTTCATCACGATAAACGTGAACCGTAAAAATCATGGAAATCTGTTTCTGACCTGCAATCAAATGAACCATGACGAGAAACTGTTCGTCGGTCAGGTCTCTTACTTGAGTAACGGCATGTGCACAAAATACAACGAGAAAGCTGCTTAACTTCTCTTCAGAAGAGAAACCTAAATAAGATTACTAGCTTAAACAAAATTACCTAAGCATCTTGCTCTTAAATGAGATTACCACCTTAAACAAATTACCGAAGCATCTTCCTCTGCTTCTTTGAGTGGATTAACGTAAATTTATTTTTGTGTTTAGAAAGCTGGGGAAAATCATCAACATATAGGAAAAAATGGTACCCAATTCAAGTAGTGACTATATGGGGTATTTAAGTGCTCAAAATTCCACTCAAGGTAAACTAAAACAATATATCTCCTTCGCAAAAACTATTTTTTCTTTTTCTCTGGAAGCTTGGTTTATCAATTTGGAGGCCTATTTTCTGAAAATGATTGATTGCATTTGCAGTTGGTGCCCTTGCCGGATTTCAAGCCGCAGCAATTGCATGTCTTGCCAGCGCCATACCTATGGTAATAGTTTATTTCTTTTCATTATGTATGTTTATACAGGGAAAGGATTAGTACTTGATTTTAATTCCATTTAGTCTTCGCCTTGTAATACAGGACATCTATATATGAAATAAAAGATAAAGAAACTACAACGTATATTCATGGACAACGCTAAATGTGTTCTCGTGCTCGTTAACAGATTTTATTTGATTACTTTTATGTTAAAATTTGCATGATTGTAAGATGATTTTCATCATTATTTGGCGATTTCAGTTGGCTGCAGTTCGCACAATTCCTTGAGCAAAGGCAAACCTCAATTACACCGCTCAGGCACTCGTCATAGACGGAGGTAATCTATCAACTTATTCTTCTATTCTTTTTTGGCTCATTCTTTACCCATAAAATTCTTACCATCCATAGCACGTCCAGCCTTGTTCGTGCCTGCTTTCAGTTCAGAACTTTTTTCTTTTTTTAGGTCATATTTGCCATCGATGTAATTCTTAAAGTTTAAAGATCTAATGCTTTCTTGCTTCGATTCTTGATTGATCTTACAGCATCGACTGCTGCATTCTTCATTAATTCTGAGAGAACAATTTTAGCTGGCGAAAGGAAGAATGTTGGTTGTTGATATACAACATCAGACATATACAACAACATCAAACACAAATACTCCAAGCTCGGTGCCATATTGAGCTTTTGGGTTGAATTTCTTGGATTGGGGCATTGGTTTTTCTGTTCCAAATATGATTTAGCCCCCCTCAATATTGAGACAGATTACCTTCATGTTTCCACTATACATGACAAGCTCTCTTAATATTGTAGTCCAAGTTTTCTTCAACAGTGAATAATTAAGCCGTTGATGGATATCGAAAATATCACGTTCTTAGTTCAAATTTCAAATACAAACTCAGTGTCTTATTTTTCTAATCCTCAATATTTCCTTCCGGCAGTAAAACACTCCCCAAGACAAATAAATGGGGAGAAAAAAAAAATAGTAGTGGAAAGGGTTTGACGAAGTCTTGCCCTTCAATGAATCGGAATTCTTTTCCTATTCTAAGTTGTAAAACTGTCTTCAGGTATATTCTTTTAGAAAGGAAATAATCTTCAACAGAATAACTCTTAAAACGCATACCTATAGATAGCATCGGCTGCTCCATCTTCATCATTGCTCAGGCCAATTACATCAGCTACTGCTTTTGCCTTCTCCGATCCATTAGTTAGAGCAACACCAAGAGAAGCCAATTCAAGCATCTCAACATCATTTTCCCCATCGCCGATGGCCATTACCTGATAATCAATGGAGATTAAGACAAATAGACCATATATTACCTCAAATGGATTTTTACTCCTTTTCTTACTACAAAAATCACTGTCTTTACAAGTTTAGTTCCAGTAATCCATATGACTCCTGAAATTTAAACTATGTTTAGTAATTCTCCATGGCCACAACCATTCATTTCATTAACCTTGACATGACTGAAAGTGATGAATACTTTATCCAACTCTGACAACGTGCAAGCTAATTGTTTAGTTTTGTGAAGCCCATATTCTTTGAATTACTAACATGCTCTTTTCCTTAAATCTGTCAAATGAAAGGAATAGGAAAGCTGGCCAGACAAATGCAAGTATCTTGCTGAAGGACAGATGCCATAGAAGAATCAATAGCTTTATCAGAAAGACATATAAGATTTACTAGTGAAATTTAAAACATTACGGGCCAATGTCCTTCCCATTTCTCAAAGTTACAAGCATCTAAAACCTCAATAAATTTGTTCCTAGGAAGACATTGTACTAGCTTCATGATGATAAGTTTTACAGAAAAAGAAAATTTTGAAAAGAATGTGTTGGAATATACCTCACTGGGCGAAGCACCCAAATGATGAAGAAGCATTCTTACTCCTCCCCCCTTTGAAGTCCCAGAAGGAACAATTTCTAGCATATCTGGAACAGCTTGAACTACAGAGGCACGACCTCCCGTGGCTTCTGCCCAGTATGGCCGCAATGTAGAAGCCACTCCTTCAGCAGTGTCTAAGAAAATTAGCTTCTGAAAATATGAATTGCGTGTCATCCCACACAAACTAGAAAACATTATGGATGTTGCAAAATGATGCATGTCTGAGCACCAAATGGCCAATGATGTTACTTTTCACCATATAAAAACACAATATGACAGAGAAAATGATGTTACTTTTCACCATATAACACTGCCAATACGAAAGAGAAAATGTAAAATCATCACTTCAGGCATATGGTTAATGTTAAGAATACCTTTCACTCCCACAGAACGAGGCCAACAAGAATATTCATCTGACGCATAAAAGTAATTAAACATAACCAATAAAAAAGATAAACAGATAAAAACAAAACCAGTAGTTTAATTTATTTATTGTGTTTGCATTAGTAAAGGCAGCCAAGAAATCAGTATAACGACATGCAACATGTCCACTGTTGCAAGGCTAGAATTTGTTTGCTGGATAGAAAATCTTGGCTTATTGTGACTAAGAACCAAAAATGCAAATCTGTGATGGAAGAAATTCAAGCCATGTAAATTTCAGCAAGGCACAATGCTGAAATAGCTTCGTTGACTTCGTGAACAACACTGTTACTCAGGAAAAACCAGAGAGGCAAAAGAGCAAGACCATATCTCCATGCTACAGATTATTCTAACATGCATGCTGAGAAAGGATCAACACCAGTACTAAAGTCCTTTATACAGTTATTTATGAGCAAAACAAAAAGAATCTGTCCATATTAAACAGCCAACCTGTACATCCACACCTGCCAAGAGCTGTTCAACAGTAGGTATAATCTCCGCCTGTCAAAAGATTACAGATACAAATACATGTAACAACAGAAAATGCACTGACCGAAACCATAAACAAAGACAATTCTTTGACAATTATGGCACCTTTGGCTCAGAGTATGTTGTATGAAGCAAGTCTACAAGAGGGTGCTCAAATAAGGTCAGACAACGATCCTCGCTAAATGCAATAAGAGGAACTTGATGCTTAAGAGAGTACACAAATGCCTGCAAACAAGAAAATGTGTAGGATTACACTTATACAAGGAAGACAGAAAATTGCTTAATAGGCTCTCCCTAAGAAAATATAACCAGCCTCTTACCAGACATGCCAAAAACAATGAGTAGTGGCACACTTGGAGTTTAATGGAAAAAATAAGAAAAGAAGGAAATTTTGATCTGTTTGGGAACAACATGAAAAAACAGGGTATCCTTATCACTAGCAAGCTTAAAGTAATTAATCACATGGCTATCGTAGCCCCTTCCTCCCTCTCTATGAGAGACAAATACATAGCGTAGAGCAAAGGAAGAGAAATTTTACCTCTCTGCATACGCTGGGGTCTAAATTCCTCCTAAAAATTTCCCTTCCTTGCCTACCATACACAAGCAATCCCTGAATCATGTACAGACATAACAAACTTCAGATAATTTTGTTATTGAAGCAGCTAATGAGCTCTAACAATATAGTTTAGCTGGTAGCATAGGGGAAGAAGAAAGTTTGGCATTGATGGGCACCTCTAAATTGCATTTGCAAGTTTAAGTAGTTAAACACAAAGGCTTGCTTAAGATGTTCTTTCATCACCTCTCCATTATGATTATTGCCTCCATTTATCTTCTACTTACTTCCTCAGCTTCATTTTCCTATTATTCTGCTTTTCTCATAGTCTCTCTACATCTTTGGGCTGTTCCAGATAAAAAAAGTTTGACCACTAAATTTACTTGCCAAACAAATAAGCAAATTTTAACATCTCTTTCAATAGCTCCCTGCAGAATTAAAACAAGCCTCAGAAAGCAGTCTCATCACTCGCTTCAAGTCTGGAACTAATGAATCACCACCTGTGGTCCCATTCCATTCCTTCATCCTCTATGATGCCGAAATATAATCTCCCAAGCGACCTTATGAATTCCATTTATGTCCATAAACAGTAGGGTTTAGGCAAGCATGATTGCTAGGCTAGAGCCCGTTTTCAAATGAATATGAATATGCCAATTTGTGGGTAAAGGAAAATCTTTAGTGAACCTATTCCACATAGGGTTTGATATTGCACCAGATAAATAGGAAAATATATTACTTCAAGAGAACCTTTTTCCCAGGCCCAGTAGAAAAACCCCAGGAGAATCCAATGTATCTTCTTTGTGTTATTTCATACCACACATCCATGAAAGATGAACGGAGAGATATACCTGTAGAAAAACCCCTGGAGAAAACTCTGAAATGATGCCACCTTTTCCGGCCAAATCTACTTTATTCAAAAGACTGATGACAGCCGGACGAGTCTATCCAGAAATTAAATTAGAAACAATGAAATATGTTATATAAGCAGCACAATAGAATAAACAGAGAACTATGGTAAAAAATATGAATAAAAAGTAGAAGGGAGGTTGATTTTGTATTTCTTACTTTTCCAGTGGCTATTACTAATCTGACACCCCTTGAAATGGCCTCTTTTAATGCTTTCCCTGTTGATGTACTAATTTGACTTTTGCTGTTCAGCAGAGTTCCTAAGCATTAAAAAAAAAATTATATGATTACTAGAGAATAAAAAGTTCAAATTTGGCATCGAGGGAGGAGTGGAGGGCATAGACACTACAAGAAACAGCAATTATTTGCAGCTAACTTACCATCCATGTCACAGAAGATAAAGCTAAACTTTGGTCTGTAAAATCGAAGGCCTCCTTCTCTCTTCCTGTCTTTTAACAATGTTAATACGAGATTATTTCAGAAATCTCTCAAGTGACAGTAAAACTTCAAAGGGACCAATAATGTGAGCAGTACCACGAACATATGATCCAAAACTACTTACAATTAAAAAAAGAAAAAAGAGACAATATTAGAGTTGATCATACCATCAGGATTGTTCAGATGAGGATTTCCATTAGTTTCAACATCATATGCACTCTGAATCAATCCTTTTCCCTTCCACCCAAGACTATCTAAAAGATGTTCTTCCTCTTTCTCCATTTCAGCTTCTGCCTCATCACTAATCTCATGGTCAAATCCCAGAAGATGCAACAATCCATGAACCTACAGGGAGTAGGTCATATTATTTTAATTTTATGTAGAAATAGTCTCTGCATAAAATAGTTTCTTAAAAAGACTCATAGTTTCTTTAGCTGCCATCCCACCTTCCCTTCTAGTTTTCTACACACCCAGTTTAACAATATCATTCCTTTTGTTCCTATTGCTTGTCTAGGCCATTGTTTCAAGCACACACCTTTGGTAGTTTGGTCATGTCATGAAGTTTAGGATTTCATTACCCCTTTCCTTCTTTATGGGATTGATTATGGTTTGGAAAAGAACAGCATGCTTAAATAAAGGCAAACATACGTATAAATAATATTAGTACTTCCTAAAAACTCAACGCATTCCCAAGTAAGAGTTTCCAAAGAAAGAAACGCCACCCTCCACCACCCCCTGTTTTCTCCTTCCACCCATACACATATGTAAATCTTCAGCTGGTGCTATGCAGCCAGTGCAAACTTGTCAGGGCTGACTGATCATTTTCTATTATTCTATTTTAAGTAAACTGATTTCAACAACTTCTTATGTCTTTAGTAATTAGGAGATTCAAAGACAACTCAATCAGATACACATAATATTAAAAGATGAGACTGATGAAAGGAAAGCATTTGTTAACTGATAACAGAAAGCACCTAGTTAGTAGATGTGAGAGCACTTATTTCAAAATTGATGCATAAGTTTTTCAAACCAGCCATGCTAAAAAGTGTCCAATCCTGCATCACTTAGGGTGTATCTCATGCATAAGTTTTTCATACTATACATAATAAATAGAGTTAGATACACATAATGCTAAAAGATGAGATTGACCATACAGCTTATGTTAACACAGCTAACTTGAAAACTGATAATAGAAAGCACTTAATTAATAGGTGTGAAAGCACTTATTTCAAAATTGACGAACGAGGTTTTCAAACCAACCATGCTAAAAGTGTTCAATCCTGCATTACTTGGGGTGCATCTCATGCATAATTTTTTTTGCAATACACAAAGTAACTAGAGAAAGATAAAACAATTTTTGTGAGATGGTAAATACGGTTAGACTCACCAATAGGATGCGTATCTCATCAAGAAGTGTATGCCCTCTTTCCTCTGCCTGTCTTGCAGCTGTCTCAACAGATATTACAATATCACCCAACATGAGCTGCAAAAGTAAGCAAGCATGTTACCGTATACCAAAACATCAAATGGAAATCCCACAGAATATGGACAGAATCATACTATTGGAAGCTTTAGTTCAGGGATATGTTGAGACATTGACAGAACATCTGTAGCATGGTCCTCGCCCCTCCATTCCTTGTTAAGTTTGCAAATGAACTCATCATTGCAAAGAAGCACTGACAATTCAACACTGTCAAAACAACCAACATCAGTGATTGAAGTGTCTCTGGTTTTGTATGCTGAATCTTTCAGGCCATCAAATGCTACTTTCATTGCTGTTGGAACATTAAGTCGAAGCATTTCTGCAATATCCTGTAACAAGTACAAGACTAGAACAATAAATAACTTCAAATCAATCAATTGGTAAGAAGTCACGCATTATTTGACGATGGATATTAGTAAACAATGATGATATCAGCTTCAACAACAGTTGTTCAGGTTGTGGGATGGACAGAACGTCCATAACTTCAAAGGTATGTGCATGTCAAGACCCCAAGTCTATGCATGTGATCAAGTAATTAATGTGAGAACAGAAGCCATTTTTTGAGCATATGCAAGTATACTAATGTCGTCAGAGTTTTCATATGGGCATTCTGATGGGCAAACTTAGACACTGTGAAGCCTGAGACGTACATAGTTTCCTGAGAAATAAAAAACTGCAGACAGTATTACTATATTAACAAGTTGCCGGTCTTAAATAGGACAGTATATACTTCAAAAAACAACAACTTGCATCTGCCAAAATTCAACAGCTTCAAATTCAAAATTTTATTCTGTTACAACAAGGATGCAAGACAATTTTTGGAGGACGAAATCATCATTTTGCAAACAGACCACTGGTTGACAGATTTGTTACATTTTGAAACGTTGCGAGTCCTCTCTCTCTTAGTTTTCCCTGTACCATTTCTTTCTTAAGAGGCTACCATATTTAATAGTGATATGTAAAACAGGAAAGTTTGATATACTAACTCTCTAATAATTCCATGGAAACATTAAATCAATTGAACAACCTCAAATTTCCAGATAATCTCTCTTCTCTCTCAATGCATACAAAATCTTTGCGTTCAGACTCACACACACGAGTTCCTCAAAATACAAGCTTTCTGCATAGAAATGCTCGAGATGCACGCTTTTATACAGAATTCAGCATAAATACATATATTTATTCATAAAATACCAGAACTTCAGGATCATCAGGCAATTGTTCTTCAACGCAAATGTTAACACTGAGCTCCAATTCCTTCTCTTTTTTCTTCGCCTTGGCTTTCGCCGTCGCCGGCGCCGGCTTTCTCCTAGCCTTCCGATACCCTCTCCACGAAGCGAAAACTTTACCGAACCCTCGCGAAACGCTCCAGAACAGCCTCCGATCCTCCTTGCACCTCAACACCGCCGGTCCAAAAATCGAGGAGTGCCAAAAAAGCGGTGGAGTAGGAGAACAGAGCGGAGGAGGGAGACGAAGACAGAGAGGATACTTTGAGGTGCCTTGCGAAGAAGAGAGAGGCTTGGTGAAATTAGCGAGCGAGGGAATGGCACGCGACGGCGTAAGAGCACGCGCCGCCATGTTTTCGGCGGCGAAAGGAGAGTGCGAGGGAGCAGTGCGGAGCAGAGGAGGGAGTCGTGAGAGCATGCAGTTATCACAAGATTATTGTTAGATATAAAAGTGTGTTTGTATGTTTATTCAATGTGTGCACACTGTGCGTCCAGAAAGCTACGTCCAACGCTGAGGAATAGATAAGTTAAAAGGCATTGAAAGCTCAGACACTATGCATACGGATATAGGGCTTTAATTATGACTACATCACTCATTGAAAATTTATTTTTGTTTAATTACAAATTACGGTATAAATTACAAATTATGGTTTCAATTTATTTTTGTTTAATTACAAATTACAATATAAATTACAAATTATGGTAATTAAATTTTTTTTATCTTTTTTTTTTAAATTTTGGTTACCGACAAGTAAGTATTGTATGACTGAGTTTCAATAAAATTTTGACAAGTTTTTTTATTTTTTTAAAAAATTTAGTATGACCGAGTTTCGATAAAATTTTAGCTAATTTTTTTATTTTTTTTTAAAATTTAGTATGACTGAGTTTCAATAAAATTTTGGCAAATTTTTTTATATTTTTTTAAAAATTTAGTATGTCCGAGTTTCGATAAAATTTTGACAAATTTTTTTATTTAGTTACCAACACGTAATTATCATGTGACAGATACAGGGTTTCCATAAAATTTTAACAAAATAAATTAGTAAAATTTTGACCAGAGTAAATATACTAAAAAATATGTATTAAATTTATTTTCATCTAAACTTTACAAAAAAAAAAAAAAGAATCAATGCTCCGAATATTTAATATCAAAACTGTAATTTTTTCTCTTTTTTTTATCTCACGTCAGATTATACAATTATTGTATTGTGCAGTAATAAGTGATTAAACAAAGTCCATGGAGTTGAGTATTGATAGTAACCGGATTTGATTTAAACATCACTGAAAGTTTTAGATTTTGTGCTCTCTCTCAGAATATTGAAGCATGTCAGACTTTTCTACGAAGTACAACCTAGTTAGTAACTTTTCTGAATAATGCTCCTGAAATCTTAGAATGTTTAGATAACTGTTCGAAACGTAGATAGAGGATATATGAGATAATGGATCATAAGCATATTCCAACTTCCTGTGAAACAGGTACATCCTTTCAAATTATTCAAACTGAAAACTTCATATGCAATCTCAAACTGATGGAAACAACCATCCAAAGTACACAAAAGTGTACACAAGATTTGCAACAACTAAAACTTGACAACAACCTGTCCTACAATTTAGCTACTTGTAATGGGTAATTTGCATACATAGATTAGGTTCTCAAATCTGTTTTCTCATTCTGTAAACTCCAAATGTGCATGGACCAATTGGTTTCTCCTTCTTCAAACAGAGACTGCCTGCAAAAACAATCCAAGTAAACAAAATCAACACCTGGTGTTAAATTAATTGAATTATTGTCCATGTCCGAAAGTGAATGCCAAGAAATAAAGAAAGCCAAAACAACTGGAACAGACTGTGAGGTATGATACTAAGTTATCAAGAATACACAATAGATAGGGCACCAAAATGATAATACAGAAAACAGTATACAACTGGCCTCCAACGAATTATATATACTTTAAAATTTTCTGGTAATCCAGTAACACTCCATATAACTAGATTCAGCTTACTGTTGGCACAGGAATACGATTGTATACCTAGCAGGTTTATTGTCCAAAATAAAGGGGTATTTGGATAGAGAGAGTTAAAAGGGATGAGGAATATTTACCATGATAAAAATGCCCATATATTGTTGCATAATTATATTGGTTCCATTTTTTGGAATGGAATATTTATGGAATATCCATGAATAGGATCAACCTTATTCCATGGTATTTACGGGTGCCACCCACATTTAATGGGTTTCATTTCATTCCTCTCTTTGATTACTGGGGCAATTTTTAATATAAAAAATAAAAAACAGACGTGCACACAACATACTGGCTATTCTTGCCTCCCCACCCACAATCTTTCTTTTTTGCCTCCCTATCCCCTCTGCAAAGAAAGGAGGAAAAGAATAGAATTAAACCACATAAGAAGGAGAAGAACGAGGAGAATGAAATGAAACCACTTAACAATCTTTTCATTATTAAACCTTTGTAATAGGTCTCTTTCAGGTTGGTGTATTTGGATGGGGAAGCTAATAAGAACATAGAAGTGAGAAATTGATGTAAAAGTTAGGTGCTCATCACTCCTACCTGACCATTTAAAACAATCTAATGTTGGATATTGTTGAACAGGTGAAGTTAGCGATTAGCAAACTGTCCTAGTACAAATGTTTCATTGAAGAAAGAAAGGAAAGTACTATCTATTCACTTAAATTCTGACAAAAATTAATAAGGTATACTGCACATACTAAGCTGTTACCCCGCTTTAACCCAGACTTGAAGGCTTCAACAGAGAAACCAAGGAGAGGAGGGAGCACAACAATAAAAAGCCAGACAGCCAAAAATCTCTATTTGAGGTTATGACAGTGAGATTCTTCATTAGCTGAATTTGAAGCGATTTATATGCTTTAAAATTCATAATCTTTTAATAAAAGCCCCACTGACCACAACCTACAAGGATCATACAGCAGAACAAATCTATGGTCATGCCATTTAGATGTTTATCAAATGATTAACAGGCAGACAAAAACGCTCTTTGACTTTTTGCACCATTGAATAAATATAAAGTTTATACAGTTTCCTCATAGCTTCTGCTAGCAACATGCTGACTACAATTTAGAAAATCTAAACTGCATTAAAACTCTCTTAACATCTTTTCAAACATAGCCAGTCATACCCACAAAAAAAATTATTCAAGATGATGTATTGTGTAATAAAAGGCCACGGGTGCATTTTGATGCACTTGGTTACTAACACACAATATACAAGGATGATTAATTCCAATCCATTCACACAACAAAATGCTGACTCAATAAATATACGATTCAGCAGTCAAAATATAACATGCATATATTTTAGAAAAAAATGGTACAGAATGAGAGAGTGGATTTAAACTCACATGATCAAAATACCAGCTGCCCAATCTTTATTTGTACTCAAATGTAGGTGGGCTTGGCGCATCAAAACTTTCCAAGACCTCTGTTTTACTTCCACTGCTCGTATCTGCCTCCTGCTTCTTTCCATCGCCAAAAAAACCCCCAAACCATGATGCTGGGGAGGACGAGGAAGATGAAGAGGATGCTGGAGATCCAGCTCTTAAGCTCTCCACATTTACAGGAGATTGACCAGGCAGTTGACCCATTGGATATCCAGATGCACCAGCCATGTTGGGTATTTGCTCTTCCATTGGTGGCATATTCTGTTGAGCACTCATAAGTTTATTCAACATAATTCCAGCTCCCTCAATCAAAGCAAGCAATACCCCACCAAACATTGCCGATCTAGAAGCAGAAGCAAACCCTTGACGCATCTGAAGAAAGCCACCAGTAGCTGCACCAGCAATGATTGAGTTCCATGGATCCTCTTTTTGACGGACATACACCATGGTGCAATCAAATGTTGAAAAAAGTCCGCCCCAAACAGCAAAACCACCACCGACGCGAGGTGCATTCATGCGCACTGCTTGAGTACCACCAATCAAGCGCTCACCTTTAGGAGAATTATAGATGCCTTTCAAGAAGTGGAAAGCTGAACCTCCAACAGCACCCATGCTAAATGCTCCCCCAATATCATCAAGTATACGATCTGGGCAAGGTTCTCTGGAGTGCTCAGGGGTTCCCATAAATCCACTCTGGCAAGATTCCAAAAAGCAGGAAGGAGAAAGAAATGGAGCAAGATTTAGCCGGCAAAGAAGTACAGCAGCTCCCAATCAAATTCTTAATTCAATTAAGTCCTCCACAATTACTTTGGAAATCAACCCACATCCCCTGCACAAAAGCACAAAAATTTAAATAAAATACATTGAAATAAATTAATAATTGTCATATCCAATAAAAATTCATTTGGTTATTATGTATCCACCTAGACAACAAATCAGATGACACACATATAACATGCTAAACTAGTTCGAAAATCATGTTGCCTCTTTGTCCGATGGAGAAAAATTTTGAAGGCAAAATTATGGTTAACATTCCACAGAAGTTGTGTTGAACACAATGAAACTATAGAAATAATTGATGAACAACCCAAAAAAAAAAAACACCCGTGATAAAGCTAAAAAAAAAAAAAAAAAAAAATACATACCACTTGACAAACTAAGAACTACACGCACTACTGACTAGCTCCTACACTATGATAAACCTGAGTAGCATTTTATTAAAGCTCGAAATTCGCAGTAACCAGTACATCCCATATGAATATTACATCCCAATTAAAACCCAGCAAATTAAAAATCTCAAAACTTTCATTTTCACCAAGTGAAGTTTGAAAATGTCACATTTCTAGCATTAGGTATTTTCTTCATGCTCTCAAGAGAATCAAAAAGTCAATAACTTTGCCATCTAATCCACCTATTAATCATGTACGATACCTTTAAAATTCACAAGAAAACCCAAAAACAAAGGAATCTTCATTGAAAGTATCAAAACTTGGATTTCATACCAAGTACTCACTATTTCAGATTCTAGGAAAAAGAAACAAACATTTCATCATCTTTTCTCATTAATCTTCACACTACTTGTCAAAAAAAAATTGGGAGGAATGAAAATGAATAAAAAGATCAAGTTGAACTAACAATCAAAAAGCTCAAAAAAAAAAAAAAAAAAGATCAAGATCAAGAAACATAAAAAGCTTCAAGAAACATTAGTATTAGGAAGATTAAAAAAGAAATGGGTTTTCTTTTACGTACCTTTGAGAGAAAATTAGCAAAGCAAGGAGGATTTGTTGAAGGGGGTGCGGTGGTTTGAGGAGAAAGAAATGATGGTGGAGAAGCCGAGACCCAGACCTAAAAATTAGAGGCTTCCTCTCGTTGAAAGAAGGAAAGAATTAAAAGGGTTGGAATTTTCTTGAAATGGGCCTTTTGGGCTGCATAATGTGCGCTCTGGTAGGGTGCACAGGCCCACAACATCGACTTTGGATTTACCTTTTTTGGGTGTGTTGCATTAAATGGTTTCTTTTTAATTCAATGTCCGTCTAATTTGGGCCTGGTCTGGATCTTAAAGGCCAGTATTTGCTTTGGGCTGAAATTTTAGGAAGGAAGACACGAGGATATGAACTGTAACTGCTTACAGCTATTAACTTGGCCAGCAAATAACACAGAAAATTCAATTTAAGCTCTCAAAATTTCTCCTCCAAACCCATCACTGTTAACGGGGCCTAATAGTTGGTCTTTAAAAATAAAAATAAAAGAAAGAAAAAATATGGATAAACAATTATCTAGATGTATGTTTTTTGGTGTATTTTTTAAAAAACAGTACTGTAGTTGTTTTAATGATTCTTTTCGATGAATGTATATATAAGATAAAAAGATAATTAAAAAACGTATTTAAAGTTTTTAAAAAATATATTTTTAAAAAACACAAACAAACAAAACACAAGCCTTCCAAAATTACAACTCTCTCTCTCTACACACACACACACACACAAAACATACCAATATAAGAATTTTATTTGAACCAGACGTTTCTTTTGAATTTTGACTAGTTATCATATCAATCATGGTCTGGTCAACCAACAACCCAAGTTAAAATATAAAAAACCCCACTTTCCCACCCTCCAAAAATTAAAAACAGTATGCAGAAAGCAAAGCAGTAGTAGTATAACAGGTAGAGTTTCTATTTTTTGACTTGGGGTACAGATGAAATGCCAAAAATAAGAGTAAACAATTGTAAAAGATATGAAATTTCTGAGTCAATCTTTTTGTTTGGTGTTGCACCTTCTTTTTTGTTCAAATAGAGAACAGCACTTGTTAGTGACAAAATTTATCACTAAACTCGTTGCCGAATCTAAGTAAAAGGATAACTTCCTTGTAAGAGTCTAATGCAAAATGATTCCCTGGTAGTGGCTACTTTATTTGTATAGCATTTTGGTTATAATCACGCATTGATATACGTAAAAGTGATTTTTGACCAAAAAAAGATTATAACAACTCTAAAGTTACCTCCATCTCATACATTATATGCAATTTTAAAAAATGTATATTTTTACAAATATATAACACTCATTCTACATTATCTTGTGCTCTCTAAAGTTACCCTTCATCTCTTGAATTATACGTAATTTTTTTATAAATTTATATTTTTACCAAATATATAACACTCATTCTACATTATCTTGTGCTTAGAAAGGCACATATTAAGACCATACTTGTTATCCAACATTTTTTGGTGTTCGAAAACATATAGTAATGACTAGTATTAGTCTCACACTCTTGTATGTGAAGTTATTGAACTTTCGATTTTTGTATGCAAAAATTAATTAAAGAAAATTAGTTTTGCATCAAAGAAGTTTATAGATTTTATATGTATTTTTTTGCTATATTTTTTTAATTTAAAAGACAATTGTAGGTAGTTATTAGATTGATGTGTGGTTATTATGTGAAATGAATAGTTAAGCTATATATATATATATATATATGTGCGCGCGCGTGTTTATATATATATATATATATATATATATATATACACACAAAAAAAAAGAGGACTGTGAAATAAATATACCAAAAAAAAAAAAAAAGAGAGAGAGAAAGTATATATAAAACCTTGCTTTCCCAACTCTTCTCATTTTCTTACTCACAAGTCTGAGTACAGTCCAGTCCAGTTCACAATCCTCTTCGATCTCTCTCGTAAGTTTTTTTGGCTTTTTTATTTTGTGCTTTTATCATTTTTAATCACTTACATTTTAATCCAGAAAAACTCGCCTACTTCAATTAAAAAGAAAAGAAATTAATTACATTAATGCTTTTATACACTTATCGCATGTAATTTTCTCATTTTTTTTTTTCTAATTTCATTTTTTAGTAGTCTATGTTTAATTTATTTACTAAAAAATGCTGAAACGAAATGTTAAACGGAAATTGCAATATTTTTTTTGATAATTGGAGTTAAATTCTTGATGCGTTAATGTTTTGTTTGTTGCGAGAATAGATCGTTGATAAACTTCACTAGAAAACAAATGTACGTTGATTTTCTGTTTCTGATATTTTTATTTATAATAATTAAAAAAAGTTTTTTTTTTTAAATTTATTTGGTTTTAGTTTACTTTTAGATGAAAAATAATGGTCTGTTAATTATTTAAGTTTCTGCTAATTTTTGCTTTTGTTGTTGAAACGAGAGATAATTGGAAAAATCTAGAATTAATTTGCAGTTTTCAGCAAATCTGTGAAGAATTTCATAGTAGATTCTGTATCGATGATTCTAGAATGTGCTTGTTATTTTTATTTATTTTCTAATTAATTTTATGGTTTTAGTACAATAATGTGGATTACGTATTCTGATAATACTACTATTTTGGCAGCGAATTGATTTACAGTGGACTAGATGGACCAGGTATAGGACGATTGATTAATTTTTCTTGGGTTTTGTTTGTTTATAATTTGTGTTATTATTGGATTGTGAGGATTTCGGGGTGAAAAATTTGCAGTATGAGAAGGTTGAGAAGATAGGGGAAGGAACATATGGGGTGGTGTACAAGGCACGTGACAAGGCCACCAATGAAACTATTGCTTTGAAGAAGATCCGACTGGAACAGGAAGATGAGGGTGTTCCGAGCACTGCTATTAGAGAAATTTCTCTCTTGAAAGAGATGCAGCATGGAAACATTGTCAGGTATTTCCCTGTTATGATGTGTATATAGTCGTCATGTACCTGGTTGCATTATCATGAGCCATTATAGAATACAATGAAGGGAAGATGAGATATTTGGTCGAATTGTAAGATTCAGTGTTATTGGGGTTATAGCTTAGGATGTAGATGTATTCTTGTAAGTACAACACGATGTAGATGTATTCTTGTAACTACAAAAACACGTGTTTAAGTTGGTAGCTGCAGTACAAGCTATTGTTTAAGTTTTCAATATAATTTTCACATGCTTTATGGCAGAAGCAATGAAATGAGACTCTTAGAAAGGGATAGGATTGTCTAAAGGAATGCTTCTTGTGGGGGGTGGATTTGTTTCACGTTTGTGAATAAGCGGTCAATAATTCCTTTAACATAGATGAATATTTCATCAGAGGAGTAATGCCTAATTGTACCGAGCGATTATATACAAAGGTTATGAAATTTCTGCTTAATTCTGTAATTTTTCTTGTATGATTTGTTAATAATCCATGTTGTGGTGACATCAATAATTCATCAAAGCTTTTTATGATTTTTGCTGACAGGTTGCAGGATGTGGTGCACAGTGAGAAGCGATTGTACCTCGTTTTTGAGTATCTGGATTTGGATCTGAAGAAACACATGGATTCCTGTCCAGAGTTTTCTAAGGACCCGCGCCTTGTAAAAGTAAGGGAGATCTTTCTGACTTTTGGCACTTGGTGCCCATTGTTCATGGTAGGGAACGTAAGAACAATAGCTCTTCCTGTACTAATTGAGTTCATGAGTTCTGGTTTGAGGCTTACCCCTTTGCAAATGTTTAAGCAAGTATATTTTCCCTTTCTGAAGCTTGAATTTAAAATCCTTTCTGAAATTTGCTTTTTTGTTTCTGCTTACTCATATTCTACAAGGTAGGGCCTCTGTTTTGTTTATCTCAGATGTGCCAAATTGCCAGATGTGCTGGTTTGTTTCATCGTGAGGCTGACCTTTTGTATTAAAGGCGAGGAATGTCTCATCTGTGTAGTTTTTTATTCCTACTTTTTCCATATTTACACAAGAGAGTTGTGAAGGGGGTAGGAGTGGATAGATAGATTTGCATATCAACATCTGCTTTAGAATATTGCTTCAAATTTCATAATTCAGAAACGTGAACATCATTCAACTTTTGTGCATAAAGTTCATCATTATCTTATAGGAATATATTCTGTTTTTGCAGATGTTTCTATATCAAATCCTTCGTGGTATTGCATATTGTCATTCTCACAGAGTTCTTCATAGAGACTTGAAACCGCAGAATTTGCTTATAGATCGCCGTACCAATGCACTGAAGCTTGCAGATTTTGGATTGGCCAGAGCCTTTGGTATTCCTGTCAGGACATTTACTCATGAGGTAATTAATTATGAGCAGGTGCAGGTTTCTTTAGGATGTTATAGAGCTTAAAATTCAGTTTCATTATATTTTGTTACACTGATCAGGTTATTGTTGTGTCAATATAAAGACAAAATCTGAAGTAGATTATGAAGCTTATATGGCAGATACAAGTTTTATGTCTTTTTTTAGAATGTCTTTTACTATTTTCTGTACCAGCATGAGATCGCCTTTGAGTGTTAGGAGTTATCTTATGTCATCAAATTGATAGTTATTGTTTGCATTATGTAAATCTTAGTTGTTACATTTTGCTATCTATATAGGCTGTAGAACTCACAATAATACTGACGGTGAATTGTGTCCCATGGGTTGTGTGTTCCTAAAGTCTACTGCACATGCTAATTTTGGCCTGGACTTTTTTTCTTGATTGAGCCTTAATTATTGTTCTCTCCAGGTTGTCACGTTGTGGTACAGGGCTCCAGAAATACTACTTGGATCAAGGCACTATTCTACTCCTGTTGACGTGTGGTCAGTTGGTTGCATATTTGCTGAGATGGTGAACCAGCGGCCTTTGTTTCCTGGGGACTCTGAGATAGATGAACTCTTCAAAATTTTCAGGTATTACATCTTCGATATCAGCTTTTTCTGTCTCGTCTTCATTTCTTTGTGCAATGAAGAGTTTCAAGAGTTATTTGTTGAATGTTTTGCGACGTTGAATACAACAGGGAAGAACATTATGCTGATAGGATCAATGGGGCCCTGTGATACAGATGCGGGTTCTAGGCCTGTATTTCTTATTTGAGTTGCATTTGTTCATTATGTATCACTTTGTCTCATGTAAATATGTAATTCTTTTTTAGCTTTTTTAGGTGGATGTTGTGATTTGAAATGTGGTTCTAGGATGGATAATCATTTTGAAAATTTTGTTCATATCAATCAGAGAGATGCTTTCCCATTTAAGCAATGCTGCAATTTCCTATCGTATTTGTTTAAAGAATTTCAAGCATGTTCTAGACTAGTTGTTTTCTATGAATATAACTGTTTCTCTTTTCAGAGTAATGGGTACTCCGAATGAGGGCACCTGGCCTGGAGTGACCTCTCTGCCTGACTTTAAGTCAGCATTTCCGACGTGGCCTCCAAAGGTGAATAATAGTTTATTGTGTTGTTGTGTTTTATATTTTTGCTCCCCCATAACTGCTCAAAACAAACAATAATCCTCCCACCCCTTTTTTCTCTCTCCCCTCTTCTTTCACTTTTCTTTTCTCTCTCTATTTTTAAATTCTTGTTCTGTTTCTGGGAGGACTTAATGGTGCCTATATCTTGAAGGATCTGTCAACTGTGGTGCCCAATCTTGATGCAGCAGGTCTTGATCTCCTTAATGTAAGTCCATTTTTTATCAGACTGGTTCTATTACCAGACTCAATTCTTCTCCAAAGCTAATGATGTGTTAGAGCATTTTGCATTTAGATGCAGTCTCTGGATTTTGGTTTGCTAAAGCCATGTTGGTCAGGGTCAAAAGAACTCTCAGCCAATAGTCAACAATTCTCATCTGTATTAAACTCTTTCACAGGCTCTTGCGAAGAAGTTTCGCTCATAATTTGTGCGCCCCCTCACTATGACTTAAAGTGTCCTGCTGATATCAGGATCGTAAGCTCTTATTAGGTTTATGAAGCTTATGTATGATGCGTTGATCATTTTGACGGATCATGTTGTTCAACTCTATCTCTCTTTCTCCCCCCCTGTGGTTGGGTAGGTGGCAGCAGGTCTCTTTTTATGCTGAATTCTCTCAGCATTTATCGATACTTCTACCTGCTTGGTTTTTCCTCAAACCTGATTACCCTTCCTTGTGAGCATGGATTTTAAGTAGGCATTAGGATAACTTTTATTGTGCAGATGTAACAGAAAGTTAGTTTAATTATTATTCTCCCATTAATTATGTACCAATTTGTTTCTATCTCAGAAAATGCTGCGCTTGGATCCCAGCAGACGGATCACAGCAAGGAATGCACTTGAGCACGAGTACTTCAAAGATATTGATTTTGTTGCTTAATTTGTCTGCCCTCTTGTTGATTGCAAGTGTATAGTGGTATCAGTCGTCCATGGGATTCTATTCAGCAAGATTTGTGTGCTCTTAGGTGTTTCTTCTTTTTTCTTACCATGATTTCCTTGGACGCAATTCAATCTTATATTGCAGTGGTTTCCGGTTGCAGGATTCTTATTTGTTTTTTGTTTTTTGTTTTTAAATGTTTGTCGAATTCCATTCTGATGCTTAAAGGTATTCGTTTGTGTGTCATTTATATTCATTTTTGGTTAGTTTCTTGAAACTTCATGACCAATTGGAAAGATACTTAGGCTTGTTCTCTTTTAAATGTAAGATTTTCTTTAGCGTGCAATTTTCTTTATCTGAATGCTGTCTGTCAATCCTATCTAAAATGATTAGATAGTTTCTCATCCTCGTAAACATTGAATATTAGATTCATTTGGTGCTACATTTACTTTTCCTGAACCTTTCTCCTAATCATTTTTGAAATTAAGAGACTTCCATTGTTGTTGTTGTTGTATACATTTGATGAAAAGTCACCTCTACATCTTCCATGTTTGGCATGGCTACTGATTTATCCAATTTTTGCCTGAAAATTGTCGTTACTTCGGAAAGCATTTACAGCTTCAGAAAGTTGAGATTATATGCCAAAATACTTAGATAAGATTATTATGGCAGGAAAATAGAAAATACCACTCTTGTACAGAGAACTTTGCTGTTGATTTGCCAAAGTAGTCTGGTAAAGACACAAGGTTGATGAACCTGGAAGGTTTAGCATCAATCCTATAGGGATTATCGATCTCGATTAGTAATACATCTAAGCTTGAGTGCTAAATGGATAGTTAACGGCTAGATTTTGAAGCTGGCAGAGTAATACTCATCTATCAGAGCCTCTGGGATGACGATATAGAAAATCATGAAAATGCCATGAAAGTTTCATTTCCTTCTGCTTTCCTACCTGCATGTACTTGGCTTTCCCGCTACAAAAATGGATTGAATTAAAATGGTAAGAAATGGTAAAGAAAAAAGATATCCTCCAATGTTGTTGTGTTGCATCAGAGCTAAGAGGTTCTGAACTTATCTGCTCTTTTGCCCTTTTCCGTCAATTAAAAGACTCAGCTTTATTTCTGTCACGAAGTGGGGGTGACAATGTGGGGGTGGTCCTCTGGAGCTAAGGTCCCAGAGATACAAGGAAGAGGATGAGTGGGATTTTTGTGTGTGTTTTTATTGGGAGAGAGGTCACGGGATGAGAATTTTAATGTGATGAAGGGGAAAGGAGCTGATCAATACTGATTTTTTCATTTTATTATTATGGAGTGCTTTAGTCGAACTACCTTTATAATATTTTACTAATTACGTAAACAAACAATTAAAAGAATAATAGCCCAGTTGGCCAAGAGATTTTTTCCCTGCCAAAAGTTAGGGTAAATATCTTGTAATAAGAATTGATTTAAAAAATTAAAGGAATGATATTGGGGGTGAAGCAAATATCTTTTACCGAGAATTGATTTTAAAAATTAAAAGAATGATGTTAAATATTATGGGTTATTTCAGGATCTGAATTTTATCGTTCCAAAAAGGAATTTTGTCTTCTATGCTTGACTTATGCCGAGAATTGGGTCTTTAAATAGACATCATACCTTGAGAACTTTTGCAGATATTCTTGACGGATAGGTTCCCTCGGAAAATTTTTAAATGGACTGATTCACGGCTCCACATGTAAATTTTGTGATTTAAAAAAAAGTTATCTAAACATTCTTACATCATTTTTTGGTATTAGCATGCATTGTTGTGTTTACTTAGCACTCTTTTAAACCACAAGATTTACATGTAGTACTCTTTTAAACCACAAGATGTTTACTTAGCAATTTTTTTAACCACAAGATCCATAGGTAGCATTCTTTTAAACTACAAGATCCACAGATTGGGCATATAGACCTGGTCCACGTAAGAATATCTCGGTTCCCTTCAATATTCTGAGCTAGACAAAAGGAACAAAGTAAGCGTGACAATGATGCTACAGTTAAAACTAAAATTGTATTTCTCAACCTCTTTGGAACAAGGAAGGAATACTTATAGTTTTGGTTCCCAAGCTTGGACTGTTAATAGAATGGTCCCAAAAGTTTCAACGAACACAACTTTGGCCCTGATAGCTTTGAATCAACGCTCTCAGGTTTTTGTTTTTTCTTTTTCAGTTTTATTATCTTATGCTACTTTTCAGCTCCTCTTTCTCTACTAGTATATGAATTATAGTTTGGGATTCCTGAGAAGTGTAGCAGAGAAAGGGGTATTTATTTTCACATAGGTCTTCTAACAATGGAAAAGGACATCCTTTTTTTCTAGCGTGCATAAATACCCCTTTCTCTGCTAGAATTCTCTTTTCTTCAGCAAGATTCCTCCTATGACTTACAAATTCTTTTCGTATATTTTCGTTTCTTCTCTGTTTAAAGCCCCATCTTGACGAATCTCCATTTGTGTGACAAGCTTTATAGTGGTCATTCTCTCATTGACAAGCTTGTCGAGTTGTTGTCCAGCTCCTCTTTCAAAGATAACTTATTTGCTTTTTTATACTGGAAATGCAACGTCAAAAATTACGAAACCATGATTGAATCATAAGCATTCAAAGTTCTTTTAATGGTGATATGGTCAAATTTCAACCATCAATTGTCTCATTCCATAGTCATTAATTTTTTCACGATCACACCTTGGTGATAGTGGGTGGTCAGCAGGTTATTGGTTCAACCAATAGGTTAGGTGATTCAATCGTTGGGTCACTAAAATAATATTTTGAAATAAATGTAATATTAAAATAATAATAATTGTTGTAAACATAGCCCAGTGCTAAATTCGTTTGTCAACACGAATGAGGTTTTAGAACCAAAATTTGGAAAAGATTTGTAAGTTATGCAAAAATTTTTTGAGCTGCTTGGTTCCTTGAAACTCGGTAGGGTACTTTGGTTTACTTTTCTAATCAAACCTACGTTATTCTAATAAGAGAAGGGAAAGGAAAATTAGTGTTGGTAGAATTCAAACTCTCGACCTCTCCTGAAGTGAAATCATAGAACCTAACTACTTAACCCTCTATTCCACCCTTGTGGTTTACTTTGAATAGGCGGCTTCTCAAAATTCCACCGGATCACTTGGTACCGATTCTTCGACTGAACCTCCGAGTTAGACGGGTTTAATAACTGTCTGATTCAATTGTTTTTTTTTTTTTTTTTTGCAATTTTAGTCTTTTTATTCATATACTCAAATATTGTTTGTTATGATTCATCAACTATCCAATAGTTGTTGGTAGGATCATGCTTCAAGCGAGAACTGTTATACGTGCTTGGACAAAAAAAGAGTGATAGAGTTGGTTAATTGCAAATACAGCCTGTACGTAAATCTAGCAAATTTTGTTGATATTATTGGGGTTGAATAGACAATTGACCATTCTAAATAATCTGGATAATTCCTTCGTCATGTTGTATTGCTTGATTATCATATAATAAGATTATAAGGACATATATAATTTTGTGCTTCTGAAAAGGAAAAAAAACCAAAAGAAATACAATAACATGATTATTAAGCTGCTGTATTATTTAGTATATTGCGACTTCTCTGCATCTTTGCCTCTTGGACAATGACAAGACTTAGACTCACTCAATTAGACTTTATTTATAACTAAATTACATCATCATATATAATCTCGATTGATAGAGATTTTATAACATGTGAAATGATATATCATCTTCTGCTGTGGTTTTATTTGCTAATACTCACGATATTAAGTAGCACCGTACAGCAAGCTTGCTATAGTTGTCAAATCCAGCATGTATACGCATCCTTAAACTTGTCGAAATCATCTTCAAGATTATCTTGTTAACTGAAAAAGCAATGGAAAGCGTTACAAGCATTATGTAGTATTCATGCACAAGTAAACATGTGTCTACGTCTGTAAGTTTGTTATGATAGAGCCATGATTTATGGTTTGGAGACAAAAACTATAGAGGATTGGAGACAGCAGAAAAAGGTTCGGTTCATTGTTAAATTCTAACTTTTATACTGAAAAAAACTACGTCTTACTCTGAGTTGTCATGAAATGTATAGCAATTTGAAAAATCATCACATCATGGTGTATAAGTTACATACAAATAATGTAGGGCACACAAATATGTTAAACAAGATCCACTTTCTCTATTTTGTCGTTACTTTTGTAAAAAATTATCACTTTACTGTTACTTTCATGAAAAACTCTCATTTTACTGTAGACAAAATAGATGTATGTAACACAGACCGTGACAAATAATTGCTTTATTGGAGACAAAACTGACATATATGTTGTAGATTTTGAAAAAATATCACTTTATTGGAGACAAAATTGACAAACATCTATAACCATTGCAAAATTCTTTCCATTTATTTATAATTATGCAAAATTATATATTTGCCGTGAGATGTACACCCAACAAAAGAAGGGCCAAACTATGTGCACGTATGGGTGTGTGAGAGTGAAAAAAAGAGACACCTGAAAATAAGCATCAAGTTTACTCTTTAGGGCTGCATGTTCTTGCTTGACTGCTTGGAAGGCCCTCATGCAGCTGCAGAACATATCATGCAAAATTAATACTAGTCATATAGGTATTTTATATGCATGACGAAAAGTCGAGCAAAGATTGTAAGCACAGCACATACCCTTCAGCATTCCCTGCCCTGCAGTAGTCCTGGAATTCTGTGCATTCCTCCTTTACCTTTTTGGCACCAATGCTACATAAAGTAAAAAGAAAATCAGTGTCACATATGGCCAATTTGAATCCTCAAGAGAAGATCAATCACCTCATAAGCGAAAGAGCTCAAATAATACTCGTCAAGCTTCCTGAGTCATCTTTTGATATTAAGCTAAAGAATTAAAAATTTTGCAGTTTGAACGTATTTTTTAAGCATTTAAATTTTGAACATGAGTAGAGTTTTGTCTTCTCAAATGTTAAAATACAAGGACAGCAAGAATTTGATTCCCAACTTCTGTCAAACTTGATTACCTAAACACCTAGAAGTTTGCAAAAGTCAAATGCTGGGCTGAACTATGGTCCTAAGCTGTCGCTGGACATAGATCAATGCATGCAAATGTCGTATCAATATAACCATAACTTTTTACTATTTTGATAACAAAACTTACCACTCATTTGAAAAACTTACCAAATAACTTTTGCTGCCATAAAACACTGCAGCATCAGGGAGCAAGGGTAAACATCATCTTGCCATCCATCTTTATATTTTGGTGGTGGTCGTAAATGAAACTGAAAGAAAGCCGCCCTTACTAGGGTGATGATTAATCTATTTCTAGGATGAGAGGGTTTGCTGGGGCTAGAGTATCTTAGATAAACTTCTGTGTTTTGTTTGTATTTTCCTACCTAGGTAACATGTTACTGTAATGCTTGAGAAAGGCAATGATTTGTGGTCGTTCACATCCCTGACTCAATGGTCACCAATTGCATATTGCCTATAGAATCTTTAGGGGGTGGACACAGAGATTGTGATTTGGAATATTTGTTTAAACGTCCTCTTGCATCCCCATGGCATAAGATAAGATAGGTCAACACATTATCCATTACCTCTTTCCACCCAAAAACACAATATAGAAGAAAGAAGTACCAAAAAAAAAAAGAAAAAAGAAAATGAATAGCAGTCGCGCGTCTAACCTTGAGAATGTCCAATGAATTCTCTAGCTGCAATAGTTTTCAGCAAGCAAATGATCTAGTTTATATTATTATTCTTATTTTCTATATGTATTTTTTAACATATAGTAATCAAGAAAGTTTTCATAACTGTTTGGATGTGGATGTGTCACATCCACATTTCTTGACATTTGGCAATAAGGGGTCAATGTCAGCATGAGTTTTTCTTTCTTTAATCCACTTTATTCCTATAACACATCCACATTTCTTGACACTTGGCAATAAGGGGTCAATGTCAGCAAGAGTTTTTCTTTCTTTAACTCACTTTATTCCTATAAATACCTTTCAATTGCTCCCTATCAGGAATAATAACGGGAGAATATATAAGCATGTATTGCCCTACTTTAATAACAGCATATAGAAAGCATTTCTTGCTCTGTTGTTTGAGGTCAAACTCAAAGCAAGTTGAGTAATTTTGAAAATACTCCCTACTAAAAACACAGGGAATTTTCATTTCATACCCACAACTTTTTTAAGTTAAAAAGGGATTGTGACTGTGTAATGAAGATTCATCGGATTTTCATTACACACCTACAATTACTTGCTCAAACAGTCAGTTAGATGGGGAGAGAAAAAAAAAATGGAATTCTTTTTTTGGTTGGTTAGAAATCAAATGCCATTTGCTATTTAGAAAACTGCTTCTTTGGAGGATTATATATTTTTCAGAAAGGAAAAAGGAAGAAAGACTCTAAAATCATTATATTAATCATGCTTTTGCTCTTCCAAAATATAGATAATTTTGTTGGTTCTTGCTATTTGAGCCAAAATCTAGCACTTCTTCCAAATAACAAATGTTTACCCTGAGCAGCTACCCTTGAACTGGTGCATAGCATCATCCAGTCTCTCAAAATCCACAGGGTTGTTTTCCCTGCATATAACAAAGTAATATTTGTTATTCATTATCCCTTTTTATTAAATTAAACAATTCATTATCCTCTATGGCCCATTTTACTTCCGGAAATATATATTTAGTGGTAATAATTAAGCTTTTTTTTTTAAAAATAAAAAAGCATTGGAAAACATAAAAAATTAAGATGAGAGTCTCTCACAATGCCACTTCTATGTTCCGGATCATTCTTGCTGAATCATTGTAGAAAGTTATGACAACTTCCTCCACAAAGTTAGGGTTAGCATCATCTTGCAGCTCTTCCAGCTGAATGAACTGTTCATCAAGATATCCCTACAAATGAAAACATAATATTTTAGAATCACAAACTATAATGTGTAAACATACATAAGTATATAGCTGAAAAGGTGAAGTGTTAATCCTTCACATTTATTCACCAAAAATGTATGATAAAAATCTTCCCTAGTAAAGTTTACAAAAATTTGCTTTTGGGTATGAGATCACTAGTAATATTTGTGTCCAGAAATATCAACTGCAACTGAATACCAGTAGATAAAAATAACCTGATCAAAGAGGGACTGTTTCATATTGGCAGCTTGGTGTTGCTGTTGATTTCCTGCCATTTGTTTATAGTGATAGAAACCCCAGAAAATTAATCAACTAAATTGGCAATGGGCATGCAAAAGCCTCTGAGGGTTAAGGATGCTATGTATTATATGTTGTTGCTGCGGAAATTTGTGTAAGAAGTCCAAGATTTGCTTGGCTTTTATAGGAGAAAGCTGGGAGGGTCCACAATATTTTTATTGCCTATATATAGTACTAAATTCTAAAGCAAAAGTGAATTATAGTATTTTGGGAAGATAATTTCATTATTTTTCCGACAATAGCTTTTTTTTAATATTCACCACTATGATGTGATACATTGCTCTAAAGTAAAAATGCAAGTTTTCTTCCATAGTTTAGATTGTATGTGTAAATAAATTGGTCTTATCGTTGATAATAATCTGATGTAATAGACATTTTTCGTTTTCCATCTTTTTCAATTCTCCATTTCCGTAGTAGATTACTCATTCTTCATTTATCCAATCTCGCATAGCTTTGTCATTACGAGCTGCTCAATGCATCACACATAATAGCATATATTTTAAATTTTCTTTAGAGAGGGAATAAATCTACATACCTCCATATAAAATTCACACCTATTCCCCACTTATACACTAATACCCTTAACTTCAACATTAATTGCTTAATTAAAATTTTGTAACTCTCGAATTATCTTCCAAACAATTAAAAGTAGATAGAATTCAAAAGGAATATGATTTTGAAAATTCCTAGGCTAGCTAAAGCATATTAGTTTTTGAATTAGAAATCTAAATTAAAATATTAATATGAATTTTTTTTTATGTAAAATCACATATATAGTGATGACAGAAATTAAAAGTTTAAGCATTGATACTTTTTCTTAATTAAAATTTTAAGCACAAATACTTTTCTTAATTAAAATTTTAAGCACTGATACTTTTCTTTCTTTCTTTCTTTTTTTAAACAAAATCCCCCCTTGGGATGCTAGCTAGGGTAGCATGGACTACTACGGTTTATTTATTTATTTATTTATTATGGCAATTGGGAGAAAGGGAATGAGGAGACCACTTACTTAACCTCAATTGAAAGGAGGAATTGAAAGGAGGAATGATAAGTAAACCTAAATTTAACCCCACAAACCACTCCAAAATATAACAAAGATTATTTATAATATAACAAAGATTATTGCAAGAAAGAGGCACAAAAATCTTAGCCTCTCAAAGAAAAATTTTAACATAGTTAAGAAAAACACAAATGAAAAAATAAACCTAGTCTATTCATTCGAAATTCACCTTTAGACAGCAAAGGAATCTATTGAATGGACTTTAAACAAAGAAGCCTCCAGAGAGATCCGCTGCACTCCACATCTCACAAGGGGCTGGCTTTGCCTCCCTCCAACAGTGTTGCAAAGCAAATCCACCACAAATTTCCAAATACTTAGAATATCATCCGCCTCCTTCTTTAATTATATTCCACAGGCAATAATACCTACCTTGCAGAATTTATACTCCACATACAAGTATACTTTGTTGCAGGATAAAAAAAAAAACACCATTAAAAGAATTTATGGTACAACCCACCATTTGGTGAATGTAAATCGTTGTGAAAAGACTAAAAAAATATGAAGTAAAAAAAAAAACAAATATATAAATAAACAGAAGAATTAACGAAATATTACTTAATTGTTTCATCTCTTTAATTGTGGGAATATGTTTGTGAAAGTACACACCCTAAAAAAAAAAATAGTTAACCCATAGAAAGGTTGAAAATGTTATTTTCTGCGTGAGGAATAAGATGTAGCTTTACTGTACACTTGGAATCCATCATTTCGTTATTATTTTTCCTAAAATGAATGAGACTTTGATAATATTTCTCGTATCAATAAATTTTGGGATTTTGTGTTCCATTTCTCCTCTCCTCCTCCTCCTCCTCGAGCAATATTCACATAATGAGCTGCTTTTAATTTACGTCGGTACAAAGAATTGTTTTCTAGGTACATAATTAGTCAAAGGCCACTACCCCTACTTTAAAGCCAGGTTTATATACCACTTGTAGAATTTTTTTTTTTTAAATTATTCCAATTGTAGAAAGCTAGTAAAAAAAGGTTATGTTGATAGATTTTTTTCCTTTTGGAATTATACGTCTTCGGAGATTAGGGTGGGCGGAGGGACGAAATATAGACAGGAATTTACTAATGATGCAGACATGAATAAGGCATAAGATTAGCATATCTAACGATAAGATTTTTAATATGATGTCACCTGATGTTACGATATGACTTGATGTTATACAACTAATTCTTTTATAATAAAGATCTAAAATATCTATTTTTTAGAAAGTTCAAATAAGGTTGAGAATTGACAGAATTGTAACAGTGGGTGGACATTGCAATAATTGAAGTTGCCCAAATCAGCAATTGCTTTTTGAGTTGAGTCGTGAATTTAAATTTATCTTAAAAAAAAAAATCAAACCGCCCAAGTAGCTACCCACAAGTTTAAAAAGAGGTTCGTATGCAATATGAAGTTCTGATTCCTATTAATCCCACTGGGGCTTGGCATCATTCCTTTAGATTGTCATGAAAAGACTGCTGAGGTCAGAAAAGGAAAATAGAAAAATAAAAATATTGTAAGAAAGCTAAGAATAAATACTAACTTCATTTATCTTGAAAATTCGAAACTCACAGCTAAATAATATTAAATTTAAGTTTAACCACATACGCTTTTTTCATTGGGTAATAATCTGTAAGTCATTAAAAATGTACCGTTCCCCTGCTCCTAAACTTTCTCTTACCTAAAAATGAAATTAACAATATAACATTCTCTGTTCCTAAACTTCTTCTTCTATTTAAAAATAAAATTATAAAAATTGCATCCTACATTCCGCTGGAGTGAGCTTCTGCTGGAGAACCTTAAATACCACAAGGTTGAATCCCTCAAAAGCAGGGGACCAGCTGTTTTTATAGCACCCAACGATGTGGTTGTTCATATTAATTTTTTGAATCATTAAAAACCAAAAAGAATTTCTTACCTTCCATTCAAATTACATAACAAAATATACTTGATTTGTAATTTTACGTGATCGAACAAATTAGGCGCGTCGTTCACAAGCCAATATCAATCCCTAAGGTACATTGGGTGTCATTTAACTGGCAATAAAAAGTTTACCAATTGTGAGCCCTAAGCCTAGAGCAAATAATAAAAATAAAAATAAAAACTTGAATATCCTCAATTACTATCCTACAAGTTGGATCCGTCTTTATCTTTTCAATTTCAATCGTCTTAGCCTTAACAGGTGAATCGCCATAGTATATGCTTGATCAATTTTGTCATAAAATGGTCACACAAGACGACCACCCTGCAATTGAACATATATTGAAATTTGAACTGGTCACATAGGATTAACCAGGGTGCTAAGCAAGAAGTAAACCTGTTTTGACCAGAGCTGCAGCATGTCCACTTGGAAGCATTCGCCTTGATTCAGACCATCAAACTTTGAATCTTTTACAGGTTAGACTGCATCAAATTAATCTGCTACGTGTACAGCACGAAATCAATGTTCTTTTGAATCTATTCGTCACCGCAAAAAGAACGGGGAGAAAAAGAAAGAAGTGTTTCACACACACACATACATAGAAATAGTGAAAAGTTAGTCATGGGCACCTATTTACATTGCCAAATGATAAATGTACGGGTGACTCGTGCGCGGCCAATTCAGAATAACTAGTCACTATTATCTGTTCCAGATTTGACATGGTAAGATAAGAAGATAAAAAAAATGCTGACAACAATCTGAAACAATGATCAACTGGTACTACTTAATACAGTACAATCAACAAAGAAATGGATATCTTATGCTACTGCTCTTCTATGCATATCTATCTTCTACTACTGCTGAGACCCGAGTGCACTAGAAGAAAAAGAATTTTTTAGTAGGAAAAAAATTATCTTCCCTGTTGATGCAGAGCCAAACATTAAAGTACTATTAGTAACCTAGGATAGCTGTGTAAGCATGCAAATGAGCAATCAAACCCTGAATGAAGCGATACAAAGGTCCATAACAATTCTTGTTTCAAGTATGAACGAATCTGCTTTGAAAAAATATGCAACAATACATGTATTCGGGAATCATCAAAGGAACCATCACTTGAACAACGGGATAGATCCCAGTATGTGAACCAGTAATATATTTGCGAAAGCAACACTTAAAAATGTCAGTTTCTGTACCAAAAAATGATATTGGCTAGAAACTCATCATCTATCTAATTCTGGTAAATTTAGTATGATAACAAGAGGAATTTAGGCAGCAAAAAGTCTTATGAAAGGAGTGAATGATCATGCAATGACGAGAGAGAGAAAAAAAATCTCCATAACGACCGAAAGAAAGCATTTCCTTTACATTAGAAGACACTGGTCCTTTGTCCTGTCTGAACATCCGTATTAGCAAATTCAGCATAATATGCAAAGCAAAAGAAATAACTGACAGCTACATCCGTTATTCCTTGCCATCCAACCAAGAGAAGAGAAGCAGAGTGGGCGAAGTACAGCTTTCAAAGGACCATTGATCTCTCAATGTCTCTATTTCACAGTATATACAGATGTGTGGTCTCATATAAACTTTTTCCGAAAGATTCAAAATTTGTGTGCAAGCAAGAAAGTATCAGAACATGAATAAATGTTTCCTCTTCCTTCTATTAGGACAGATGTACATTCTTTCTCTCAATCACAATCTCCTATGTTGATAAGGAACCCAGGGAGGAAGAGGCAATTCACAAAACCAATTTCAGTTTGTGATTCAATATAAGTGAACTCCAAAAAATAAAAATCCTAGATGTCCACATCCAAAAGTTCCATAACAACTGATAAGAACACAATCTAGATTCTTCTCTTCTAACCATGTCTTTTTCTTTTTTATTTGCATATCTTTTACCTCTCCAGTTTTTCAGGTAGAAGAGAAGAAATTCATGTTGAACCATTACAAGAAATGGTGAGGAGGACGTCTTGGTACATCTTCCGGCCTCAAATGTTGGAGGCATACTAAAAAATTAGCCGCTTTGCCATAATTCCTCTGTCAAACAATGCTGAGTTTTCTGTTCAAAATATAAGACTCACTATTATGAAATAGGAGAAAAGTAAGAAACCAGCAAAAGATCACAGCATCATTCAAGATATCTAGTCTTAGGATGGCCTATGTGCAGGTACAGTAATCGATCCAAGTAAATCTAAGTAATCCACAGTTGAAGTAAACAGAACATACAATTGCAAGGCCAACTAAGGTTCGGCAAGGACTAATGAGCATCACACGGTAATAACATTCTCTTTGTCTTTGAACATTGGACAAGCTAGACCTGTCTTCTGCCATATAATTTAAGCGCAAAAAGCCACCAGTACCTAACCATTATTAGTGATAGTATAGTGCATCTGGAGTTGCAGCTGCAATTTACATGGATTTATAGAAAGATAAAAAGGCACGTATATTGAATATAACTTGAAATAAAAACAACTAATCATCAAATTAAAATACAGATTTTAAAAAATTAAAATCTAATTCAACAGCCCAAAATCTATTTACGAGCCATCAAAACGAGAGGCGTGAGGTTAACATAACAGCACAAATTGATGCATGCCTTTCCGCTAAATTACTTCTCTCCCCTCAAAAAGAATGAGCTCACCAGCTCAGCATAATCCAGTACATGTTGAAGAATATAAAATCTAAATCTTCAATAAGTGAGCTTTGCAGTTGCGATCTACCTGACCATTTTCACCAAATTCCTGAAGCAGCATCAGTTACACTCATCACCGCAAGAATCCCATAGCCTGATACACATTTTTGAGAGTATCATCCGCTATGCCTGCTGCTTTTCTAGCACCTTCAGCCAACACCATATCTAGGTAACTTGGATCAGACATGATTTCATCATAACGAACCTGAGAAATTTTACATCCCAATTAGTGATGCAGACACCATATTTCTCATACCCGATTAAAAGCAGCAGCAAATGCAGGGAGGTGACAGAATAAATACCAATTATCAAGAAGTAATTACACTGGAAAAGCAAGAGACCCATCGCAAGAGACAAGAAATAAATCAGCCATCTTAGAAAATATTACTCGCAATAGCTAGAAATGACAATTGTAAGTCATGTATGTGGTAATATTTCAAACTCAGAAAAGAGTTAAGTAGAAGACAGAATTAAGTCCCCATACAACAGAAAGCAGTTTATGACCTGATAATGATTAAATATGCAAGGTAGAAGTATTATATAAATATAGAGATAAAATGGAAAAAATTGCAATGATATTAGAAAGCCGGCATGCCTATGTAAATGAGTGCACAGCCATGGAAAGGCAGTAATGTAATTCCTGTTCAATCTATAATATGCAAAAATTCCTACACAAAGAAAAGTGTTGACATCCTGAGCAGAGAGTCAATATGACCTGGTTTGACAGTCCGTTTTAATGATAAAAATTCAAGTGTCAGAAGAGAAACCTGAATGAGATGTAAGTGATCGATCAAAGCATCTGTAAGGAGAGGTTTAAATGTTCCCCAGTTCATATTTTGGCATTCTTCTGCAACTTCCTGAAGAACAAAACATGCAACTCAAGACTCTGTCTACACGTATGATATGTGAAACATAAATAGGATTTCTGCCAAACAAACAGAAAATCTGAAAATTGTTTAGCGTTTGTTTGGCATTGTTTTTCAAAAACATGTTCTTTAAAAAACTCCCAACGTGTTTCGAACGACCTTTTTATCCCACATACACATTTACCCAAAAGATTTTCCAAAACTACTATAGTAATGTTTTCGACAAAACAACCCCAAAAATAACCATCCAAACGACTATGCATAATGCATAAAACATTACATAGATATGCCAATATAAGATACAATTTAATTTATTCTAACAAATATCTGTTCACTATTGTGGGTGCTTTCCTTTTGGGAACTATTATTACACATCAGTTATTACAATGATAAACTGACTTCACACACGTCCACTTTTACTAAAGAGATTAATAATAGGGCATTCAACTGCAAAAATAGCGAGAGAGTTTAAGGCATTTCACCTGTTTTGTCTTCCCTGTGACAAGCTGGTAAATTGAGAGAAGGTTGTTACATTCAGGTCTTTCAGAATTATCAAATTCCAGGCTGCACATTCACCAAAGGGAAATGAGAAAAAATAAATAAATAAATAAAAATTCAAAAGTACAAAGATTGTGAAATAAAACAGCAGAAAGATTGATGCAAAAGTAAATTCAAACATCACAGAAATGTTCTAACTGAAAAGATCAATGAGACAGTGAAGACAAACCCTGAAAATGAATCAGTCTTGCAACGTTTAATTTTGTTTTTGATCACCTACAGAATGCAAAAGAATTTACACCAGACAAGAAAATAATGTATAATAACAATTCACAAAAGCGAAGTACCTTCTTTCAGTTCAAACAAGTGGAGATCAACATTGGTTTTAAATCTAGCCACAAGTTGGTTAAATCCTTTCCTACATCTAGCTTTGCAAATATGCATGACTTAACTCAAAAAGAGATTCCAGTCAAAACACACTTGATGTAGAACTAAATAAGTAAGATAGTATATCACTAAGAAGAAAAAGAACAGCTTACTAACAATAACAGCTTTTAAAAAATGTAGCAGGTAAAAGTTAAGGATTGGATTAACTAGCTGAATAAAAAGATTGTAACCCCAAAATAGCAATCATTCCTAAAGTTCTGCTTGCATCAAATTGTTAATTTTTATACGGAATTACAATTTAATCAATAGTAAGGGACATACACCAGGACGTTCAATTCAAATCTTAAAGACATAAATGGCCGTGCACATAAACAAAAGTCAACATTTATCTGTTAACAATCCACTTGCTTTCATGCCTATAATTCATTGAAGTCAAGTGTCCAATTGTTAGACATATATGCTTGTTAAGTTGTATGTACACTACAGGAAATTTCATTTTAGATACATTGCATTAGAAGTTGTGAACAAAATCTTTTTCAAACTTGTTTCAACTAATTCTTTGCTCTTTATGATACGGCATAGCAAAGCTACCTCATAACGTGCATATTAATACTCTCAAAAGATAAGCTTGACCTAAATCTTGAAAAATCTTCTAATATCTGTGTAACAAAAGAGCTTTATTTGCTTAAAATTATTTTGGCATATGCAAAATAAAGTGGCAAAACAATTTTACTCACATCTTTTGGGTCAAGCAAATTGATTCGAGACTGATCAGAAGGCGCTGACTTTGACATCTACAAACAAAGTTAAAAAGTCACACAAAAAGTATCACCAATTACAGAAATTATTTGTTGTAAATTACAGCAGGAAGTAAAGTACAATTATCCAAATAGACTACATTCTTATGCAATCTTAACTTTTTAGAGTAGTGTGTGATCGCCAAATATAATTTTTCAAGATGAAAAATGAAACAAAAATGTAGAACAAGAGGTAGAAATGCACAATTGAATTGATGTTTTCCTGTCACACCTGGAAAGGCAAAAAAGGCACAAGCACATGGAACAGACAATGGGTGAAAGAGCAAAAAATAGGCATCGAACAGACAGAAATGGAAAACAACAGCCAAAAGTATCATCAAGTCCAATTAGTAAAACTTCCTAGGGAAAGCCTAATCATCTGCAGCCATCTGAAAATTTTCTGCGAATTAAAGAAAAAGCTTACTATACCACAAGGTACTCAATGAAAGCATGACCAAGAACCACTAAGCAACAAGCCTCAGCGAAACCAGGACACCCATTTACAGTTTGAGGTTCTCATATTAACGTCCCAGGTTCAATCTGCAAAAGCCTCTCATAGTCTTCTTCAAGGTTTGGTGGCATTGGGGCTAGGCTAAAACTCACCCTGGCTAGCAGGGGTGCTTGTTTCTGTGCATCTCCTTCTTCAAACAGGCAGAGGATGATCAGGCTGTGTCCCAATACCACAATAATGTTCGCTCACTCCCCTCTACTCCTTTTTATTTATCAGAAAAATAAAGCAACACAGAACAAGCAATTGTATAGGAAACATGTCCCTTTTGCATACATAGTCTTCTAGGATGCTGTTTATACAGAATGCTGCCACAGAAAAAACTTAACATCAAAGTAGAAGAGAATGCTGCCACTGAAAACACTTAACATCAAAGTAGAAGTTTCTGTGAGAAACAAAACCTTGGAAAGACCATCAGTCAGGGACATGACTCGTGCTCCAGCAGGTGGAATAAGCGGTTCAGGAACCTATCATATATGTGCATATTCTCTGTAAGAGTCTTTCCCAACAAAAACACATTAACTAAGTAGAAGAAAAACTCTCAACTAGACAAGGAAGAAGAAAATCCACCTTGAAAATTGCACCACCTCGCCTGTAATCAAAATTTAAAACAATGTGTAAATGTAATGCAGAAAATGATAAGGAAAGTAAGCTCCTGATCTGGATATCAAACCAGGCAAAACAACATTTGTCCTTAAGCCTTCAATTAATTTGATCCTTACCCTCCCAATTTCTTCCACTTCCTTCCTCCATATAGATAGTTAACACGCTCAGCAAGTTCTCGAGTCAACTCCAGATGTTGTTTCTGATCATCCCCAACTGGGACATAATCGGACTGCAGAGGAATGCTGCAATATATGAGGATTGTGGATACTCAGGATATTACCATTAAGATGTATAGACAGCACAAGATAATAGAAGTATGTATTGGCCTTTACATCATAGCAAGTGGCAACTACAGCTGCAACAACATAGAAAATAAAGTAATAAATAATGTCTATAAGCCTAGGTTGCCTTTCCAATGTTTAAAGTGAACCTGCAATATGAAATGAATATCCATGATTTTAAATATGACTTCTCCCCACATCTTACTAAATAAATGCTGTGTGGGGCAACCCACCTGATACAGTAAAATATCAGATGCCATGAGCACAGGATATGTCAATAGAGCAACTCCAACATTTTCATCTCCCTACAGACAGAAGAAATAAGCAAGATCAATTCATGGACAATCGCTAAAGCAGATCTGAAAACACTGTAAAATCTTTAAAAAAAAAAGAAAAAAGATATGAAACACTATGCACGGGAACTCCTAGTGTCAAACAACTTCTTATGATGTTATAAACACCTTATTGCAACAAACCTAGGGGATCAAGTCATAAATGAGTTTAAAAAAAAAAAGAATTCGTATAAGAAGCAAGACTAGTAAGACCTGTAAGAGGTCTACAGTCACACCTGGATGATTGCAAGGCGGTGGGTAGGGATATTTGGCTTTAAGGATTTTAAAACCAAAGAAAAACTTACTAAGGAATCAAAAGAAAACTGTCCTTGAGTGGCGACCAGAATCCTTCAACAATTGGTGCTATAATTTGGTACTCAAGGTAACGGTTAAGAAGACACAAAAGAAGACTTTTTCGGCAGTGAAAGGTGAGCAAAACATGCTGGGAGTAAGAAGAAATACATGCTGGGAGTAAGAAGAAATAGGAGACAGGAAAAGCCAATGGAAGAAACAAAAGGAGAAGAAAAGAGCACTAACTGAAGCAAGGGTTTAGCTTGGACCAGATGAGTAAATAGCATGCAAAATACCATATCAATACCAAAATTCATCTACCCACAAGGCAAAACACCACAGGTATTACGTCTGAAGGACCAACATCCAAACCAAATTATGCATAAATTGGAAAGAACCAGGACAAAGTATTAAGCTCTTTTCTTTTTTATTCTTTTCCTCTTCTTTTTCTCATTTTCTAATTACCAAATAAGTTGAATTTAACTTCATACCATGAAAGGGCTTAACAATCCATGAAATTTTCTGGAATGCAATCAGAACATGGATGGCGTGTCAAACTTAAGTTTGTGGTTGTGGTCGACATAACCAGGATGGTCAATTCATGAAAAACATGACTCAAAGGGGAAAATAATTTTCTGCATCTCACAAAGAAGACTTCAAACCAAAAACAAAATCCAAATTCACAAAAGTGCTCATCTAATAAGTAATACACAACTGCACTTTGAAGTGGGACCCAATATTGTCATTAAGAAGGACCCAATTCCAAACCAACTGCATTAGTAAAATTACAAAGCTGAGGTAGGCATAAGCAAACATGGATATTAATGTCAAAAATTCTGCACATAAAAAATATTTGGTCTTTATTGTTGGAAACCAAACACGTTGATTGGAATGTTCAACTGGGAAGAGTTATTTAAGAATTGCAAAAACATGAGAGTGGCTGGACAAAGAAGTCCATGAAATTTATCAACATGTTCCTAGGTAGTTAATCTTTCCCAGTAATTTTGCTCGAGTAAACATAAAAGAAACCTTTCATAGTAATGACATACAAGACTGTGGGCTACATCTAGATAGTTGTCCTACCGATTATCGCTTTCCAAAAAGAAGATATCCAACTCATTTTCTTTTGCATTCTTTCGGGACTTGTTATTTTCCTCAGCATGTGGATAATAATCAAAACCTACTTAACCCGGATAAATGCGTATGTATAAACATATACTGAGAAGATAAGAAGGTAAAATGAAACCCAGAGAAAAGGCTGCATAGAGCAAAAACGCACCGCCTTCAATGATTTCTCCTTGAATTGTATCATTCTATTGAGCCAACCAATTGGGGTTGCTGAACTTAGCAGCCACATCAGTTCTACATGAGCACGAACATGAGACTGCACAAATACTGAAGCCTGGGCATGTAAACCAAAGTTACATTTGGGATTGCTTTCAGAGACAAACAAACGGAAACATAAATAGGATAAACAGAGAACAAAACCTTAGAGACATCTACTCCACACGCCAAATAAATTGCTGCTGTTTCTTTCGTTGCTTTTGATAGTTGTTGTGTATCATAAGGCAAGGTTATCTAAGAACAACAAATCAAACAAAATTAAACATATCATTCCACATAAAAATTTCAGCAAATTCATAGCAACAAATCAATATTCTTTTCAATCACTGCAATACGGAAGCAAGTTTTAAAGTTAATTGAAAATAACATCTCAAGAAATGTTTTCTCATTTTCAGGAAGGGATATTCTTTAAAAAGTGTAGGTCAAAAAATCTCCAAACTGCAGATTATTTCTACAAATTGACACATTATATAAGGGTTGCGGGTCCAGATCTATTGAAAAACCCATACCTAAATTTCTCACAGTTCCATTCTCTTCAACAATCTCCATACTTGCTCCTCATCTAATTCCTCTACATAGTTTTCATTACTGACCACAAATCACGAAAATGATGCAAATTCTTTTACTTGGGTTTGAGAATACTAACACATGCTCTATACTCAACGTCTTAAAACCAGAGAAATTTCCCTTCATTTTTCATTCCGTTTCAGTGCTAGGTCAGAAGGGTCAAAGGCAAGAGAGAATATAAGGGTTAGAGGCATGACAAATGGCCCCTAATTTTCTTTTACAACTAGAGTCCGGCCTGCTAAGACTTTCACTTCATTCTCATATAGGAGGCTTCTTTCAATGTGCCAGCTAGACAAATTCCATTTCATAGCCCATAACTGTTCAAGGGATTAAAAAATAGGTTCAACAGGGTTGTAGCTAATACCTTTTAAGTGTTAAAGTAAGTTCACGTATCAGTGTGCATAAAAAGAAGTATAGCTACTATATGAAGCACTTATATAATGCAACAAAGGCAATGGGCAGTTTAGGAAAATTGCCATTCCTCTTTTCAACAGTATTTTGCTACCTCCTTCCCTACAACTATCAGAATCTAAACCATCATCACAAAACTTATCCCATCTTGAACAGAAGTTGATCAGGAAAATTCGATTAAGAAATAAGCCACCAAGTCATAAAAAGTTTAGCATGTCAAAAAGATATTCCACATGAAAAGGAAGAAGAATAAGTACATTTTCGTAACAGCAGACTCTACAAAATCAGCTTTTCACTACCTACCTTACTTTTCAATGAGTCGTGTGGTTCAATAATTCTGTTTTTCAAGTTCGCAACAGCAGAGTTACAACATGAAAGAAACTTGTTATATAAGGCTTAGTTTCAGAGTTAGAACGACAATTTTTCTTGCTCCAACAAAAAAACCGTAAATGTTTATTCCAATTAAATTTCATGCAATTATTTCCACAATCAGTTACTATCCATTTAAGCAGGATTTCAAACAATAGTGCTTCCTTCTATGAGATGATTTATTCAAAAATAAACAAATTCAGTAAACATGTAAGACAAAACTGTAATGGTTTTCCGCAAACTATGTGCCAGTGTTTAAGAAAATGCCAGACGACAGAAGAATCGAGAATAACAATGACAAGGTAATGATACAATAACACACAGCTATATAATAACAATCACAGATACTGACATACCGCATGGAGATCCACAATGAAGAAGAGAGTGTCATATGCATTCTGCAATAAGAAAACCAGAACAAAACAACAGATCAAGTTCAATCGTGTGAATGATTATCCAAAAAGGGAACAAAGTGGCCGAATTTAAAATTGCTCAAATTGGTTTTCTTGAAGAATTAGACAAAGTTCCCAAAAAAAAAATTCACAATAAAGACCCTTCAAACAAGCAAACCAATTAAGATGAACAAAAAAATTGTAATATGTCATTCAAGTAATCAAACTCATATGCATTCAAAGGTCACAAGTATTTAACGGTAAGCACTAACAATATAGGACTTGGCATTAATCCAATCTATTTGGACTTCAATCTAGACTGCAATCTGAATTTGACTGGTCACTCAAAATTGAACAGATATCATCCCAAGCCAAGGAGTTAAAATCAACTGCAAGTTATTCAGCAAGTTTCTGTAACTAACACTCTGATTTAACAGAATCCTGGCATCATTGAACATTGGCAAGAACAACAGAGATAAATTTCGTGCAAATGACCAGAAACGCTTATAGGCAGTGCCATCCACATCAGCCAAGTCGCTACAATTAGTAACCTACTATGTATAATGGAATTGTTGAAAGCATTATATATAATGGAAAAGAAGAATTGTTGAAAGCTTTTCAACAGGTACACTGCAGAACAAATTAAATTTGAACCTTACTTGCAATTCAATCCAATTTTTTATAGCACCAAGATAATTTCCAAGATGTATGGATCCAGTTGGCTGGACACCCGAAACTACCCTCTTCCTGATAAAGAAGAAAAAAGAAAGAAAAGTTATGTCCCACAAAAGAATCTTTAATTTTTTAAATGAAGTAGAATTTTACTACCTCCATATCACATAATCGTTTATATCTTTGGATTCCCAAAACATTTGACAATTCCCTTAAAACATAAGTATCTATTTCTGCACCTTCCACTCTTTTCCCTATATTTATGTGTTTTAAAACTATACACAAAACTCCAATAAACACAACAACAGCAGCAACTAAGCCTTTATCCCACTAAGTGGGGTCGGCTATCTGGATCATATGCCGCCATTGTGCCTGATCAAGACACAAAACTCCAATAAACACGAAAAGATAAATTTTTGACTTGTGCACAAACTCGGATACGTGTTTCAGTCTTCAAAATCTTAAAGTTTTAAATTTTTGAAGATGTGGTACTGACAGAAATCTTCCACATTATCTCCAATTTCTTTACCTCCTCGTAAAACCAAAAGCCGCATACAAATTTCACGACTGAACCCTAAAGATACTCAATGCCAATAGATATACATATACAAATGAACATTCTCCCTACACCCTAACTAGAAATCACGTAGTATTTTGTTAATAACGATATTAGCAATCAAGCAACGTGAAATAATCAATAACTTCAATCAAAACTCGACATATTCGCTAGTAAATTTAAATAAGTCGAAAGACAATCCAATTTAACAAAATCCTAAATCTGAAAAAATAAAATAAGATAAGGATTCAGCACAGGCATCAATTAAAACTAAAACTTGAGAAAAAATTGATTAATTACTTTACGGAACTGGTAGAAGCTTCTGAAGAGGCAGGCTCCGAAACGACGACGCTGCAGAAACACCGGAATTTTTCGCTAATTGGTCGACATCTCCCGGTTGTTTTCAGGTACTTAGTTCGAAACAGTCCACGCGCCGTCCTGCTCAAAATTTATTAAACCAAAAAAAAAAAAAAAAAAACCTCATCAATTGAAAATCGAAATAGTACAAAGAAAAAAAATGATAAATGAAAATAATAATAATAATAATAATAATACATTGAAGCTGTTGCTGCGAAGCGAGGCGCAGTGGTTGATAAAGTGAGGACTTGAGAGAGAAGAGCGCGCCCCATTGTTAATGGCGGTTTGTTTTTTTTTTTGGGTATAATAAGAGGTGGATGATAAGACGAGAAGGTTTTGTTACCCAGCAGATTTCGCTTGAGTGAACTGAACTACTCAACCCTTATTAAATCTTAGCGCCTTTTTTTTTTTTTTTTTTTGGGCTACAAAATTAAGTCATCTCCCTCCCGAAGTAAATAACATATTGGACTTAACTTGATCGCCACTTGATTTACTCGATATTGACCTAGTTTGAATCAAGCTCAAGCAGTTTGATTAAATTTCTTAGTTTGGATAAATCAATTATGATAATACTCAACTCGAAAATTCGTCTTGATTGTATAAAAAAAAAAGAAAATTCATCTTGAGCATTGTTATATTTTTTATTTTTTTTTATATTTATTAGGATGAAATATATATTTTATTAATTAGTATTCTAGTTATTGTAGTTATTTGTGGAAAGTCTATCCTTTCTCTTTACCTAAAAAAATGAAAAAAATAAAATTCTATCCTTTCCAACATATATAAGGTAAGAATCTTTTACCTAGGTAACAATACGAGTCTTTTTACTCTTACATAGATGTAGTGAAAGTTTTTAACATAGAAGATAATATGAATACAGTCTTTTCTCACATTTTTTCAATATATTATAGAGTAAAATAACATAAACGTAATATTTCTGTATGAACCATTGTTGATTTAAAATAAACAATTGATTTGCAATACATCTAATGTCCTATTACCCATAAAATTTATTTTCAAACATATATTTTATTCCATTTTCTTAATAATCTAATTTGGATAATTCGTAACTTAATTGTCTCAATCTAACCAGCAGGACAACATATTTAATAGTATTAAACTTTATGTGCTGCTTAATCATAGTTATATCTTTTGTAATACTAATAAGTATTGTGTTAAACACCAAAATCATCTCAGATGACTATGTTTATCACCACATGAACAAAAGGTCCAGTACTTATTAGTAATCCTAGTACTAACGTCTCAAAAGAGCTCCAGAAAAGTACTAGAATTCGGAAGGCAAACTTAGTTGAATAATGTACGTCTAGTTGTTTCTATATATTAACATGCAAGATATCCTTCAGGTGAAAATGAAGAATCATATTAATCAACCACATGCTAAATTTGAACTCCAAAAAGAAATGCTCAAATTGTATGCTATGAGGATGCACAAGTCAATACAATACAATCATATTAATCAACTACTATGTTGAATTTACACTCTAAAATACGCTATGAGGAAGCATAGACCAACGCAAGCAACGAGGTTCCTAACAGCAAACTCCAAACATATCAGGATTCCCCAGATCAGTGGTACTGGCGGTAAACTGGAGTATACATACAGCTCTCTACATTACAAGATTCTGAGGCCGTGAAAGGCGGGAAGCCAGACCTGCGAAGCATAAGCAGATAATACTGTTACTCCAACAAGTTTTTGGAGGAATTGTGAAATTAAATGTGACCAAACATCCACTTAACTCACCAAGTTCATATACCTTTGCTGCTACATTAGCCGCAATATTTGTTGATATTTTTCTAATATTTGAGAATTGAGGATAGATAAGTCCCTTCTCATAGTTTTCCTCCGTAACTTAAGCAGCCAAAGCTTCCGCTGTTGCAATATGATAAGAGAGTTTTTAAAGAGTTTAATCATATACCTTCCTTATTTCTTAAGAATGTAAACAGACGTGAGCAGGCTATTTATGCATTTTTCTGGTTCTGGTTTCTTCTGTTAGTATATATATAAATTGCATAAGCTCCCAAAGCACTATAGAAATGTTTGGGTGAGAGTGTAATGCATGTGTGCGTCTATCCCTCAATTGGCATCTGATTCAGCCTGAACCTTATATGCTTAATGCTCTTCCCTATATGACAGAAATACTAAAATTCAACGTATTAAACGATTAGTGCCCTGCAATATTCTATAGCTTTCTATACTTGAATAACTCCTCATCCAGCAAAAAGAAACAACAAATCACATGTTTAAAACGTAGCTTCTTTTTATTTGGATGCTTACAAGCTGCCAACAACAAGTTATCATGCACGCGTATTGTGCCAGACATGATCAGCCCTAAACCAAATCCAGGAAATATGTATGCATTATTTGCCTGTGGATATTAAGAAAAAAGCATAAATGAGTCCTAAAACTTTTTAAATACAAATCTAATCACTGCTGCTGACATAAACAAACACCTGCCCAGGCACAAAACCTTTCCCATTGTATTCAACAGGATCAAATGGGCTTCCACTAGCAAAGATTGCTCGACCTTGCATGTTGCAAGATTTTGCACATGAACACTTGAAATTAGATTTCTAATGCAAGGTTTCATAAATTATGAATAAAAAAGGAATTTACCTCAGTTCATGTACATGCTTCTTCAGCAGTACACTCTAATTGAGAAGTTGGGTTTGATAGAGAAAGAATGAAAGGTTTCTGTGAACCAAATGATTTCATAAGCTTCAAACTTTGAGCAGAATAAATACTTTGCAGGTCTCATTGTTCATATAAGAGTGAGTGTGTGTATGTGTGTGTGTGAGAGAGAGAGAACCTCATTCAAGGATGTCATGGCTTCCACAACATCCTCTGCAAATGTCTTTTCTACACCTGAAGCACCTACTAGAACTGTTGGTTTTATTGCCTGAGAAATTGAGGATAAATGAAAGACAAGAAAGAATATGTTTCATGAAATTCGGCTACCAACGTTATACATCAATCAAACACAAATATTTTCACACCTTGACAACATCCACAAGCTCCTTAATGGGTTTATGCTCAAGAGCCTATGGCTTTTTGAAATGCTGAAGGGATTCCATACGAGAACTAACAATCAATCTCTGTTCCATAAGTCAAGAATTTGTAAGGTGCAAACCAAAAATGCCAAAATTTCCTGATTCTCAGGATATTATCACTAGAGCAAATGCTCCACAAGCATCAAATTGCAAGTGTGACCCTGATACATTTGAGTCAACAAGCCAGATCTTTTTTCGGGTCTCTTCCAATGGAGCATCCATCTGCCAAAATAAGTATTCTCAATCAGTAGCCATGGAATAAGTCCAAAAGTGGATATGTCATGGTTAATTAGTGCCTTTTTTAATATTTCAAGTGCTATGAGTTCTGTTATACCTGTACCAGCCTTCACAAAGAAGAACACAAGGTCAGAAGTCATAAGAAACAAAAGTACAGGCCAACGAAAGAGAGATTATAATTATATATGCTCTGATGCTCCTGATATAATTTTGCAGCTATGGGTGGATGTTGAGTCAGGCATCAGGAGATATCTGTTCTACTCTTCCTAACAATGCCTACATACTAGAAACCTCGTATATATATAAAGCCTTTGTCCTATTATAGCTTCTGTTGACTAATACTTCCTCAATTTCGTTATGACCCGGTTAAAAAGGAAAGTTCGTTGTACATAGAAATTATATTTATCTTGTATAAAATTATTTGAAATATATTATATTTGTTAAATAACCTAGTAGGTAAACATCCAGACTCCATAATTTTAAAGTTCCTGTCAAACTTCAGAAAGAGGAAACGTTCTCCAACATGACAACAATGCTACATTTACAAATCTAACATAGCTACCCTATTTCAAAAGGATGAGGAGTGTAAAAAACATAGCATTGTTTGTGGAATTTACCCAAAGGAGAAATAACATATGGAAAATAATCATACATTGCTCCAAGTGGCCAAAGATGGACATTGTTATCCTGATTAGTATGCTGAACAGTTCAAACAAGACATTTAAAGTTTGTAGCAAGTTACTTTTTGCTCTCTGAATGAATGCTAATATTTGCAGATATCCTGTCCCACATATGAGATGCAAGTCCACAAATAGTTATCCATCATATGCAAAACAAAGCTTAAGGCAACTAAATTTGTTACCACTCCCGCACCCAAGAATAAGAAAGTATGGTCAGCTAAAGCTCCTCCCACTAATCTCAGAGCTGCAATAAGTCCTGCTAAAACTACAGATGCGATACCCTGCACTAAAAAAATAGTTTAAGAGATCTCCAACAAATGAGTATAAAATTTCAATGGAATAGCTATCCACATAATTTACTTAACTATCATCGTTAAATACAAGGTGGGTTGTCCCATATTTTGCGAGCACCTCAAATGCACGGTGATTTGCAAAATCTTCAAACTACAAAGTTAGCAATTTTTCAGGAGAAACATGGAAGGAAGAGCACAAATTTCTAGCTCAAAAGTACTAAAATCATACAAAGAGATTAGAAAAAGCAACACATGGAAGGATAATGCTTTGCATTTATGATGATCGAAGTAAGTGCTGGTTTCAACATACCTGTACGAGATTAGAGAAACCAACATATTTGACAAAAGATATAGTTTTGTGCTCTTGATTACAACACAAACATTCAGATGCAAAAAGAAATCTCCAAACCTCCTCAGTTGCCCTCCTCTGCCTGAGTCCAATACAGAACTCATCATCCAGTAGCCGCTTATTGTTTGTGCCAACGTCAGTGGTTATAGGCAGGCACTGTAAATGATAGAGTGATGATATCCGAAAAATCAAGCAAACGAAATTGAGAAAATCCTACAATATTAACAATAGCCTTCGCCTAGGAAACACAAGGTTATAGTAACACTTACGACTGAAGGACGAACTCCACCAAGGGCCATTAAAGAGAAAGTTTTCCAACAGGAATCCCCAATCCCTGCAACAATTTTCATATTCTGGTCAATCACATGGATGATTTAACTCAAAACCATTGAGTGACCCTAGAAAGAGAAAACAATTTTCCTTTCCAATTACGAATTCCAAGACCTAGACTGCTTATGGTTTGATTTCAATGTGAGAAGAAAAAGGAAAAAAAAAAAAAAACTACCTGGCAACCAAGATCACCGAGTCCTAATATTCGCTCACCATCAGTCACAACAATAACTTGAATATTCCTCTCAGGCCAATTTTTCAGTACCTCAAGTATCTTTCCCCTAAAAATCAGCACCACCCAAGTCACTTAGCTTCAGACAATGTTAAAAGCTAAACCTTCCATATGAACCAAACAGAGAAATTTTGACCATTTGTGCAAAGGGTAACCAAAAGAAAGAAAGCAAACAGTACTTCCCTTTGAAGCTGATGTAAAGACCCTGTGGACGTCTGAAAATGCTACCATATTTCTGACAAACCTCACCAACTGTTGGAGTATATACAACAGGTAAAAGTTCTTCAACATTATCAATAAGAAGCTTATAGAATAGCCTCTCATTTCGTTCGTGCAAATTGGCGAAAACATGTAATAGAAATAAGTAATACAATAAGAACTTCAAATACTTTTATATAATCATCTAAACTTTGTAACTTTGCGATTACTCTATTCCCTGATTATGTCTATTTTAGTTCTATGAATGCAAAAATACCTGGAGATCCATCATGGCCGTGTATCTTTGGAGGGGAACTTTATATTGCCGAAGATTGTGCATCGGTCTCTTCTCCTAATTACAGAGATCAAGGGAGAAAAATAAGTGAAGGACCGTCCATCTTGTGTAAAAAATTGACATGAACACTAATTAGATTAGGGAAGGCCTTCGAAACAACCTGAAGATCCTGAGATAAAACAACTAGAGGTAGAAGGCCTCGCAGGTAATGGGCAGCTCTTTCTGCTTCAGTGAAAGCAAGACCTTTGTTGTAGTGCAAATCGCACAACAGACTATAACCACTGTATCAACAACAAAGATGTAACAATTAACTCATAGACAAAAAAAATTAAAAAAAAAAACAATCTCCTGTTGATACAATTGCTTTGTGAAGCAAAAAAAAAAATCTAACTGATGGCATAGTCTGAAGTACATGGTATAGGTGTAGCCAAAAAAATGATCCAATATATGATTGCAAAGCAACTCAACTAATGTAAAAATTCTAAATACTGCTATATTTATATCAAAAGACACTAAGATTTGAAAAGCTACACAACCAATGCTCGTCTTACAGGAATTTGTATCAAGTACTAAATAAAATTAAGCCAGGCAGCATAACCATAAAGAGATTGAAAATAGTTAAAGGAAACCAAATAAATTACCTATATCTAACATAATGAGGAAAAACAAACATTGAAACCTCTTCAGTATAATGCAAAATATGTTAACAAGTCAATTAAGCATTGAAGAAGCAAACGACTCTTTCAAACACATCAGATTATCAAGCAAAAATCTTAATTAAAATCAAGGGTTTCAACATCTATATAAAAAAAAAAAAAAATCAACTAAGCAAAACATCAATGTATCTTTAGTACGACATTTGAATGGTAACCTGGCAATAGAAAAACTCCAAGGGATGACAAGCTGATCCTCTGTAGCTCTATCCTCTCGATAAACATCTTCAACACCTCCACCAACACCATTTTTATCATTCAAATCAAGCACAATATCCTCATTCCTCATCTCCTTCAATGTACTCTCCATTACTCCATTGATCTTTCTGTCCCTCTTCTTCTCAATAAACCAAATGCCTTTCTCTGCCAATGACATAAGCTAAACAAAACAAGATAAACAAAATATAACAAGAACCCACAAAAATAAATACACTTTCTTGCAATAATATTGTTCCAGTTGAGCCTTTCTTTTTGCTATATTGGAAATTACTCAAACAACCCACCTTTTATAGGCAGCAGAAAAGAATAAATTTGAGTTTTTTAATACCAAGTCTTTTGACAAAATCCCACTTTTCTATGTCAAAAAATGACCTTTTTTTTAATCAAAATTGGAAACTGACAAATATGAACTGTAGGACTAGTGAAGTATAAAATATTAATGGGTTTGGTACTGTTTACTAGAAAATGAAGTGTGTTGGTGTTGAATGAGAGCAGCATGGTGAAAGCAACGTGTGGACAAAAAGGGGACGCTATAAGTTGGATGTTCTCCGCATATTTGGCAAGAAAAAGTGGGAGATTTCCACGTTTTCAGTGAGAGAGAGAAGAAGAAAGAATGAGAACTCACTGAAAATTGGTTAGGTAGTTGGAATTTGGAAATGGAAAATTACCAAATGAAGATACTGAAGGTTTTCTTTTCTTTCTTGCTGCTGCATTTTTTATTACACTGATGACCTGTGCTGCTTTTTTCTAGCCAAGGTTTTATATTCTTAATTTTCTTTTTGGGTTATGAAAAATTATTCTAACTTACAAAACTCTTTCTTTCTTTTTTTTTTTGGTTTGAAAGAATCAATCATATATCAATCATTCAACGCAAACAAGCAATTTATGAAAAAATATTTGTAAAACTAAAACACTTTATTGACTAATGTGGGCTAAAATTGAAACTCGTAGTAAGCTATTTATATTATATTTCATGGAGAAGATACGTGAAAAATAGTACTATGAATTTGTGACACAAATGTTAATCATTCACTGTAAAACCAATATAAACTACGTAGTTTAAATTAATGAGACTTTGTGCATACTACTGTATTCATAATAAATTTTTAATGAGTTCTTTTTTAACTGTATTCTTTACTAATTTCTATTCCATCATCCCTCTTGTCACACGCATAAATACCAGGTATGTAACTAGTATACTACTTTCACAAATAGCTTGAGTTTAAGGCTTTGTTTGAGAATAGAATATGAAACAAGGAAAATGATTTCTTTTGTTCAGAGAAAAATTTTATTCTTTTCTTGAATTTAAAAGTTTGAAATTTCCTTTTTTTTTCTTGGAAAAAGTTTCTTGTTATTGGTTCATGTATAATTTTGGCTATCATTTTTCCATACTTTCCAATTTTCGTGAAAGCTCCTTTTGTAATTGGCTCTTCGTCTAACATTTGCATATATAACCATAAAAAAAGTATTTTTTTCACCCAAAACACTATCTCAAACACAACAAATTAAGCAGAAAACAAGACTTGCATATTTGCTTGCAACAACACTCCCAATTTACCAAAGACCAGGTGAACTTTTATTGATCAGTAACTTAAAAGACATATATACTATTTCTCTAGCTAAATGTTGAAGAAGAAAGCGTACAAAAATGCACAAGAAACTCATTATAACTGTCCCACTTCTTCTCACTTCACCATGCAACTACAATGGCGCATTGCAACACATTGATGTAAGCAAAACAAAGTAGAATATCCACTACTTTTAGAGCACATCCAAAATCCTACAAGAAGCTTTAAAAGGGTTTTACCGATCACAGAAAATTCAAAATCTATTCTAAAATTTCTCAACTTGTCTGACATAAATATCACAAATTAATTGAATCAACAAATAAGAATTTGTAAATTGCAGTAATTAAAAGAAAAAAAAAACTTTTGGCTAATGAAAGCATAAAAGTCAGTGTAAGTCCTTCTTTAAGTCAGTGTGAGTCCTTCTTCATTCTCATTTATTTAGGGTCGTACCTCTTGCGGGCTTTCTTCATCTGGCTTTCACAAAATTCTAGCAAAATAACTCTTACGTACATAACCAAGACGCCCTTATTCATTATTCATTTTGGCAAGAAAAACATGTTGCCTCCCTCCACCGACACTTTATATAATTTAGTCAAGAGGGGTAATTGATAGATACATCGAACTCTTTTCTTTTCAACCAAGACATTCTCTGTTAAAGTTACTTGAGAGTCTGTTTTTTTATTGAACATGGTCGTCTGTCTTGCACTTACCAAATAAGTCTCCACCATCTTGGACCAAATTTTAAGACAAGTATCCTCCGCATCTGCCATGGCACCTTATCATGTATTTATTTATGGAACAATTATGCTATCAGTTTATGTAACGAGTAATGTATAACTTTTGAAATTACGCTACATGTATAAATATTTAATTCTCTTTTTTGGTTTAATCCTGAGTTGTCTAGTGAAGTCTTCATAACATTATTAAGGTTTGAATTTGTAGTCACATTCCTGGGCTAGATCTATACCCTAGTTGTTTAAAATGACTTTAGTTAAGTTATTGGAACACGAATTTGAAATTTTGCAAAACAAATGGTTGTTAGTATAACAACACTTACATTAAAGGTTACAAAAAATTCTTATATAAACTATTCTATGACTCCTCTTCTTGATCGTCTTGTTTATTTAAAAAAAAAAACTTATATAAATATTTTTAAATTAATTTCTTATATGAGCATACATCATTATCATTTTAATTGGGTGGTACTTTTTTATGTCACAAATATCTACTGGTTAGAGCATAGATTCGGTCATGTAAGAATTTCACATTCAGGAGCCGTTTGGTTCAAATTCCTCAATCACTATCACTATAGGTATCATTAACCCTACTATGAGTATGAGTTTTGATGATTCCCTCCAACATGTTTGGTTTAATAATAGAATGGGTATCATTATAAGAATATTTACTTGGTATACTGGAATGGCTTTCAAGTAAATTTTAAAATTTTAAAATTTTTATTTATGATATACATATTTTTCAGATTTCTTATTTTGTATATTTAAAATAAATTTAAAAAAATTCTTCAATTTTATATACAACCATGCTCTAATTTGAGTTTTATGGAAATGATAATCTTAAAAAAATTATTTTTATTGTATTAATAGGGAGTATTATATATCTTTGATTTTCAATTCAATTTTTTATAAAAATTATTGAATGTAAAAAAAATTATTAAAAAGAATTTTTATAAAAAAATGTTATAAAGTACTAATAAGAAATTCTCAAAATCAAAAGAGAGAGAGAGAGAGAGAGAGAGAGAGAGAGAGGATAACTCAAAAGATATGTATTTTTTTAATGGGTGTGTTTTTGCCTTTAATCATAAGGGTTTAATGGGTTTGATAGACTAGTATTTTTTGGGGAATCATTAACACCCTAATTAAATACTATCATTCCCATTGAATGATAGTGATAATTATTTAACAAATATCAACAATGGGTATCATTAATTGTGATACTCATTTTCCTCCTTGATATCTCTAAACCAAACACCCCCTCAGTCACTCTTTTCGTGAACAGGTGTCTCATGTGCAAATTTGATTTTCGGGCATCCGTAGTCTATTTTCATGTTTTGACAGAGGAATCGGCTGTGTTGATGTCAAGTGCGTCAGTGCTTTTTGTTTTGGCCGAGGCACCTGCACAAGCGAATAGTTTTCCGTAAATTTGCATGAAGAGTTTTTGTCAAAACTAAAAATTAATACCAAGATGAGATCATGCCTACATGAGGGCTCTATTCCTTCACAATTACATGTTAAATTTGTTGTTTTAATAAGAAGTTGCCTATTAAATCTTGTATTATATCTGCTTGTGGATGTTGAAAAACTCAAGAATAAAATTTAAAATTTCTCAAATTTATATTGAACAAGAAGACTTCTGGATTTAATTGGTAGCCACCACTTAATATTTAAGGCTCAAATTCTTGAATCTGATCAGAATGGCAGAACCCAAATTTGGACCTCTTCGTGACATTAGGGATATGTGAGCTCAGCTCACATTCATGCTTCAAATCATATCATACGTTCCCAGCTGCACCGTAAGATTAACCTTACATCTGAGGAAGAATTTAAGTTTGGTTTCAACAGTTCACCTTTGAATGTTGATGAAAAGAAAAATTAAACAATGTAGGTAAGTTTACTTACACACACTCACTCACTCTATCTCTCTCTCTCTCTACTACTACTAATCAAACTATTTTGACTTCTAAACTTAATTTACTTAGTTATTCACCTGTGTCTGTCTAAATCGAGCTTTAGAAGTGGCAATATTGCTGTTGCCTGGAAAATCTCATTCAAAGAATTCTAGATGCAACCTGTCTAGTTGACCAGAGAATATTAGCAGCATGCCAGCACCATAGCAATATTTTCAGTCTATCTTATAGTGACATGACAGTAAATCCATTAATTCATTTGTAGTGAAGTTTGGAACATGGTTTTTGATTTCTCACTTATATACTTTTTGAAGGTTGTATTTAGAATTCTAGAATAGTTTTCGTTTGAAAGTTTGTCAAGTCTTGTCTGGAGCTCATGCATATTACGAACATGGGCTAGTATTGTAATACTATTTGAGAAAAGTGATTCAATATCTGATGATTCTATTTTAAACTTGCCAAGTATCATGAAAACTCACGAACACCATGAAACATCTTTTAGTTGCTACTATGTAGTCGTACAATCAATTTAGGAACTTGATTTATGAAATAAAGGATCTTCATTATTGACAACTTAAAAGGATCAATCAGTTATTGTTTTTGCCAATGTTGCATGAGAGGAGTCGTCTCTGTTATTTTTCCAATCTGTTAAGGGGTTGGAATTGGCAGTGACCCAGTAATCCTTTTTCTTACAAATGAGCGATTAAAATCAACTATTGTACCATTTTTCTATGCATTGTACAGATCCACCAAACAGGGATATTGATATTACACTCTGTATCGATATTTATATTGTTAATTTTATGCTAACTCGCGCGCGTTGCTTGGTACCTACCAAAACAAATATCCACTGGTGATTCTTTGTGCTTCTGGTTTCCTTCTTTCATTCATCTAATTCAAAAATTCAAGGATTAAAAATGTTTTTTTTTTCCTTCCAAACAAAAAATTTTGAGGATTAAACGAAAAAGAAGAAATATAATATTCTATCTAAATATTGAAAGTCTAAAAATAGGTACATTTAATTTGCCTATTTTTCTTTAACAATTTAAACTTAAATTTACGATGGTGGGCCTTAAAGACTAACGGATATCCAAGACTCCAGATCGGACAATGTCTAAATGAAGTGTTATGTATGGTATACAAAACAATTCAAATCTTATGTTTAATTTGTTTTTCCCAGTTGTGTCCAATACAAAATAGCGTCATTTGACTAGGTAAGACGATATAATTTCATATAGTTTTACATTTATACAATGTGATTTTATGTTCAAGCCACTGGGCTAATGATCTAGTCTGGGGCTTGAGAAAATGGAGAAGTAAGTAATATTTGAAAAGTCACACTCCTAATTATGTATAGCAAACAGCATAGGTATTCACTCAAAATCATTGGAAGTCTTACCCTACTTGTACAAGACAAGATACATTTGTAATACAATTGTAATTGCTCTAAAAAACGTGATTTTACATTGAATATAATTAGACAATATTTAAAAATTGGACAAAGATTTGGATTGACAAAAACCGTAAAAGGAAAGGAAAAAAAAAAAAGGGAAGTGTTTAGTGTAGAGTATAAAAAGAGTGAAAAAGACAATGAATGTCTAAAAGCGCGCCCAAAACCAACAGTTCCAACACATAACTCCCATTTTATGGCAGAGAGCCTGAAAAGCTTCTTTCCATTCTCCCAATGTCTCAAGAACTGGCCTAGGGTTTTTATCCTTCCTTTTTCCCCCCCACTGAATTAACTAACCAAGCCTTCCTCTGCTCAGTGGACCGGAACGATTCCTTCTTCATGGATCTTCGTCCTAGACAAAGAACCACTTTTTCTGGGTTCACTAAAGCTGAGGTTTTTTTTTTTTTTTTTCATTTTCCCCAAAAATCTTGAATTTTTTTAATTTGGACTTGGATTAAATTCTCGGATAATCTTGCAATGCATTAGATTGGTTATCAGTTTCAGCTTTAAAATTTTCCTGGTCTTTGAGAAATGCCCTGGATGTTTGCATGTATCTTTTTCAATAATGCAGTGATTGGATTGCTTAATTTTACGGTTCTTGATTACCTATTAATTATCTGTACTAGATTGACTAGAGTATTACGTCACGGTATCAGTGTGGTTGTGTTTGTATGCAATTCTTGCTAGTGCGGAGAAGTTGTGATTTTTGTAGTCTCTCCTTGATCTGAAGGCTGGTTGTGAATAAAAATTAAAATAAATAATCCATTGAAAAGGAATAAGAAAAGAAAATAGAGGATGATTTCATTTTCAAATGATCACGGAAATTTTACAAGACATACATAGGTTGTTTGTTTTCACTTCATTGTTATGGAATTATGCAAGAAACTTTTGTAAGCCTTGCGTTTCCCTGCCATCCAATTGGTTACTATTATTATTTGGTCTGATTTCCCGCCAAACTAGGAGTTTGAGAAATTGTTGTTAATTCTCCTTTGTAATCGTTGGGAAGGGCATATAATGGATTTCTTCTCTTCTGCCAACATTAATAAACATCTTGTAATCTTTGTTTTTTTTTTTTAGTAAATTTTCTGTCTAACATTAATGCTTTTACCTATTTGTTCTGGTGTGTAAAACTTGGAGAATTGTCTGGTGCATTTTTTTTGAACTCATTTTCTTGTGCTATTCTAGTAAGAGTTGCTATTCATGTTTCTTATGATATGTATTGAATTAGACTGAGAAAATGGAGCATTTGCTTAAGGATGCAAAAGAGCAATCTTTAAGCCAGGAGTTCTGTAAGAAGCTTGTGGCGCTATTCAAGTAAGTTACAGCTTCCTTGTTTCCTTTAATTTTGGGTTAAGATCAATTGGATACATTCCTTATCTAGAAGGTAACCCCTTCCTTTTGACATGCTAAAATTGCAGCCGTTCTAAAGGTCGTGCTGGAAAACCTGTTGTAAAGTGGACTGAGGTACTCTTGCGCTGCCTTCTTCTCAGACTATGCCATAGCTGGTGGCCAAGTTGATCAATAATATTTGACTTGAATACTGATAATGCTTATACTTCAGGTCCAGAGTTGGTTCCAGCAAAATTACTGCTCTAAAGATGCTTCAGCTGATGCAGCCACAAAATTATCTGCTGTTCCAGAAGCCTGCATTTTAACTACGACTAATGATAACTCCCACATACCAAAAGGTGTTTCTTATTTATATGCTTTGCACTTGGATTCCTGTTATTAAGGCATTCTTCATTGGATATCCTGTTATTAAGTCATTAAATTCATTTTTGGGCAAACAATGTTTGCATGCATCCCCTCATTTTCCCTGGGATTCTCAACTGAATGTTAGGATTGATCTATTTATGTCATACAACTTCTTTCTCACTAGCTTCGTCTATTGAAAAGCCAATCTTTTGATAAGGTTGGCCTGATTGAGAAAATTCCTGTCTACAGATATGTAAATCAACTAAACTTCTGTGGTCTACAACTCTACATTTTGAGAAACTATTCAAATAAGTTAGCTCATGAATTTCTAACAATAAGAGAGAGCTTGATACCTGGTAAGGCTATTTGTTGTACTTCTTTGTTTCAAGTGGACTTGGAAAGCATAAGAGTTTAATCACAAATTTTGTGGGGGTCGCTTTATTAGTTGAGTTCATTGTATAAACGATGGAGAAGGTGAGGAACAGTGGGCCACTATAAACAATCAAGCAATTATCTACTATTCTCTGCTCTTATAACTTTGAGTAAAGAAAGTGGACATAATTTTGCACATCCCTAAGAGTAACAAAGGACATCCATTTGGAAGAGTAGGGGGTGATTTGGCAACCCCTTGGGGGGGACGGGAGGCGGGGAGGTCAGTTGTTTGATCTACAGAATACTTTATGCTGGTGAGATAAGGTTGAGTTTTCTTGGACTTTACAAACCGCATAGGGGTAAGGGCATTGTTTACTAGACTGGCCCTTCTTTGCTGTACTTCTGACTAAAAGAGTTCAGATGGCAAGAATTTTATCAAATACATAGATGATTGAGGACCCATATTTCTGATTTGATTGTTGTTATAAGTTTTTGTGTGTAGAGTGCTAATAAGACCTCATTACTTTAACAGTATATCATTTCTTAGCGGTTATTGCCTTTCAGAATTCTGTGCCTCCTTATGCTGTAAGTGAATTGTACGTTAAATTGTCTGAATTCTGATGTAGCATCCATGTTAACTTGCCCATTGCAGTTGCTAGCTTTTGACAATTCAGTTAGAAAATCTTATTATTTCTTAAATGTGGTAACAAGCTAGTCATTTTTGAGAATGAATTTGTACTTTTCCTGTATTGACAAAACTGTTGTAAAAACAGGTGAAAACGTTCCAGATGTATCAAAATTGGAATTTGAGGCAAAATCATTGAAAGATGGGGCATGGTAAGCTCGATTAGCAAGTGAAGCTTTTCCCTTTACTTTGCAACCAGGAATGTGCTGGATGAGTCCTTTCTGTTATTCATATGGCATGTCGAATTCGATGCTAGTGCTAAGTTTACTGTGGATTACAACTCAAGTGTAATATAATGATACGCATGCTTACATTTGTGATACATATGTGATCATATTACTTGTTTCGTGGATATACATATAGTTTTTACGTTGGCAATTTTTCTGTTTTTAATTGAAATATTCTGGAATAGTTTTTACCTTGACAATTTTTCTGTTTTCAATTGAAATATTCTGGAACTTTTTCCTACATAGTCTAGGATTCAACATTAATTAACATGCAAACGTAAGCTTGTGGAATTGATGCTCCACATGATCTGAATCAGAAAAGTGTAGTGATATAGCTGTGGAACGTATATAATTGACATCTAGAGAGGCGCATGGCCCCTTTATTGTATGATAAAGATTTTGTTTTTCTAACCAAAAAACCTTAAAGCTTGTGGACATAGACCAGGTGCAAATATAATATGGGGAAAGAATTCTTTGGGGTCATAGAGTTATCTTTCTGGTATCTGGGGCGTTGATTATGTTCAGTGTTTTGCTCATTAGAGCTTATGCAAATTAAGAAACAAGCTGCTAGAACAGTGGTGAGCTAAAGCTTGAACCATACTAGTGAACGTGGTTATAGCTACAAGATGTGTCTGAGTGCTATTTAAATTTAGACAAAAAAGACCATTGTAAAATGGAGCTGCTTTATAAAATTTTGCCTGGCATAACGTTGAAACACATAATAATATATTGGAACATTCTCATCTAGTCTGTGCTTAAATTCAAATATTAAAATTTTAGTATTTTCTGAGTAATTTTTTTCGAATCCCATTGTCTTTGTTGTACAGGAAGAATCTTATTATCGTCCTTACCAAGTTTGCACCACCAAAAGAGATAATTTGAGTGGATTGCAATTTCTCACTGCCAAATTGGTAAAAGTAGTCAGAAGCAAGATGAAACAAGAATCAGTCTTTTAGCTAGAGGTGTTAATACCTTGGGGGTCTTTTTCCAGGTTGCAAAGCTAATAAAAAATCTGGAACTTGAAGTCCAGAGTTCGATTCTCCACGTGGTGAATCTGTGGGCCTTGACATAGTTTAGTGGGGTTTGTACACCGCTTAAGTTAAAGAACTCTGTTCTCAATACTTCCAATCTCTCTAAACCTAATTTGTAAAATTCTTTCTTAAAAGTAAAGTTTGCTTGAGCTTCTGTTCAACATAAATGTTATCAGTCTGTTTGGGCACCATTTACCCTTAATGAACCACTTTAGTTAATTTTACCTTTTGCTCCACATATTGGAACGTACACCTGCGTGTGGAGAACTGGAATTGTACCCAGATATGTCTTGAAGCATTTTATTTCACAAATTTGTTGCTACTTATATACTGATCTGAGTTTTGAATATGTAACCACCAGATCTCACTGCACCCCAAAATGTGGAGAATGGTGAACATACTAATGCCGACTGTCGGACAATCTATGTGAATCATATATCCACTAAAAAGGGTTATGCAGTTGAGAAGAACATGTGAGTGGCTCAAATGATTCACTATTGATAAATGCTTATGAGTGAACTTCTGACAAAGTTCATTTGTGTTTGCTTTACAATTAAAAGGCAATTTGAATGCAGTGTGGAGGGAAACTTCTATACTGTTCCCAAAATTGGTTGGTATTTTAGTAGGATTTTTTTAGAGCAGAATAGATCTGCGGTTCTAACTCTGTTTTACCATCAAATTTGCTTCATGTTCATACACAGGGAACATCCGGTGTAAATGCTTGTAGAAAAGTTGGTTCCTTGCTTTACATTGCAAGCCATGTGTAGGACTTGATCTTACCTTTTCTGATGCTTTACAGGTATGACATTGAGACATTTCTTGCCCACAGATTCCTGGATTCAGGTGAAGCTGTAAGTATCTAAAGTTGATCAAAGGATTTCCTAATCTGATAATGACGTCATTTTCTTACTTTGAAGCTTATGCCAAGTTTCTTCACACTAATGTTCAAACTTCATAGTTTCTAGTAATAACATGCAATGCTCGCTCTTTTTCAATTTCACTTATAAGGTGATGGGTGCATCCTGTAATTCTGGAGCCATAACATTCATGATTTGATCTGCAGTTTGTGATCAGAGGAAAGGGTTAAAGCCGCATATAGAAGGCTGAGATTTTGCCCTGATTTTGATGGATTTTAGTTTATTGCAGGAAGTTCTTGTAAGATTCATTGGATTTGGGCCAGAGGAAGATGAATGGGTGGATGTGTTAAAGTCAGTACGTGAACGGTCAATCTCCTTGGAACATTCTGAATGCCACAAAGTGACAGTTGGAGACATTGTACTATGCTTCCAGGTACGCCTCGTTCCTTGATGTGTCTGCATTTGTTTGTGCTGGAGGGGGGTGAATTGACTGAAATCCTGCTAATCTATCATCACTTTGTTAGGGATTGAGTAAATGTAGACCAAAAAACTATATCATTCATGTGAATGCTAATTTACTTCATAAGGACTGGCCAACAAGCAACACAAGCTTAGTAAAATTTTGATAAAACAAAATAGAGTAAAATGATTCCTGTTAGAAATATTCAAATATTATCACTTTACCTTGTGATTGATCTTGGTCAGTAAGGTCAAATGGTCTACAGAGTCCTTGGGAAGAAGGAAGGAAGAGGTGGTGGGTGGAAAAGAGGAGGGAATCAAAACTGAGATTTCTGTGCTGCTTAATTAGAAGAAAGTCAAATATATAACAATAAATCAGCTGCGTCTGTTGCTCTTATCCTAAGAGCTGCAGAGACAGTCTTACATTTCTATTCTTTGTTGGATTACACCAGGAGCGAAAAGATGTGGCAAGATATTTTGAAGCTGAAGTTATAGAAATTCAAAGAAGGGTGCATGACATTAGAGGTTGTAGATGTCTTTTCACCATTCGGTACACTCATGATAAAATTGAGGTGAGTACCGTTTGCAGGCAGTTTTATGGATTTATTGAGATTTTTTGGTTTCTCTTTGCACTGAGTATTTGTACATAGTTTTTCAACACATTATTTTTTCTGAATTCATATCTGATTTTACCTTTCCTTTCACAGGAAAAAGTTCGTTTGAGGAGATTATGTTTCCGACCAACTATATTAGGAGTTTCAGGAAAAAATTAGTCAAGAAATTATGGTGCTGGCACACGTGTCAGAGCTCTTTAAGGAATGCCTAACCTTTTCTCTTTGACCCCAAATGTGTTCTTTTTGCTTCTTTCACTACCAATTGTGACAAGTTCAATTATATTAATTGGACTGCTCATAGAAATATAAACTAGGTCCTTCTTTGCATGGACCAATTCTAGTATGAGTAATTATATTGTATAATCACTGGAAATAGTCTTGCTTCTGAATCCAAGAGAAAGCAATGCTTTCTTGCTTATTTCTCGAAAACAATGTGCATCAATGACTAATTATTTCAAGAAAGCAACTCTTTGTGTCTGGACTTTTGTTCCCGTGTCTTCACAGATTTTGACTGCAGAAAATGACTGGAGCCTCATTAGGCTTGGTGTCAATTTAGGCGTGATGGAGCTCTAGTCGAGCTTCAATTTTGTCTTTCCATTTTTTGCCTGACCCGTTGTCCCATGCTCATTTTGATCTTAGTACTGGAAAAGGGCCACCTTCGCCTGACTCAGATTAGCATAAACATTAAAAGGGGTATAATAGAACTCGCGGTTAGTTTGGATTGATTCTTGTGGGATTGGAGAAGCTAGATATTTTTCCAACATGCAATGCTCGATTATGATGTGCTTTTGAAAGAATTTCAGTTTAAGGTCCCTTGAAAAGAGCTCTCAGGACATCATGTAAGATTACTAAGCTCGAATAGAGCCTCATACAATCCTCGTATGACATTGGACCCTCTAAATACAGAAATATCAGTAACGAGTAGTGCTACGCTTGCGCCAACTTATGGAACTGGACTTTGTTAGCAAAGGCTCAAACATTTCCCACGTTATAGCACAAATGTTTAACCAGACAAGAGGCAAGCTACCAGAGAACCACTATGTGCCAAGAAACAAAATAGGTTCACCGTCTACTCCAAACCCGTAACAATGTGACAAGCCCAAAATACGATATAAAGAAGCAGATGACTACTAACTCTAAACCAGAAGTCAATAAGAGCATGTATTCAGATGCTCAAGGACACATTATAATTTCGAGAATCGAGAATGATCAAGAAGAAGAGAACAAACAAATATGCATGAATTAAATGTAATCTGCCTCTAGGCAAAACTAGTGCATCTAAACAACTAACAATATTTGGATCTTCGAAAATGACTTCTGCTAACTAGTAAATATGTTGGCAGTAAATTGGGCCATCAAATGACATACCAGTGTAAGCCATTTGTGAACTGAAGTATCGGACGAGGTAGCCATCGACTTAAAAGGGCAGTAAACAGAACCGGCAGGAGGAGGATGAAGACATATGATCATAGGGCACCAAGTAATGCCTACGCACGGAGCGAATGTTGTACAATTTGTTCTGATCATCTTTGAGAAGGTTGAGAAGCAGAACAATTTCAATATTATTAACAGATCTGCAACATGGGCTAAGCGAGCCGGGAGGAATACTCAGCAGAGACTTATCCAACCAGCAAGGCTACTAATGGTAGCGATTGATCCATGCACAATACCAACACCGAATGCTCTGCAGAGACTTATCCAACTGGCAAGGCCACTGATGGTAACAATTGATCTGTGCACCATACCAAAACCACATTAAGTGTCATCGTTTGGCGGCAGAGAACAGAGAAAACGAGTTGCCCGTCCAAGTTGCAGGAGAACTTGCCGCACAGTTCCCGCCATTGCCGAGCCTTTCCAGATTCGTAGTCATTTATCTAATTTTCCCTGCTACGCAAACAAATGTTGATGTTATCCTTCTACCAGTGGTACGAGTTTGATTATGTTAATTTATCCCTTTACCAGTAGTATGACTTTCAGCTTGATTTTGGATATTTACTTTTTTACCACTACCACGGCTTTGAGTTTGACCATGCCTTTGAGTACCTTTGATGAAATTGCAGTCCAATCCCTGAAGTTTTTCTCGTTTTTCTTTCTTACCAAGAAACCAGTATGAAAACCCGTAACTTTCTTTTTTCTTTCTTATCAAGAAACCAGCATGAAAACCCACATAGACAACTAAAAACTAACCTGAGGTTATATGCAGTTTAACATTATGAAGAAAAGGACCTAATTTGAACAAGATAAAGCTACCTTTCAGGCACAACGATTCCCCCACATATATTACAAAATTCCATCCTATGCAAAAATACAGCAGCTAATTCTAGCATCTTAGTATTTCAAGCTCATTGAATTTTTTGACTCCCTGTTAATGATATTAGGATACCTTTTCATCCAAACAAATGCATTGTCCTCAGGAAATAGCAAGTTGGACACTACAATCAGCGTGACGTCTTGTCATCAGTTCAAATATGCCTAATTAGTTCTAAACAGATGAAATACACAACAGACAAACACAATAAGAAGTAACTGGTCAAATAAAGTATCACACAGCAGGGTCAGAAAGACATAAATACTACCTCCAGATCATTATCATAATCAACATTTCAGGCAACCAAAATCCTAGGGATACTATTTCAAACTAGACAGACCTAAAATGAAGGTCATCTAACTGATAACATTTTCACAATGGCAAAAACTACCAATCACAAGTCCAATAAAGCCATCAGCACCTAATGTAGACTATGCACTAAGCCTGGTTATTGTTCTGAGACTATACAACTTTTTTCCAATACCTAAACTACCTCATGTCGAAGATGATAAAATGCCAAAGCATGACACAATTGACTACAGTGCACAGAATCCACAAATCTGCCCTGACGGCTGAACTGTAGCATTCAATAACTCCCTTTATGGCATGATGAGTCAGCTTGATAGGAGAAACGAAGGAATATTTCTCTGCAGGCACTATTTCTTGGCTCACATAACAGAGCAGTAAACAGCCCACCGAAATGATCCCACAGCAAAATTGTGATGCTTCAGGAAACAGTCCGCCCATAACACACAGATGCAATATAAAGATTTTTAGCCCATTTCTCCTGCAAAAAACATCCACATAATTTGAGAACCAAATTAGAAAATGGAAATTAAAGGGGAAACTAAAAACACACAAGACTAATAAAGCGTTGACCTTGACATGCGTGCTGGGAAAAGCAGAAGTCCGAAGTGTCTCCTGTGTCTCGTCCGCTGGCTTCCTTCTCGGAACACTTAAAACAAAAGCAGCTTGATCCCACGTAGCAGCAGTAGATGTTATGCGATACCCAGCATCCCACCTCCTATGAATACCTTCACTGGGGTACAGAAAGTCCAGTTCCACAACCTGAAAAAAAATAATAAATAAACAACATAATTCAGAAATTAAGTGTTTCGCTCAGCAGCATAATTGATTAGAAAGTCCTGCGTTCCCACAAACCTGATCAGAGAATCCAGCACCACGGGACATAACAATTGCCCATCTGGTTCCAGCAGTTGCCATAGCAGTGACATAGAAACCCTCCCTCCATTTCTTATTTATCCACTTATAAGGAAATGATTCACTGACCTTATAGGACTGCTGTAGATACTGAGTACCTGTGTTTCGTTGACCATGAACAAATAAGGCAAGTCGCTGCAAAGAATTTATCATCTATCAACTTCAAAAGGCAGGTATACTAACCCTTTGACATAACAACTAATGAGCTCCCATTGTTTGCCCCTGCTATTGCGCTTATGTAATAATTCTTCTCCCATTGTTCCATAATCCATTCCTACTCAATAGGAAAACAAATGAGTCTGTTGACATCTGAAGACCATATTTTTATACCAAAGGCATAAATGGCTGCAAGTTTGAAAGAAAGTAAGATACCTTGTGAAGAAAATAAGGTGACAGCTCATAAACTTGACTGGTGAACCCAGTGCCTGCATCCATTATCAAAGCCCACAAGTTTGAACAAGAGGCCACACTGCTGATAAAAAGATCATCTTCATTTCCCTTGTCAATATGCTGAGAAAGCCTCGTATCTGCCACGTTATAGTGATACCTATAACATCAACCAACCCCCATTACTCTAATTCATTAAACAACAGTGAACATGGAACAATGAATGTTAAGATTAAATACCGTTGTTTCATTGGGCGTCGAGCATTGTAAACACTAATCCACTGGGTTGCAGGCATTCCCATTCTAACTTTCTTCTTTGGTTGCTCATCATCATCATCTTCAATTGTTAAACGCCCTCTCTTATGTCCAACTTGATATATAAGCTTAAAACAAAGAAAAATGTTAACATTCCAAATCACAATCCCAAACACTTCAAGCTCTTTCTAACCAAGAGAAAATGGAGAATACCTTCTGAGCACCATCAGTGTTAATCGGCCTTATATCAGGATTTGGGCCAACTATACCATCAAAGAGGGATATATACTTAGCATAGTTAGGCTCTTCATCAAACTTCAAGTTCACAACATACTCAACAAACTGCCGAAAAGGTGCAGGACAGAAGCAACAGAGGGTATCTGGAGAAGTAGCCATTTTCTTTTTGCAAACCAGAAAGCCTTTGTTCTCACCCTATGTAACCATGGTGTAAGAATTACAAGCAAACAGCATCATCATAAAATTCTATATCCAATTCACCAGCTACTAACCTGGTATCCTTGCCAAGGAAGCCGACCACGTAGAAGAAAGATAAGTGTATAAGCAAGAGATTCTAGATCGTCCCTGCGGCTCCCGGTTCTTCCAAGATGAGCATGAACACTAGCATAGCGCACTGTTCCTCTGCAACAACATCAGTCTTTGGTGTTAGTGACATCAACAACATGGGCAATATAGGACACAGGCAACACATCACAAGTGAAAGAAGCGAAATAATGCATCATGGGAAAACCTGAAAACATCTGGTCGTTGATCATAGTCAACATGAAGGCCAGTTGTGCTATCACGCCACCGGGTAGCTGATACACCACAAGAAGTCAAAAGAAAAACAAAACATTGACTCTCTTCCCTACTTAATATTAAGTCATATAATGATGATTGATGATAACTTGGATAAAATCAGAAGTTTACCTAGTCCAAGATCAACAAGAAACAATTTTTTCTCGTCAGCTGTTCCTGGTGGGCCAAGCAAAAAGTTTTCTGGTTTTACATCTCCATGCACGTACCTGCAAAGTTTCAGAAGTTACAAAAATAGCACATATACCATACTAAGTTGAGAGGATATCAATACAATTATTAAGGCTTCTGAAATTCACATAGATGTAAATCTCCCCAACTAGCCCATATCATTAATGTGCAGCCTTGGATAATCAGAATCATCTGACCATATTTGAAGACCAATTGAATCAAGACACATGTGAATATGCATACACCAGCAATAATAATAGAATCCATACACTACATCTAGAGACACAAGGAAATATAGTATTCTTGATTTTCTTTTAATTACCAAGTCCATTACCATTTCCAAACCCTAAATTTCAGTACCAAATCCTGTAAGCTGACTAACATTTTAGTGCTAAACACACTCGTCCAGCATATATCATGTGACATGTTTCACAATTTTTCGTGCTTCAAAGAATTCATTCAAGAAGCCCCCATAACAGCCCACTTCCCCAACCCCAGAGGAAGGGCTCCTCTTTCAATTTCCCCTGTAAGAAGGGGGAAAAAATAAAAGAAACAGAAAAAGGGACAAGGACGGACTTGCGAGAACTCATTCAAGGCATCTTGCTAAATATTCTCACGGAGTAAAAAGGCAGGGAAAACTAAATGGACACATTTTTAATACGCTCCAAAAGAAAAAAGATTACAAGTTAATGACAAAACAATTACCCTCTCGAATGCAACTTCTCTAATATGGAAATGGCTTCAATGGCAATACAAGCAACCATCTCAATAGACATCCTGTAATCAGCAAAACAAGAATGGGTGAATAACGTCTGAATTGATACAGTATCAGAAATAAAAATGATCACAAACATTTCCAAATTGTGGCCCAAAAGAGAAACTAACGTGTGGGAATTGTTATTCCAAACATCCCATAAACTGGGGCCGAGCATGTCCATAACCTGCAAACATAGCAATATTTGTCTGATATAACTCGGGTGCTGGACATGTACAAACAAAGTATTAAACCTGAATATTGTACCAAGCAAGTGTATACCATGATGTAGTAGTCATTTTGCCGACCCTTGTAATGCACACGTGGTATGCCATGACTTCCGCCAAGTGCACTAAGAATAGAAGGAAATCAAGCAATAAATATGAGGTGCCTTAACTTCCAACTTTATACAAAGAAACAAAAGATTATGATAATGAAAACAGAAAAAATGACATACGTATAGACTTGCCACTCATACGGTGGTCCATAGTTACAGCCTTTGCTGCTTCTATGCTCAAATTTCAATGCTACCTAAAATTAGAAATCGAATACTCCATGTTAATCACAGAAGCCACAAATATATATATATATATATATATATATATTAAGCAAACAATAAATAAATAATGAATGCTGTACCTCAACAGCCCCTGGTCCAGTTCTCTCAGTTGGATTTGGTGGATTAATTCGACGACCGACATACACTTGACCAAATCCTCCTTTCCCCAGCTTCCTCTCAATTCGATATGCTGGTGAGCCACTGACCTGGACCTATAGATGCAAACCAACAGAGATTTATTTTTTAATCTCAGAAGGATAGACTAAGACTCTTTGACAACTTACTATGATGGACCCTCAATTCCATTATCCCCCTAATTAACACACCATTTGCATGTACTTCCATATGCAAACCAAAAGCAAAAGATTAAGCTACATCAATCACATAAATTCAACAATTTTCCTATAATGCTTATCTAGAGTTAACAGAAGAAGCACATAACTGTTCGTACTATTCTACAATAAGAAGCAGCACATAACTGTTCTGTACTATTCTACAATAACTTTTTCCATGCAAAAAAATGTTTTTAATGGTTCTTTTTCCCCTCTTAAAATAGCATTAACCTGAAAAATATAAAATGTCAAATGAAAGCAATAAACTTTAACTATAGAAAAAAAGGCATTTAACCAGAAAAAATGTCAACGACTTCTATAATTCCATCTTTAACACAAAGCTCAATCATTTAGAACAAATAATATGCCACCAAAAAGGGAAAAAAAATAAGCCTCACAGTAACATACTCGAGCAATGAAACAACCACCCGCGTTCAATTTTCTTTTTCTTTTTTCCCCCGTCGGTAATAAAACCCTGTCTAAAATTAAAAAACATAAAGTTCATAAAGATTTGAACTTTCTCCCCAAACCAAAGGTCAAGATAAACCTGCCCCAAAAAAAAAAAAAAGGAAAATGCCTTCGTATAACCATCAACAATGAAGATAAAGAAACCAACTTTTCGTAAATGATCAGAATAAATGCACATATAATTTTACAGATCACCGAAAGAAAGTAAATTTGATACAGTGGTAAAGTGTTATTTGTAATAGCACTAGCAGTAAAAATTACCCTCTCGGGAAGGGGAGCAGTGCTGCCTTCATCCTCAGCTCCCAAACCCTTATCGCCGCTGCGGCCTCCGCTGTCATACTCATCCATTATTTCCTTTTCCCCAACCTCTTCCTTCAAGTTCAAATTCACTTCCTCTCTTCTTACTTGTTCCTCAAACGACGCCGTCTTCTTCACAGCATTCTCATCCCCCTCCCCATCATCATCCACCACAAACACTGGCTGCTCCGCTTCCTCTTTATTTCTATTAGTAGTAATTCTCCCTCCTGTTTTCCTTCCCGCTGTTGTCCGTCTCTGAGTATTCCTCACTGCTCTCTTCGCGGGCGTTGCAGTTCTTCTATTATTATGGTTGAAATTATTGTTCTGCTCCGGTTCGGAAGGGTCTTCCCGTTTATTGGCGGCGGCAGCAGTAATCGGCGGTCCACGGCGGCCTCGTCTCACTCCGCTACGCAGTTGAGGCATAGCGATCGTCCATCAACTCTTCTTCGTATGTGAATTCGCTAATCGTACGACCTTCATCAAATTTTCTCCTCCTGATCAGCTAGGGTAATTAAAAAAAATAAAATAAAACCCAAGGAAACAACAAAAATTGGCTCCAAAAAGCGTAAATTCGTAAATTGATGAAAAATCTCACTCGATCAATGAATGAATTGAAGAATTAGGGTTTCAAAATTGGGAGAGATCTAAAGAAAAAATTATTTTTATTATCAGCAAAAATAAGTGAAAATGGGCTAGAGAGAGAGAGAGAGAGTGAGTGGATGAGAGAGAAGCAAATGCAGGCAGCTTTTGCTTTGTTGCGGCGTTGGTAGATTTTTTTTAAAGTAATTTTCTAATTTAAATATATTTTTTAATTTTCTATTTTCGAGGAGGTTCATTTGTGGATGCGGTCGTATTCTCATGGACTTTTGATACTTGTATGACGTGGTCGAATTTTATTGGTCAATTTTCGAGTATGATGTTTGTGTACATCGTGGTCATTTATTGGTTCTTCAGTGAGAGTATTATACTCGCGATTCCGGGAATGGGAAGGTGACAGGTCATCACGATCGGTGATTCTTTGGAGATGGGGAATGTAGGGTAACATAGTGGAGAAATATTCTAGAACGAAAGTAAAATTTTGAAAGGGGTGAAAAGTCGAAAAGATACTGTTACCTGGGAGGGAATTGAAAATATTTTTCTGCTTTCAAGAAATTTTTCTTAGATTTACATTTTCAGTTTTCCCTCCAAAGAATTCTTTAGCCTACCTAGTACTACCTACTAAAGTATTACAAGTACTAACTAGAATTTGGATTTTTGTTCATTTCCTAAAGTGAAAGGAGGGAAAAAAATGAAAAGGATGACAATCAATTTGATGATTTCATTAGGAATTAAAGTTTTAGATAACAATTGACCATATTTGTGTATCAAATCAATTAAACATTTTAGTTTAATTACAAATAAAATGTCAATTTCCACAAAATGAATTATTTTTTTTTTGGACAAACAAAAGACAAAGTAGTTGATTGCATAAGAGCGAATAATATTGTCGATTTTTTTTAATTTTTCAATCTAATTGAAAATTTAGACTATGAAGGGAAAAAAAAAAGTCATAACTAGAATGCAGCGTAATTCCTTCTCAAGGATTCTGACATTGGAATCAATTGATTCCTTTCAAGAAAAATGATGAAAATGCATGGACCACTATAAGGGTAATATACTTGAGAACCTGGAATCCATATAATTCTAGAGTTGAGTAATTGTGTAACAGATTCCAATGATGAATAATTTTTTTTTAGAATCAACTTCTTTTTATGACTTATTTATTTTTGGAGAAAACCTTTTTATGACTTAAAAGTTAAAATTCACTGGTTAATGTATTAGATCTATGTACTCTAATAAAAATGTAATTTTTCACTGTAGAATCTTCGGTTCAGGTTGCTGAGGTTGGAGTTCAAATCACATTTTTAATTGTGTATAGGAAAAAATTTAGGATTGCATCCCAACAAATTACTGAGAGAGACTTGCCTCAATTGTGTGAGATGTATACATTGTAATACAAATTTGATTATCAGAATTCTTCACAGTAGGAGGTGCTGAGGTCGGAGTTCAAATCATATCTTTAATTGTGTATGATAAAAAGTTTAGAATTGCATCCCAACACATTATTGAAAACGTCTCATCTCAATTGTGTGAGATGTATACTATAATACAAATTTAATAATCAGAATTCTTCACACTAGCAGGTGAAGAAGTAAAAAGCTTGCCAGGCCATTCAACAAAACTGACTGTCGACTACAGCTTGGGCCTGTACCAGCATGGCCCGATCATCTTACAGTCGTGGACTCCTGATTATGGCGAAATTTGACCAATAAAGTTGGGCCAGATCCTTTTTTAAGGGCATGAATACGGTTGCAACGTGACCTGTACATGTATTACAAAGGTTCTACCTCCACGTGCCTGAAACTGTTGATTTGGGCCTATGGCCCAGAAGCATGCTAAAATTTAGCAAAAAGTTCAGTTTTTTGTGGTTTGATTTTTTGAGTGTTGGTTTGTTTCTCTCCCCAAAAATAAAATAAAAAATAAAAAATAAAAAAGCGAAAGAGTTGATTATGGCTAATTGCTAGAAATATTGTGAAAATTAAAATTTATCTCAAAAATGTGTCGATTGGAGTTGGGGTTCCGAATTAAGGGTTGCCGCCAACAACGTTGGCGGCGACCCAAGCATTTTTTATTTTTTATTTTTTATTTAATAGTGTTGCCGCCAACAATGTTGGCGGCAACACAAAATATTTTCCACTCCAGTACTTCAAGGACTGGAGTGCAATTTTACATATTTGTAATATAAAGGAAAAAAAAAAAAGAGCAAATAGTGTTGCCGCCAACATGGTTGGCGGCAACAAAACATTTCCAAATTACACTCCGGTCCCCGAAGGGCCGGAGTGCAATTTGGTTAATTTGTAACCAAAAAAAAAATGTAAACAGTGTTGCCGCCAACAAGGTTGGCGGCAACCTAAAAAAATAGTAATATTTTTTTTAAAGTTAAAATATAAAATTAAAAACACAATAAAATATTTTAAAATAAAAAAATTGAATTAAAAATAATGTAGTTTTTTAAAAGTAAATTTGGGTAAAATAGAGTTAGTTTCATACGATTTTATTTTTTTATTTTAGTTAAAATATAAAATGAAAAATAGAATGAATAAAATATTTTTTAAAAAAATAATTTAATATTTTTAAATTAAAATTTTAAAAAAGATGGTCCAAAATTAAAAAATAATTTTTGAAATTTTGAATAGTCACATCGAACTTGTTAGGCATGAACACACTTTTTAATTAAAGGTTTAAGTTTTTTTAAGATTTTTTAGGATAAATGTTTGAGATTAGGGTTTCAATTTTTAGGATTTTTAGGATTAGGGTAGGGTTTTTTGAAATTAGGGCAATTGGCACAGCAATTTTTGTCCATTTATGAAAATTTTACTAAAATAATTTACTCCAGTAGGTTATATAAATTAAGCCCTCTAATCATATTCATATTTAATGATAATAAAGAGGCCTTTTGTATAATTAAATCAGTGAAAAAAACCGACCATAAGGTTGTGGGAAAGAGTGAGATCATTATCAGATTACATCTTAGAGGAGAGATCAACTTGGTTGATAAGATTTGTGCTTGTTGTAGGCGTTTCCATAGTTCCAATCTTTAATTTTTGCATAAATGCTCGGTAAACCGAGTTTTAATACAAAAAAAAAAAAAAACTATATGCTGTAACATTTAAGGCCAATTTGATATGAAATGCTTTGAAACAATATTTGGGAAAGGTTGGTTCCTGTTTCATTATTTTATGCGCATGATTTTATTTCCAATATAAAAGACACGTGAATCGTGAAAATTTTCAAGAAATGCTAACTATATCTTGTATTAACTTTTAGAAAAGTATTTTGGCGGCAACACTATTCTTTTCTTTTTTTTTTCAGGTTGCCGCCAACATGGTTGGCGGCAACACAAAATATTTTCCACTCCAGTCCTCCAAGGACTGGAGCGCAATTTTACATATTTGTAATATAAATATGTAAAACGTTGTTGGCGGCAACCCTTAATTCGGAACCCCAACTCCAATCGACACATTTTTTAGATAAATTTTAATTTTCACAATATTTCTAGCAATTAGCCGTTGATTATATAAGCAAAAGTTTAGTTATCTTTTTCTTGCAAGTCAAATTGGAATTTTTATCATTTTCATACAATCAAAAGTAAAGAATTAGATGGTACAATAACCAGAGGGCAGATATGTTTCTAAAAGAAAAATGTGACCTCATAAATGCCAATATTACTATTAATATCTTTGTGATATAAACTTGCTTAATAATGAGTTGCTAATCTTTCAATCAAAATTGGGGAAGCTAATGATTGCATTTTAGTTGAAGTTTACGGATAGTATAATTTTTCTAAATTACATCAGGACCTACAATTTTTGCCCTAAGATCTGCCTGCCTAAAAAACACTTGAAACCACCTAAGCTCCCAACGAGGGGAAAGAAAATATAGTGAAACCCTTGTAGCAATTTTTTTTTCTATTCTTTTTTTTTTTTTAATCCGGCGAGCTAGTAGTAGAAAGAATTTTAGGATTGATGATATCCACGACCATCCAAATTTCTAAAAAAAAAAAAATTTAATACGAAAAATTTAGAAACTATTGTGGTTGATAAGTTTTGCTATATGATCTCATATGATGCAGCTGCTACATGAAATATTTCTCATAGGACAACATTTTGATTTTGAATTTTTCTCCCCTTTACTTAAAGGGCCTCACCATAGTTATTTCAACAATAATTCACCTTTAACAATAGCTCGAATTTAAAATTTTAATTAAATGCCCAACTACTTATTAAAGGACTGCAAGATCATACTAAAATGACTTTGACACGAGATGGTTGATAGCAATATTGGATTCGATCCTTATTCCAACCATTAAGATCATCACGAATCCAACTCTATGAGGAGCGAGTCAGGTGATGATGATGGTCAACGAGTATGTGTTGTTGTTGAGTGGTCATTTTCTTTTGATCCTGTGGAATGTTTGAAAATTTAAAGACTTGGTTAAAAAAATATGAAGTGGGGTTGGATGTCCCTGGAAAAATTAGTTTAATTTGCTACTATTTTTATTTTCTTGTGTTTTTTTTTTTAAAATTAAGTGGGGATGGTGACCGTTAGAATCAATGGAAAATTTCTTGTATAGAAGTGGTAAACGATTTTATTTGTGAAAATTGTGATATAAAAGAAAGTAACATGACTATCATTATATTCACTTTATAACATCAACACACATAATTATATTCACTTAGCCATCTCTTAACTTACAATATATATAACTCTTTTTTAAATTACAAGACCCATGAGTTGGAAATAAATTCGATGCATGTAAGAATCTTCGGAATCCACTGAGCACATCCAAAAATTCTTGCCCCTTATGTTTGTGCATGTGACGTATCTATTTTTTTTTTTTTTATGATAAATCCTATACTATTACAATTGGTGTTAGAAATTGATGTTGATGATATTCAAACCCCCGACCTCTGGAATGAAGTTATAGAACTTTAACCGCTCGACCCTCTATTCGTTATTACATGTGACGTATGTAAAAGCTCTTCTGAGCAATTAGCATATATTTCTCATGGCTTGTATTCAACGCGAGGCATGTGCTCTAAAGTTATTTTCTAGGTTGTAACCATATGTTTAAGTGGAATTGCATATCTCTTTTCACTCTAATCCATCTACGGCCAAATCCAAAAATTATTGGCTATAATTTTCACCATTTACCATTTGGAGGAGATTTTTAGATGAATCGGGTCCATAGTGAATCTTATAGTGTAAAAGAGCACCAAGTAAACAAGCAAAGTGATGCATGTTGATGTAAAAAAATGATGTAAAATAATGTAAAGATATTTATGTAGCTTTATTTTAAACCACAAGATCCACAAGCGGGGCCATGGACTGAGTTGATTTAAGAATTTTCCTACCACTTGCCATGTGTTACATTATATAGAGTAAATTAAACTTCTTGTCCACATCAAAAGGTAGCGTAAAGTGGTGGAGAGTCGGTAAAAGATGTGTAATATATACACGATTCTAAATAAAATTTATCTTTTATTACAGGCTTTTATTTATTTATTTTTGGGGTGATATTGACCCTGAAAATGCTGAAAGTACTAATTCCATGTGCTTTTTCATGTTCAAACTCTTTTGATTTATGGGCAAAACAAGATTTTTTTAAGCTCTAAAGATCAGTGTTCATTTGATCAAATTTCTCCCAGTATCTCACAAACTCCATGGTCTCCTCCGTGCGCATCTCAAGGTTGGGCGGCATCTCCTAACATGAATGATTGGCTTCTACATTAAGAAATGGGAGTATCCTATGTTGTTGTCTCTCATTGTTCTTGATGGATGAAAATAATCTATCATTATTAACTCGTAACTATGTTTCTTAATTAATCTCCACCTGCAGGCTTCCAACTGACGGATTGCACATGATTTGAAAATTAGAAGCCTGTTATTTGATTACAATAATATAATTTATTTGATTAATCTATCAAAAGCTCTTTCCAATAATATAATTTAAAATTTAATTACAATACTAGCTAGTACTAAGTACCCCAAGAATTTATCGTTACTATATGGTCATATCTTTGAAAATTTTGACAGTTAGGCTAACTAATTTGATATAGTAGTAGCATAGAAAGAATAGCCTATATTTAGAACCAAAGTGCAAATCATTAATAAATTAGAGGGCAAGTTGAAAATTCTATTCGTCCAACTTTAATTTTTCAGCATACATCCTTTGGTGTTGGTGGTGTCCATCTTACCATAATGTAGTGGTGGGGTGGTAGAGGACCAAAACCTTTGGCCAACACCATGCATTAACGTTCCAAAGAATCAAGAAAAGAGGGGTGATTGTCATTATCTTGAGAACTCAATATCATAATGTCCTCACACTCTTCTACCACTGGACCACAATTACTGCACTATAGCTTCCATGTCCTGGTCTGAGTGGAAAACAAAATTTGCTTTTGACTAAACCTCCAGCTTACATGCAAGTGCAACTTTTGTCGGTCTGTGGTCTGCAAAAATGCAAAATGTTTTGCAGTTTAATTATGCTTCAAGATTTGCCACAATCTAATTTGATGTTAGTAGCTGAATATACGAGAAGAATATCAAAATATGTGGTTTAGACTGCTTCTTTCGATGTCCCAAAAGCTTAAAAAAACAAAAGTGTCAGACTCATTTGGATCATACACAGTGACAATTTAATTAGCTAGTTTTACAGCTAATTCTTTGACACTGCTTGGAAAATGCAGGGTTTAATCAGTAGAATATTGCAAATTGCATTCGAAGAGACTTTCTTGTACAGCTCATACATAAAATATAGCCAGGCTATGTAGGATCTGATTGAGTATATATTTTACTTAGAGCTTTGTTTTAATCTTTTCTGGAATAGAAGTCAAATATTTTTTTTTCCAGTTTTTATCGTCATGACGATTCATAAGTTAAAGTCGATAATTAAGACCCGTATATTCACGTCCTTTAGTCTCCAATAACTCCTTTTTTTTTTTTTTTTTTTGGTCGTCATGACGATTCATAAGTTAAAGTCGATAATTAAGACCCGTATATTCACGTCCTTTAGTCTCCAATAACTCCTTTTCAGTACGTTATTTTACTATTGTAAGAGAAGATAAACAAGATACTGCAAAAATAATGATAAAAGCCAAATCTGACATTATTATTTAGAGCCAAACAATTCCCTCACTAGTGGAATAATTCTTGGAAAGAGATTGTCATTTCGTTACTTTTTGTCTTGACAAATTATTGTCTTGTTATTCTATTCTTAGTCTTGTTACATCAAAATTTAATTTGTCACGTATAGAGTTGGTAAAGTAAATTGCCAATTCTCCATCTCAGCCACCCCCCAATCCCCCGGGGGGCGCTTCCTCTGTGCATATGAAAATCACGGTCCAAAGCACACACATCTGAAGAATCGTTTGTACATATTCCCTCCACCCATATCCTCCCTGCATAATTCCTCCTTCTCTTTCCCTCTCTCAGACATGGCAACAGAAGCACAAGTGAAATGGGAAGGCAAAGCTACAGCAAAGCTAAATAGGGTGAGAGTAGAACAAGTATGGCCATTGTTGGAGGACTTTTGCAGCTTTCACAAATGGCTTCCTACCATTGATACATGCTACCAGGTTGAAGGGGTCACTGGTCAGCCTGGACTCGTACGCTATTGTGCCTCCACCACACCATCATCCTCGGCTTCAGATATTGATCGAGAAAGCAAGAACTCAGAGACCAAATGGTGCCATGAGAAGTTAATAGCCATTGATCCAGTACTACGTTGTCTAAGCTACCAAGTTTTGGACAACAATCTGGGATTCAAGTCTTTCGTAGCAACTATCAAGTTATTGCCAAAAAACACTGATGATGATGATCATGATGCATTTGGGTGTCAGATCGAATGGTCCTTCTTATCTGATCCTGTTGAGGGTTTGACTTGTCAAGATTTATTATCTTACTTTAACTTTACCTTGCAAGGGTTGGCACAAAATATGCGTAGAGCTTTACAATCAAGTTAATTTTTATTTCAATGTAATGTGATTATAGAACATATTATTGTACTGTATGTTTTGCTTTATATCCAAGGATTTGTCTATAATCCGGATTATAAAGCTGATTATGTGGTGATTAATTATGTTTTCATGACAATATTGTGGTGCTGATTTTTGGGTTTAGCCTTGCTATTTCGGACAATTTGAAATGTTCATAATTTGTTTGTTGAAATGTGTAATTCTCCTAATTTAATTACTTTTCACTCTAAAATGACGTCATTTTTCGCTCCAAATTTAGTTTTGCTGCCTCAATTTCGTCCCTCCATTTTTGTGCTTTTAAAACAGGGGTTTAGTGAGGTAACCGCGACACATGATATGAAAAGTGGGTTGAAATTGAACCAAATATTCCACCACACGTCCAAGTAGAAGTGAAAATTTTTAATTTTAACCAGGTCATATGACTGTATGAACCATTTCTTGCACCTTTGGTTGGATGTTCTTGCTCATAATTCTCATGTGGTTTCCAAGTAATCATTGTAACTTCATCTGGGATGCATCAGGATGTTTCTTTCTTTCTTTCATTCCTCGTAAAATTGAATGAGGATATGTTATATAATATGGGCGTAATAAGAAAGCAGACAGAATTCAGAAGGACGGTGGTGCATGTGCACTAACTTATGGAATCAGTAGATATCATACGATTATTTTGTGTGGGTTTGGCTATTAGTGCACCTTGCTTAATGATAACAGCAATGTCTACCTCAGATTTCCACCATAAGAGAGATTTTTTTAGTTGTGATATTGCTATTAGATTCCTGAGAAAATTAATTCATTTGATATCTATGAAAATCATTAGATTATTTCCTTACATTTTTTGAAAAAATTTATTTTGTCCCTAACAGTTTTTGTGTTTGAATATTGCCTCAGCATTTGAAATGACACCCTTTTGTTCTCTAAAATATCTGTAACAAATTGGTCTGGTTATATTCCACTATTTCAAATCCAAGGATTAAAATGATATTTTTTTTAACTATGAAGAGATTATTTTAGCCATTCGTCTCTTTTTTCCTTTTTAATTACATCCCAAGGCCTGAGCAAGTTGTTACCTCCTCTACCTATCCCTTTTGGTAAACAAAAGCTTAATTAGGATGAGGGGAAATTAGTGCATTTCAATGGCGGGTAAAGTCACTAGTTTCAATTAAAATTTACAGTAATTTTCACAGATCGCCTATTAATAAAATAAATAGTTGGCACCAGGGTTTCTTCTCTATCTATCCTGAGCAAAAAGGACTGTGTAATAACCGGTAAGCCTTGTTTTACATGGCTTCAAGACAGAATAGAATTATATCATGTATATCCATTCTTTTGAGTACTTCCAAGAAAAATTCGAAAGAATGTAAAATATCATTTGACAATGTTCATTAGATTTTTTAGCATAACTATCAATTTTTTCCCTTAGGAAAAGAGTATGTTTTGAGTATACAAAACAACGTGAAGATCCATTTTGGTGAAAGCGAAGGTTTATCTTTCTTAATTCTTAATTATTTCCTACATGGATAGAAACTCATAGAAGGTCACTGTTATAAAAAGTAATTTTAGAAAAGCTAAAAATTAGAATCCAAAAGCAGTCTATATTTTAGCTTAAAAAAAATAAGTGGTGGAGAATAACACAAAATAAATTTTCAAAATCAGAAGCTAAAAGCAAATACAAAAAAGTAGTTGAATGCAGGTTTGATGTTTTACTGGCCAATTTTGCTCAGGAATAGTATGTACGTTACAGTTCAGCTAGTATTCTGATGCGAATCTCATATTTTAATTAAAACAACATAAATTGTTATAAAAATGAATTTTAAACTAACATGAATTTTGGTAGTTCTTCATATTTGTTTTGTTTTAATAGTGATCATTAACGTTTTCATAATTAGTATAAATCGAAAAGTATTAAAAATGTCATATAAATAAATAAATAATTTAAGAAAAATAACGCTTCTAATGTTGAGTCTAATAACATATCTACAGCGTATCAATAAAAGAAGACCATTTATACATCCTTCCTAGTAATTTTTTAGTATGTAGAAAATATTGCAAAATTAAGGAATTATAATTGTATCTTTATCTTTTTATTTCTGGTAGGAAGTATATCTTAATTAGAGTTTAAAAGAAAAAAACTACTATGTGTGCATCTTTCTTAATAATTTTGGGTATATGGTAAGGTTGCCCAAATTAAGTAGTATTATTCTATTTTTATTCATGATTGAAAGTATATTTTAGTTAGAATTTCCTAAATTAAGGAATTGGAATATATGTATTTCCTTTTTATTTGTAGTATAAGTTAAATTTCAGTAGTACGTTAGGTTAAGAACTATGTCAATTTAGACTAGTATGTTAAGGAAATGTACAGTTAGAATTTTCAAAATTTTAAACTACCATATCTATGTCTTTTATGTCAAAATTAAGTAGTCATAATTTTGTTATTCCATTTATATTCATGGCAGAGGGTATATATTTCAGTTAATATCCTCAAAACTAAGGACCTAGAATATTAGTGCTTTTCCTCTTTCTTTGTGGTATAACTTAAATTCTAATAAAATATTAGGTTAAAAACTATATCAATTTAGCAAAATATGTTAAAATCTAACTATTAATGGGAATTAGTAAATGTTTATTTATTTAATGTCCAATCAAAAGCCATGAATTATTTTTGAGTTGCTAAAATGACTATAAAAATACCATAAAATAGAATAGGAAGCTGAGGGATCTATAGGAGGTTTTAAGTGAAAACACTACTATTAATATATAATATATAATATATAATATATAATATATAAATATAGATTATATGACACTATAAAATTTCGCCTTTCTTTTTAGCCCAGATGGACGTAACGTCTCCTACTATTTGCGTTTGATTTACCTATGAATTGTCGTATAATTTTTGCAATATGTTTTATTGACTCTGCGGCTGATATTAAGGTTCATTTAAGCATCAAACCGGTACCAATATACACAATCATAATAAAACATCAAAACAAATAGGCAACGGTCTGATGCATTCAAAGAACACAACGAGCAAATTTGACAAGACACAAATTTGCAATCAAAGAACACAACGTGCAAATTTGACAAGACACAAATTTGCAAAAGTTCTTAGCCAGTCGCCCTACCATTCGAACTACAGGTATCCAAGATAGCTAGACACTCTACCATTGGAACTACAATTGTCCAAGAAGATAATTGATCAACAAATAATGCAATGCACACATCAATGATATCATTAAAAAAAGAAACAAAACCCCAAAAACACCAAATATATAACAAGTCTTGCGAAAAAGTAATCACGGTTTTACAAATGATTCCCTCTGAGATGCCACTAACTTCTTGCCAGAACTTTGTGCAAGAAACAGAACTCACTATAACCTTGAATCCTATATGAGCAGTAAATAAACTATAATGGGTTCCTCTAATAATAACTATTTACATTTTCAAGCCCCCACACCCAATTTCTTGTCCATCCAATCAATAATATCCTGAGCGATTTCTTCGCGTTCAGGCTCAAAGAGGAGGTCGTGCAAGAAGCCATCATAGAGTTTTATGTCCTTAAACTCGGATGCTGCCTCGTTGTACAAATCTTGTGAAGCTAGTGGATCTGTAACTCTATCAGCAGTTCCATGAAGGACAAAAAATGGCACTGTAATAGACCTGAAATTACGCATCAAATAAGAAGAGATGCGCAAAATCTCATGCCCTGTTCGCACCCTCATTGGACCAGTATAGACCAATGGGTCAGAATACTTTGCCACTAGTGCTGCAGGGTCCCTTGAAACCGGAATACCCCTTTTGTGAGAACCTTTAAACTGGTACCTTGGAGCAACCAATGAGAATAGTGGCGCTACAGCCTACACAGAAACAAAATATTCATACCACAGAACTTGTTAACAGAAAGGCGTCCATTTCCTAATTTAATTCGACAGAGGACAGTGTAGCAGAATGGTAACTTAAAAATAGGAGGTATTGCAAGAGAATGAAAATCACATTTATAATCCCAAATTAAAATCCTTCCTTTTCCACAATTCTTTCTCCACGCCCAGCAAAAATGTCGACTTCTAAGCCAACAAATGGGAAAAAGGAATTAAGAACTTACACCAATGATTGGATGCGCTGGCTTTACACGCAAAGCTGGTGAAGTCAATATGATTCCCTCCAACATCTTCTCTATACGTGGATACGAAGCTGCCTACTCAAAAGAGCAGATGATCCAAATTAAAAAACTTAGGGAATCAGAAATCTATCAAATTCAATGTCATGTTTGGATATATTACACAGCTTTACCTTCAAAACCACTGCCCCACCAGTTGAGTGGCCAAAAAGGAAGCATGGTATACCAGGGTTCTCCAATTTGATCTTTTCCAGAAAAGCTCCCTGTTTTGCAGAACAAAGAGCTTTGCTTATTTTATGGACCAACTAAAATAAATTGAAAAACATGCAGCTAAAGGTAGCATATTTTATAATACAAGGAAGCAACAGCACAACATTAGTGAAGGCTGTGGCTCAAAGGTGGAAATACAGCTTGAGATAATATCATGAAACAATGAAATTAAAGTGACAGACAATAAACTTGATTGGGTGAATGACCCCAAAAATTTGCATTTGAAACAAAGAAGTGGAAAGATCGCCGAAGAGTAATATATAAAACAAACTTACAGTGTCTGCAACAACATAATCCAATGATGGCACATATCCGTGCAAACCATCACTGCCTCCATGACCTAATACAGGAATGAGCACGTAAGTCACCAACATTTTGACTATTTTCTCAAGGAACAAACATCAAGCATCAAACCAAATCAAGTTTCCTTTATTTGCCTAAGTTGCAGAGTCATAAAGTGATAATAATATCCTTAATAAATATAATTACATGAATTTGACAAGCCTCGGAGAAGTAGGAAAAAGAAAAGAGAAAAAGCTAAAAGAGTTACAGGGGGGAAGTCATTATCCCAGGAGGTACTGTGCAGATCAACATGCTATTGCAATGAAAAATGCTAATTATGCATAAAAGAATGAACTTGAACGGCGAGGATAATCATAGACTAAATGTGTTAAGACACTTGTAAAATCAGCTTCAAGGAAAATATCAAAGTTGGTGAATGATCATTTAGATATTTCTCCGATACCAAGTCATTACAAAACAATAATGCTTTTTATACCCACAAATAACAATCAGTAGTTCCGAAGCTAAAGCCAGAAAGTTATGTTGTTGCTTAAAACTCTGGAAATCACATACATGAATAGGCAATAACAATGCAACAGATATGGAATGAGTAGAAAGATTATCAATTAGTTATTAGTAATTTATTAATGTTTATGGAATCAAACTGCAAATAGATTTTAGTAAATTAAATTATGTATATGGAATGAAAACTGCAAACAGATAGCTTTTCAGATACCAAAATCATAAGTGTGTCAAAACAAAGGAGATAATATGAAGGAGCTACCTATCCAGTCCATTGCATATACCGCAAAATTGCAGGAGTTGAGTTGTCTAGCAAAATCAGTATAGCGTCCACTGCACATGAAAACATCACAAATATGAGCAAATTACATTAAATGGTTAGGGTGTAATAAATTTTAGCCTCAACTGCTCGGGGTCATCCAAAATATATAGAAGCAACCTCCCCCAAAGCAAAAGGGAACCTTCAAGTTCCTAGTAATACCTGTGCTCATTTAGTCCGTGGATGATGATCAAGATACCTCTGAAACAAGAAATGAGTTAATGTTAATACAGAAAAAATGGTTGCTGAAAACTGAGATCTGTACTTGTTCTCAACAGGAGGAATGTAATCCACACAAATTTAGAGAGTGGCAGCACCAGATGCCATAAATCCTTTCCCTTAATTTAAATCCTGGTTTTCCATAAATTTATTAGAAAAAGATGAATTTTTATAGTGCATGTGTGCTTAAAAGAAGCAGCCAGTTATCATAGCTATAGAAAATATTCGGACAAAAGGCATGACAAATTGAGGGCACGCATAAAAGAAGATGGGCAAATACCATAGCAATAAGGACAAGGAGAGGGGGGAAAATTAAAAAAAAAAAAAAAAAAGGAATCTAGGGATGCTCGATTCACAGAATTTGCTGATTCAAAATGATATTGCATGCATTGTTTTATATAACAATATGATGAACTATTAGGAGTTGTTCTCCATGCATACTATAGCAGTCTTGGACATCTCGAACAGAAGTTCAAGAATTTAGTTTAGGAAATTGATAAGATGTCTATCTTCATTGTCCCTACATAAGTACATGGAATTAACCATTCGTAACATGTGATTTTTGCTCAGACTCCAATAAATATGTTCTTTCTTTGCGTGACCTTGGATTTCAAGTTAAAGTGGAACCCCGAAACAAAGAAACTAATGTTGAGATAAAATAAGTTCCTTTAGAAGAAGTGTGCAATAAAGGGGAGCTAGATGGTTTTTGTTTTTACAGAATGCAAATACATAAACACACACAAACTAATTTAATTCTACCTAAGGTCACTGAAACACTCACCTAAGCACACCCCACGAGTGAATCCCAAAAGGCAATTGTTGACTTTTGGAACCACCCATGGAACTTAAGTGTATGGACACTACCTCACATTGTTTCGATGTGGGACGAGAACTCTCATCTTTTACCTCAAGTTTCACTCAAACTCGCAAATGCAGTTTTTGTTTTTACAGAATGCAAATACATAAACACACACAAACTAATTTAATTCTACCTAAGGTCACTGAAACACTCACCTAAGCACACCCCACGAGTGAATCCCAAAAGGCAATTGCTGACTTTTGGAACCACCCACGGAACTTAAGTGCAAGGACACTACCTCACATTGTTTCGATGTGGGACGAAAACTCTCATCTTTTACCTCAGGTTTCAGTCAAACTCGCAAATGCGGTTTTTGTTTTTACAGAATGAAAATGCATAAACACACACAAACTAATTTAATTCTACCTAAGGTCACTGAAACACTCAGACAATTGACGTTTCAGAATGCCCACTATGTCTTTCGATGACTTTTGTCATCATTGAGTCTTGGGACACGATAAAAGGTGAAGTTACAAATAATTCTACTCAGACAATGAAAGTAGGAGAATAGGATGACTCAATTAAAACTAGCTGTAGACCAAATACTGGCACAGTGACATAGGGGGTGAATAAACAATGAATAAAACAATGCATGTTCAGTCCTCATCGGTTCTTGTTACAAAACAATGAAAATGAATAAACCAACCAGTTTATTTGGGTTGGCTAGCACCAAACCTTCAAAGGATAAGTAGACTAGGAGATCAGGATTTTGAATCTTACCTCTCATAAAAAATTAAAATGAGTGTTTAATGCATCCGTTTAATCCGATAGTGATTCATTTTCCATTGGTTCTCCTTAGCCTAATTGAGCCTCCACATAATATAAGTTAGGGGTAGTATGGGATACTATTAACCAGTAAAAAAGAAAAAAAAGACGTAGGGGTGAAATAATTACAAGTTAATTCAATTTGGCAATCTAAAACTTTGACATATTCTTCCATTTCCACTTTCCACTCGCACACGCAAAGCTCATTTCATGAATTAATAAATCAAATTCCACCCCGAACGACAAAGAAACAGCATTCCCAAGTAAACGACTTCCACTAAGAACAAGAAAATAGAAACAAAAACACTTCTTCTTTTCTTTTTTTTTTTTTCTTCAGCTTACAAAGATTTCGATAGAATTATTTACCTTCTCCAATCCAACAATACAACTCTCACAAAATACTTTATAGCAAACAAATCTTCGGAGTTGACTTAAAAATATTATTAATCAAACCCCCCCCCCCCCCGCCCCCCCGGGGGGCCCCAAAAAAAAAAACCCACCACGAACCACATCCTTCCCGAAAGAAACCAAAAATGGTATGTGATACAATAAAAAATTCCAAATGCAAGACCAAGTTTTTTATTTTTCCTCGATGAAAGGCCGGGGTTTGAACGAACAAAGTGATAATCACTGACGAAATATCAAAAAACCTCAACAAATTTCCAACCACCAAAATCTGACAGCATAACCGTAATTTTCCCTATAAAAAAATAGAAATAGATAAATCTACTCACAAATACAGGACCGTTTCTGTACTCACAGCTCACAATATTTTCAGTAACAAACACGTAGATATGAACAATCTGAAGATTCAACTGACCATTAAAAAATAAAAAAATTCGTAGCACTAAAAAATACATTTGTCACAGCAATTCGTGAATATATTAGAAAATAAGAAATTTGAGGACATACTTTAATTCACCGGAGACCGGAAGCCACGAGCGACAAAACAAAGCATTCCTTCGAACTCCGAAGAACAACGAGGTACTCCAGAGGCACCGACTATTTCCATTTCCGGTCTCGTTCTTGGACACCTCATCCGTAACCGTATCTCCGGCGACCATTTGCAAGGCCTCGGCCAGAGCTCTACGTCTAAGAGTATCCTCCTCGTCCTTCCGGAATCTCCTCTTTTTCACGAACGCCGCCTCGGTTGCAGAATCAGCGGACGACGACGGAGACGGCGGAGGAGAGGAGGAAAACCGTTGGCAATGGCGGCGGGGGAAGAGAAAGAGAATTATCCATAAGAAAAGAGACTGGATCAATATCAAACCACGCCATACGGCGTCGTGTGAGAAAACAGAGCGGCGGAGGTTTTGGAACACCGGAATTATACGCCCACTCGCACCGGATGTTAGCACTTCCACCTGCACCGCTTCCATTTGATAATTACTTTTAAAAAATTAAAACAAATTTAATGAAAAAAAGAGCAAGAGAAAAATATATACAGGAATAATTGATTGTAGAAAAAGTCTATTTTGATACGCCGGTGATGAAGAAAAGGAAATGGGAAGGAAAGGAGGAGAATTTTGAGTAGCGTGTGAGAGGGTTTCTATAAAGGGTGATCAAAAGTGGGGCTATTTTTTATTTGTTTTAATTTATTTCAGACAAGGAAAATTAGAGGTAACTTCTATTACAAAAAAAATGGTAAGAAGGTTAGTAGCAAGTTCTGTAATATATATATAATATATATATATATATATATATAGAGAGAGAGAGAGAGAGAGGGGGGGGGGGGGGGGGGGAGAGAGATGGTTATGAAGCATTAAATTTTGTCTATAAATTTGCAAATTTTATATAATGGTTAATTCTGCAACATATACTCCATACTGCAGCGTCGGGTCATTACATTACTGTTTTGAGAACAACGTATACTTAAATATGCAAAATGTATAATTGGGCATAACAATTATATACTATTAGAATGCAAATGTATTATACTATTAGATAGAAATGTATGTTAAAGTATATCAAAAAATAATGTGAACCATGTGAAATTTGTAAAGAGACATTCCAAGCATGAAGCTTCTCTTGAAATTGCTTTGATAATTATTGATCATTTTCTACCTTATTTGAACCACATAATTAACCAGGCAAGCTAATACTTGGAGAGAAATTAAAAAGTGCACTTGCTAAACTTCTTTTCTCCTTTTGTTTTAATAAGTCAATTATTAAAGAACAAATTGGAGTTTGACTACATATTTGTCCTTAAATTTTGAATCATTTTGGGGTAATTTTGACGTTTTAGTTGTACTACTCTTGCAGCAATCCTTGGCAAATTATGCAAAATTGAGAAATTTCTCTTGTTTTGACAAAATTATGGAGTAATGAAAACTAGGTAAACTAGGGAAGGGAGCCATTTGGTTCAAATTTCTCGATCACTATCACTATAGGTGTCATTAACCCTACTATACGTATGGGTTTTGAAGATTCCCGCCAACATGTTTGGTTTAATAATGGAATGGGTATCATTATAAGAATACTTGTTTAGTATATTGGAATGACTTTCAAGTAAATTTTAAAATTTTTAAATCTTTATTTATGATATACGTATTTTTTAGATTTCTTATTTTGTATATTTTTAAAGAAAATTTTTAAAAAGATTTCTTCAATTTTAAATATAGCCATGCTCTAATTTGATTTTTATGCAAATGATAATCTTAAAAAAAATAATTTTTATTGTATTAACAGAGAGTATTATATATATTTGATTTTCAATTCAATCTTTTATAAAAATTATTGAATATAAAAAATTTATTAAAAAGAATTTTTATAAAAAAATTTATAAAGTACTAATAAAAAATATTCAAAATCAAGAGGGAGAGAGTGTGTGTATTGAGAATGGGTAACTCAAAATATATATATTTTTCAGTGGGTGTGTTTTTGCCCTTAATCATAAGGGTTAATGAGTGTGATAAACTAGTATTTTAGGAAAATCATTAATATTTCAATTAATCACTATCATTCTCATTGAATGACAATGATAGTTGTTTAACAAATATCCACAATAGGTATTATTAACTGTGATACTTATTTTCCTCATTGATTTCCCTAAATCAAACACCTCCTATGTCTATTTTTTAAATTAATAATGGGTGTAGAATTTAGACGGTGGAAGTGATGCGATGGGCTTGGGTCCAGATGATTATGGGTACGGTAGCTGATTTTCTGGGTGTGGCAGTGGGTAATATAAGAAGATATTGGTAAAGGACCGAGGACTTTCGGTCTTCAGTCTGCGGTCTCCACGCGTTACTTGCTGTTTGTCTGAAAATTGGGAACCGCTGGGCTCAGCCGAGCCGAAAGCTCGAGTTATCAAATTTTTGGACGAGGGAAGCAGGGAGAAGGAGAACCGCGCCGCGGGGGGCGGGGGTGGGGTGGGGTACGCGGGGTTTTGGGGTGGAGTTGTTCCTAATGGTTGAGGGTGAAAATTTCTTACATGTTATTATTAGGCTATGGCTTATCTGTTTATTTTGTGATATAAAAGAGAAATACATAATTTTTAATATTCAATTTTTTACGTCCATACGCGTCATGTACTTACGTGATTCTCTTTTAAATCATAACAAATTTACAAGTAGAGACCATAAAAGATTTACAAGTAGGATCTGAATCCGATCCATATAAGAATCTTCCTTAAAATTTGGTTCTCTTACAACTTTTGTGTATTACTTCTCCTTTCATTCCTTTTTTTTTTTTGACACTCATATTACAAAGTGTTACAAGTTATTTATGATAATTTAAACATTGTTAAGAGCATTTTACATCATTACTTTTTGGATTCATTCATCGTTCACTTTGGAATAGAGAATGCTAATAATAAATTTGCTCATAAAATATTTCCAATTTTTGAATGAAACCATTCAAAAACCATGGCCGTGTAAAGCCTTTCACAAGCAATTTATAAGATGCTCTTTGGCAATTACTATTTATATCACCTCTGACAATCTTAACTAATTGGGAAGATATGGTCAATAATTAGAATCCCACATACAGTTCAATTACAATCCCAGACCAAGGATAGCGTACAATTAGAATCCCATATACAGTTCAATAATTCTTAATTGCCTTTTTGAATCTATTTTCACTGTTTGATTTTTAAAACCTACTATGTAATGTTTTGAACTACCATCAATTATTCCGAAGTTGCCAAAAAAAAAAAATAAAAGAGTATAAAATGTTACCCAAGATATGTTTTTCGGATTCTGATTTTAAATCTTGGCAATCAACTTTTACAAAAATCAGGATCAACATACAAATTATGTTAAACAAGTTCTCAATAAAATAGGGTCTCCAGTCTCTCGTGAAGCGATGGGAAATTTCCTTCTTCCTTGTTAGAGATAAAAAATTGCCAAGGAAACAATCGAGGACGGTGCAGCCACAGCCATTCAATGACTTAGCTTTTAAGTGTTAATTATATGCATTTTTGTCAGTATTGGTAAAAGTCCAATGCATCAATATTGTAAATTGATTACAAAAAAAACTTAAAAGTCAGCTATAATTAAGTACTATTTATTGTGCTGAAACATAGAAAAGAAAGATTTGTTTACAGACCGACAAGTGTAGATATAATTCATAAAATCCAGTGTGCATGTGGATGAGATCCAGCAATCTACCTGTGCAGAGTATTTGCAGGCTTCCTGGATACATCCAGTAGCATTATGGAATTCACTTGCATTGGCGGATTCAATATGTATCTTCTTGCATGTCTGTTGCAGTTGTCGATTGCGTCCATAAAACTGCATGAATATGTGAGATGATAAGTCACGTTCAATTTTTAATATTCGTAAATATTTTGTAGATACGTTTTTTTTTTTTTTTTGAAAACTCGGCACAAAGCCTATTGGAGAAATGAGGAAAAGGGGACCTAAACTAAATTCATAATTCATCTCAAAAGGCAATTGCACATTTTTTCAATCACTTTTTCTGATGCAAACTACATGTGTATTTCATGTGCACGGATATTATAAAAAGTGATACAGTATTATTCTATCAAAAGTATTCTAAATAATAATAAAAAAAAAGTAGTCCAAATCAAGCTAGACTTTTAACACATATTTATTCGTCTATCAATACGTGTTCTAAGGTCTGAACTCTAGAAATGTGGTCAAACACGAGTAATTTCATCTCCCATTCTCACTACATTTTGTTAATGTTCAGACTATAATCTCCTTGCTTTTTTGGTCTTTTTTCATTATACCTTCTCCCTAGATTGTAAAATAACATTAATCACCTTCCCATGTAAATATAATTTGGCATAGCATTGACAATTTGTATGTTGATTTCACAAAATTCAACTTGCCAACTTTCACCTTATAGAATGAAAAATTATTAGAAAAGACATTAAGCTGACAAATTTAGCAAGTACAAACAAGCCAACTTGGAATTCATATTGAGGAAATACTTTTGCAAGAACAAAATATATTTCAGAATGCAATGGCAGTATAAATAAATAGTCGATCGAGCAAGGATCTAAAGGGTATTTCCGGAATTGTCACAAAATCAGGCAGTAACAAATACTAGTAGGTGAGGTCATGAAACATATTTTGTTTCAAGGGTTGACCGATGTAATTTACCTGCAAATACTATGATGAAAGAAAAATTAACAAAAGAAACACATAAGTGAACTGTTTGCACAACTGGGAAAGAAAAATGAATGTCCAGAGTCCAGTTCAGCAGTTGAGAAAATCTTTCAACATTTCAGAAGATATCTCTCCAAAATAATGTAATCCCAACGACCACGCTTGACTTGGTATAAGTTTGCATGTCACGTGGCTTTGAATTGACTATGGAAGGCTAATTCAATGTTGAAATTTGCTTCACAGCCTAAGCCAAGCCATATCGTTTTTAGCCAATATGTGAAATTTTACTTGAGAAAGGCCCTTTTTTTCTTTTCTTTTTTTAATTAAAAATCCTTGATAAAGTTCACTAAATGAAGGGTCTGTTCTCAATATTTTTTGCACCTGATTTGAATTTCTAATTTTTAAAAAATCTATTTTGTGATATTCTCAACTACTTTTTTTATTATGTTTTTAGATTTTTTAAACTAAAATCAAGAGCGACTGAATTTTAGCGTTTCTAAAATTAGTTTTTATAAAAATCAAAAGCTATTAGGAACAAGGCCGAAGCATGGAGTTCTGGCTAGTATGGCCAGAATTATTACTACTCAATTTCTTGTATTTGAAACACACATGCACGCGCGCGCGCACACACACACACACAAAAAGATTGGGTATTCATGTTGATTAGACGTAGATTTGAGAATAAAACAAATAATAATAATCACCTGTAGGCTTCACAATTCTGCTCCATTTGAGTATTAGGGAGATATATTTAATGAAGGAGAAAAAATAGAAGCCATATGATTTGCTACGTTACTTAAAGGAGATTTAAGAAGAAAAGCTAAAAAAAGTTTTGTTCTTGATTTATATTTTCTTTAATCAGTTATTGACTAGCAGTTTTGGACAACGTCAAAAATGGGCACCATAGTCCTCATGAATTCGGTCACCAAGATTTTTCCACGTCTGATTTCTTTATTTCTTCGTCATTATTCATTAATCATTGTCATATTTTTTGGTTGGAAATTATGGATGAGTTTCATCTTTGACTTTAACATCGTCACTTCTCTTTCGATCGCGATCACGCTTGTTAATTCCATCAGCTTTCTTAGTATCTTTGGATGGATTTGCCCTTTGTGGTGCTAAAGCCTAAGGAGACGTGGATGATCTATATTCTATTATCCCTTGGAAAATAGCATAGCCCATATTGTTGCTATCCAATGGCCTGTTCTATTGGTGCTTGCTTTGGCTGATTGAGTTTCCAAATTTTGGCACTTTTTTTGTCCTCTGCGAAAGATTTGGATTCAATTTTTCCCCAAAAAAAAAAAAAAATGTAGCACTTTTTAATATTTTGCATGTATCTTGAGATAAAATGATAGTTGAAAAATATTTTTTTCCGAAAAAACTTTCCAAATACAAAAAAGGGTGAGGAGAATGATTTGAGGATGAAATTAATATCCGTGCTAAATATGTTTTCACTACCAAACCTTTTCTTTTAAGGCCAGTAGTGCCATCACAGGCACTTGTAATCTGTATTATAGATGCTGTATTGCTACAAAACTTTCATGAAAGTTGCAGCTAAAGGGTTACTTTTGTTTAGTATGGTTGTATAGTAATTTTGCTAAAACTTACCATATGTCCGCTTTATTGAATGTCTCTCAAGAAATAATTAATGTATGTGATGCTTCTATTTTTCTTCTTTCTTTCGAGTACACATCAGTTGCAGAGAACGCCTTCATTGCATACTATACAACTAGCGTTGAACTATTGCTCTGATGACAAGCTGAAATTTATATTTCTAGCAAGAATCACGCCTCAGACTGTGATGAAAATATCAAACATTTTAAACAAAACATATTTAAGGAAAAACATGTGGTCAATCTCGTATAAAATAAGTATATGTCAAAATAAGGTCAGGCAAAAATATTTTTCCCTGAAGTTGATCACTATGTAGATATGACCATAATATCACAAAGTTCAAACAATATATTTGACTAAATGAGTTTTGTTCAAAAAAATTTGGGATGATTACATAAACCTCCCTTGAGGTTTATGATAATTTCACTTGGCACTTCTCAATTTTCAAAAATTACACAAACCTTCCTTGCATTTACTATTTTGGTAACAAGACCCCCTATCAACATAAATTTTAAATGAAAATCCAAATTTGCCCTTCTTAATGTAAAAAACAAAAAAATATATATTATTTTATTTACCACTTGAACTATCACTACTGCCGCCACCGACTTAATGAACACCACCAATAATAGACACAAAATAATCCCACCAACACTAGTACACCACTACCAGCTGATCAAAAAAATAAAAAGAAAAAATCCATCTTATTTTTACCACTTGAACAACAACAACAACCACCACCACCACCATATCACGCTAGCTCCATTTTCTTGTTTTTGCCCAAAACCAATTATATATTAGTAACTTCCAAACCCTAAATTCATAAATCATTTCCTATATAATAATAAGAATAATATATTATATTAGAAAAAATTATTATATTAGAAAAAAATTTTAAAAATTTAAAAGCTCTCATATTGGCGGCTGGTTGTGATTGCAGGAAGGGATAGAGAGGAAAAGTATGATAAATCAAGGGTCATTATAGTCATTTTACTTGGTAAAGTGAGGTTAGTGTAATTTTTCAAACCTCAGGGGTACCAAGTGTAATTGTTAGAAACCTTGAGGGAGATTTCTGTAATTACCACAAAAAATTTTTGCACAGCATCATTAATTTCAACTTTTTTTAGTCTTCATTAGGATATCACAACAATTAAATCTTAAAATTTAATTATCTCGTGAACGAATTAGACAAATGTGCAAATGTTGATGGCCTCACAACAATTAAATCTTGAAATTTAACTATCTCGTGAACGAATTAGACAAATGTGCAAATGTTGATGGCCAAGTTAAGTTTTTTTATTTTTTATTTTTTATTTTTTACCTTAATAAATGTTACTGTTTCCAAAACCTTTAATATTAATTAAGCCCCCTAGAAAGTTACCTGTGGGCAATGTAAAGTTGAGGAAAGGTCAGCTTTATTTGCTTTGGCAGAAAAGAAATGTATACGGCACCCAAACATTCACTTTTTCATCTTCTTCTGCAAAATTCATGTGAACTTTTTTTGGGTAAGTACAAAATTCATGTGAATTGATAGACATTGGGACTCTCTTTTTTTTTCTTGATTTTGTTTTGTTTCTCGTGATGTTTTTGGGTTCTTATTGGTTAAAGTTTAGTTTATAGCCAAAGTCCCTCTTGGCAACTATTACGCTAAAATGTAATGTCTTTTACTAATGTTATTTCCTCCCAACAAAAGTTAAAAAAGAAGATTCATGAGTTGATGAAACCGGGAAATACAAGGCTGCAAAGGCCTTCCCGTGAATGCAATCACCATATCTCGCAAATCACACAGAATTCACCTGAGTAAAAGGGATGAGAAATTAAAGAGAAAATCTCAAGTAAAAGTCTAAAGCAATAATAATGTTCTCATTCCTAAAGAAATATATTTCATTAATCTCTCTGTACTCTCAATATGCTAACTTTTTAATAAATCTTCTACTATGCAAATTTCTTTGACGGTTTTGTCATTGTGGCAACCAATTCACTGCTTCCACAACATATATAAACATAGTTATTCATGTCATGAAACATTGCTAGCTAGGTATGTTCAAGTACAACTCATCCTACATATTCGTGAGACAGCATCTTATATAGAACATTAATAAACATTACTAAGCTAAGAAAAAAAACAGTGACCAAATGGTACTATATTACAAGTATCAACTTATAAAAAAAAGAAAAAAAAATTGGATAGTTCCGTGCAATGATCAGCAAAATTGGATCTTAATTTTCGACCAAACTTCTTAAAGATTTTCAACTAGTAGACCGTGTAATTCCTTTTAAATAAGAAAGTGCGTCATGTATGCTTTCATTAATTTTGTCAAAGTGAAAATGACCCTCCCAAAAAAGAAATAATAAAATTCAATTTACTTAACAAATTACTTACAGACAAGAAGATGAAAATCCCTTTTTCTTTTTGCTCATTTTCTCCATGAACAATCCAGGTGATTGTTGTTCTCTCCATCTCTATCATTAATGCCGACACAAGACCTATAGTCCACATACATTTTGCTGTTAGGTTATTAATTTAGAAAAAAGGTTGAATTGAGCAGATATAAAGGAGAAGCTTGAGATAAATAACCTTAATGTATTACAGGTCCTCATATTGTCTTATATGTAGACCATTCTGTTTCCTTAACCACATTCACCCACATATTTTCTTCATACTTCAACCTTAGTTTTAAATACTAGTTATCGATCATGGCACCTAACAGAGAGGTACTTGTTGGCACTCACAAGAAAACTAGTAGTACTACTACTTCTCACAAGCCTCCAAGACTTTCAATGGAGAACCTCCAACGAACAATATCCGATATCTCGTTTGAACTAAGTAAAGAAGCTGCTGCTGCTGCTGCTGACACAAAACAGCTTCCACCAATATCCGAGGTTGAGGATGCCAAATGTGAGTGCTGTGGCATGAGTGAAGAGTGCACACCAGAGTATATTAAAAGGGTGCGGGACAAATTTTCAGGGAAATTGATCTGTGGCTTGTGTGCTGAAGCAGTTACTGAAGAGATGGATAAAAATGGAGGAAAAAGAGAAGAAGCCCTTAATGAGCACATGAATGCATGTTCTAGGTTTAACAGGCTTGGGAGGGCATATCCTGTTCTTTACCAAGCTGAGGCCATGAGAGAAATCTTGAAAAAAAGCAGAGCAAAATCTGTTAGTCCTCGAGAAAAAGTTGCTCAAAAGAAAGGTGGGATTGCTAGGAGTTCTAGTTGCATGCCAGCAATTACAAAGGAGGTCAGCAATGGAGAAGTGGTGAACTAATCTCCTCAGAATATATGAAGGGTTACTTGCCTCACTAGATATAATTATAACTGCCATCTTTGCTACCTAGTTGAGTTTACTGGCCAATTTGGATTGAAAGAAAACTTGACAATAACTAGTTCTTTCTTTGATTTATAGTTAATCCATCCTTGTTAGGATGAACTAGTTCTAGTGTGTTCTAATATATTCCCGACAAACAAATTTCTTTCTTTAATTTAGTGTCTTTTAGACAATATCCCTTCAATTACAGATTTAGGGTTCTGAATATCTACATCTCTGATATTCTTGGATCAGTTTGTTTGATAAATAACTTACACCTCTTGTAGATTAGAAACTTGATTGTAGTAAATGGCGTTCACTTTTTTTTTTTGGTCAAATATCCATCATTTATATTCATTGAATATCTAGCAATACAAACATCATTCGCCTAGAGATACTTCCTAGGCAACTTGCCAGTGCATCTTAGGTGCTGCATCCTAAACTGACCCACGTAGGGAAGGAAACCTTCCACCTAACATCATAAAGGAGATTTGTGGCAAATTTTGCCAATTCATGACTACTAAGTATTGACCTATCCTATTAACAAAAGTGAAGGAACAATGCCAAAACGATTTACTTAAGACTCTGATATCTTTGATTACCACATCCAGCTCAGGACAAATCTTCATTGAAACTATTGATCTTATTGATCAACAGCTTGCAGTCAGACATAATCAAAATGGAAGACCAATTTTACTCAACAGCTTTTATCAAGGCCATTCTAATGACTAGAGCCTCACCTGTGGCTGGCGACACTTTGTGCTTACATGGTATGGCCCAAGTGGAAAGGAGATCACCTTTCTTTATTTCTTGCCATGATACCTATACCATTTCTCTCCTTCTTGGAGTCGAACAGCAGCATCAATCTGAACTATGACCTCATGTTGTTCTTGAAGCAAACTCAACTGTTCTTCAGTCATTCAGCTCATCCTTCTTCAGATGTTGTTCATCCATCTTTGGTATCTTGTTTGCCTCACAAAATTCAAACCTAGTCCTTTCATGGCATTTTGTGCTATCATGGGACCATCTTGCTACTCGTTGTTGAAGACCCTACTTGTTTCTAGCATTCCAAATGAACCAAAGCAAGTTTGCTTGTAGCAGCAATATAGGTCTCTACCATTCTCTCTATCTCTTGCTTGTTGTAAATTTTCCACCAGCCCCAAAAATTTGATCTATCCTGCTCCAAACCCTCCCATCTAATAGGAAATGCTTTCCCAATCAACTCATTAGTTCTATACAAAAAACAGCATATGCTCCAGTGATTCAGTACCTTCTTCCTCGCACCTTTTACACCATGGGTTGTTCATCTTTGTTCTTCTAAAGATGTTCTCACATGTGGGTACAATATCATGCAAACAATTTCAAAGGAAGTGTTTAACTTTATTTTTGATATTCAAGATCCCACACATGATGCCATACTTTAGATCCTTTCTTATTCATGCTAGTTCCAGCCTTCTGTCTACTTAGCTTCATCCCCTCTCATCATCTTTTTTGGCTCTAACATATCCTGATTTTGTTGTGTATCTACCATGGTTAGTTACCATCCAAGTAATCCTATCCTTTCCTCCAAAAAAGCTCAGTAGTGTGGCCAAAATTGCATCTACATCTTGTTTCTCAAAAACTGATCTGACAACCTCCGAGTTCCACTGCTGTCGATTGATAATATCAGCTACTTTGATAGATGCTGCAATTTGATGGTTTTGGTGTAGAAATCTTGCCATTCTTCGAGTTTTGTAGCCAAGTTGTTCCTCCCAAATTGAGACATTTTTGCCATCTCCAACTTGTTTCCTACTCCCTTCTTTAATTAACCCAATGGAGCTATGCAAGCTATGCCAGATCCATGAGGCCCCAAGCCTTGCATTTTGCATCTAATATCGAGGATCTTGGAAAGTATCTCCCTTTCACTACCTTACTAACTAGCAAGTTTGGGTTAGTTAACAACCTCCAAACTTGCTTAGCTAGTAAAGAAGTATTAAAACTTTGAAGATCTCGAAAACCAAGACCCCTCTTTCCTTTGACATCTGTAATCTCCTTCCAATTTTTCAGTGCATTTTTTGCTCTTTTTTCCCCTTATCCCCTATCAGAATCTTGCCATCAACCTGCTTAACTCTTTGCATAATCCAGCTTGGAAGTTTGAAAAATAGACATTGCATATGTTGGCAGAGACATTGCCACTGACTTCAATAGAACTTCTTTGCCTTGCTTGACTGAGAAGCTTTCCTTTCTAAGTGGATAATCTACTGATCATTCTTTCCTTAATGAACTTGAGAGTGCTATTTTTGGATCTGCCAACCACCAAAGGTAGTCCCAAGTACTTGCTTTGAGCCACCCATTTCATATCTCCCAGGGAGTTGGGAATTTCTGTTATTGTCTCCTGTCTCAAGTTTTTGCTGATGAAGTATGCTGATTTTTTCATATTGATCTCCTGTCCCGAAGCTCTCTCGTATTCTTTGAGCATCCTCACTTACTTCCTTGAATCTCACTTACTGTTGCTTTACAAAAAAGTAAGGAGTCATCATGCGAAAAAAAGGTCAGAAATAATGAGACCCTCTCTAGAAATTCTAATTCCTTGAAATTTTTCCTTTATGGATCGCCTTGGTTCAAGAGGCTTGTTAGTTCCTTCTGCACAAAATAAAAACAAATAAGGTGAAAGGGGATCACCTTGTCTAATACCTCTCGACGGACACACATATCCCAATTTATTGCCATTAATATTAAAAGAAAATGACATAGAAGAAAGACATCCATGAATCCATCTAATCCACAAAGGGCAGAAGCCCATTTTTGATATGATAGCAAAAAGGAAATTCCATTCGACTCGGTCATATACTTTTGACATATCAAGCTTCAAAGCCATGAAAACATCTTTTCCTTTTCGTTTGTGATTGATTCAGTCAATGTATTCATGAGCTACAATAAGATTATCTAAAATTTGACGCCCCGGAACAAAAGCTGCTTGGTTAGAACTAATGCAAGAGTTAAGCAAAGGTTTGACTCTATTGACTAAGATTTTGGAAATGATTTTATAAACTACATTGTCAATTTTGAGAATGAGGGTAACTAGAGTTTCATTGAAGAATTTAGGCATAAAACCAGTTCTAAAGAAATTTTCAATAGCATGTACGATATTCTTTCTAATGATATGCCAAAATCTTTGGAAAAATAAAGGAGACACACCATCCGGACCAGGTGCTTTAGGATGCATCGAAAACATTTTCTCCTTTATTTCTGATTCTTGGACAAGTTTGGTAAGCTGCCTATTCATCTGAGCTATAATTGTTTTGGAAATACCACAAAGAATCTCTTCGAATCCATTCGGCTTGGAACTGGTAAAAAGCTGAGAGTAAAAGGAAGCAGTTTCAGCACCAATCTCTTCATCTTTCTCACACCATCCTCTACTTGAGCTTTGCAATTTGGAAATTCTATTTCTCTTCCTTCTTGAGTTCACCGAGGCATGAAAATAGGAGGTATTGCGATCTCCTTCTTTCAACCAAGTGATTCTAGCCTTTTGTGCCCAATACATCTCCTCATTTTTGTATGCTTTAGCCAATTGTATCTTCAGTTGAGTTGCTTCCCCATTTGTTCCACATCTGTTTGCTTTTTGAATTTGATCGAGGTCCCTCTTGATCCTAGAAGTCTCAGCCTTGCTGTTCCATTTTAACCCCTTACTCCATCCTGTCAAAGCCAATCTAAATGCTTTTATCTTTTTTGATACTATGAATCCTCTTGATCCAACAACCTGATTCTGCCATGCCTGGTTAACCACACCCTCAATATCAGGATTTTGCAACCACCTTTCATCAAAAAAGAATCTTTTCTTGGCTCTCTACATTTGTGGCGTCATATCTAGAAATAGCATGCAGTGGTCAGATGCATTTGTCTCAACATGCTTAAGTTTTGCGCTCTCAAATTCCTAAACCCATTCGGTTGATGTCAAGACCCTGTCGAGTCTTTCCTTCATCATTCTTGTAGACACCAAATTTTGACACACCCTTTATAAAAAATATATATATATATATATATATATATATATATATATATTTTACCTCATTTAGAGATACTTTTTATTTTTCAGGGGCTGAGTGTAACTTTTTCGTAAATTATGTCCAATTAGATGTATTAGGAGCAAAATGATAATTTCACCATGTAAATATCATTTATTATTTTTTTTATTTTTGTTTATTATTGCTATAATTGTTTTGAATTATTGTGGCATGTTTATAGTGATTAATATGAAATTAATTAATTAATTATTTATTTATTTAAATAATGGTACCTTGATAAGTTTGTTCTTATTATTAGCATCTATACTGAGTTTTCGAATAGGAGGTACCCTTATTATCCTTCCAATGTTTCTTTATGTCCTCCTATATGCTCCTATGTGTTTTTCTATATGTTTTTTTTATGTATCTCTTTGTATTTATTATTTTTATTCATGTGTGAGTATTTATTTATTTATTTATGTCATATTATTTATTGGAATTTAATTTTTTATTATTCAAAGAAGTGTAATAGATAGGTAATATTCTATTTAGTAAAAATTTTGTATTTAGATAGTTAATGTAATAGATAATTTATTGTTTCATCTGTTTAACAAAAACTTATTTATTTTAGATAGAAAATGTAATAGATAGGTTAGATACGTCATTTCTTATCTTTTTTCATTTTTAGATTGTAATTAGGCTTTCCCGATGTACTAGTTAGGGCTTTTGTGTGCTATGTGTGCTATGTGCTTATGTGTTTTATTTGCTTTCCCTAGGACTTTGCATCTAGAATATTATGCTTACGTGCTATGTGATCCTATGTGCTATTATTTGCTTTTTTTTTTGTAATTATTGCTTTAATCTATGTTTTATTTATTTACTTGTTTATTATGATATATGTGTATCGTCGCCACACTAGTCTAACGCTAGTTGTGATTAATTCCGGTTTATTCGCTAGTCCAATATTAGCGGAGAATTTTTTAGAAAATAGGCTAGTCCAATGCTAGACCCTTAAGTCATTTTAGTATTAAAATCACTCCTCGTATGCATTTCATATCATTTCACACACATTTTCTCTTTTAGGCATTTTTCTATTTTTGCATGGTTTTTATGTATTATTATTCTTATTATATATTTTTACATATATTCAGTGTTTGACATTTAGGTTACATTTCACATAAAATCTTAGATCATTTGTGTGATTGTTTGACTAGAAATAATCATCTACTTACGTGGGAAGTGGTGGCGTACATGCCGTTCTCCCCTCCGTGAGTAGGAATAGTTAGTCACAAGTCTATTCGTCTCTTATACTCGTTATGTTGCATCCCCACTTTCTTTGTTCACTTATTATATATATTTTCTTTTTACATTTCATTTTACATCTATACCCGTGACTCCATCAAGGTCTGAATTCAGGTTTCGCAATTAATGCGATAATTCTGACCAAACCTCAATGGAAAATTTTGTCCCTTAATGATATCTATTTTTAGGATTAGATTTACATTTATATAGTTGCATCCAAATATAATAAAATATTAGGGTTATATTAGGAAAATTTGGACTAAATCTCGCAATTAGTTTCGGCTAAGTTGAAAGGGTGCCTTAGGCGTGAACCTTTGCCTTCCCTTTCTTCAACTGTGACTCCCGAACCTTTTTCTCTTATTTTCAAAAACCTGGAGTTGTCTTAAAATGAGTTTTCTTGTTTTTTCTTTCATTTTTCTCAAAAATCATTTTCTAAATAAATAATTCTTGATTTCTTATCTTTTATAAAATACTTTCTTGTGACTTGGTACACCAAAACTCAATAACAAGTGGCGACTCCCTTTTCACTAAAAACCCTTTTTTAGACTCTATTTTCGGGCTAAAAAATCGTCGCATTTTCAAAATTCCATTTTAGCCCCTTTTCTTTTTGTTTTCAAAATAAAGCATTTTCTAAAAATTATATCTTTTGTCAAACTATCTTTTATAAAGCATTTTCTTAAAATCATTTTGATCAAAAATTACACTCTTTTTCCACACAAATAAACATAATCCCTTTTTCCGTCTTTCGAAAAATGAAGCGCGACAATTCTCCCTTTATCCCATGAGCTACACCACGTCCAAGGTACTCCTTCATACCTCATATCCACTAGCTCATTAGATCTGATGAAGTCCTTAAAGTGTTTGAGGCTCCAACTGCTTCTTTCCTTGCCTTCCCATTTTTCATCATTTGAGGTAATATCATTAAAATCACCAATAAACACTACTTTTTTACCCCAAAAATGTCTCCTATTTTTGATCGTGTCCCACTACTTCTGTCTTTCTTTGTAGTTTGGACTTGCATAAACGCATATACACCACCAGAATCTGTTGCTATTCTCATCCTTCAGCTTGAGTTCAATTGTGAAATTGGTGAACAAGATATTATCCACTTGAGTATCATTCTTTCAAAAAAGGACTAAGCCTCCAGCTATACCACATGGATTAACCACAAACAAATTATCAAAGCCTAATTTTTTCTTTAGTTTATCCAAAAAGTTTTTTTTGTTTTTAGTTTCACAAAGAAAAATCAAGTTTGGGGAGAGGAGATTTAATACCTCCTTCAAGTTGGGAATTACCAAGGGGCTCCCAGCACCTTGGCAATTCCACGCCCGATCTCTCATTTGTTCTCTTGAGACCACTTTGGGCTGATCTCCCTACCCTTAGATGACTGCTGCAAGCTTGAACCCGTATCGTTCTTTGTCTTCTTGACTGTTAGAATATCCATTTCCATAAGATCCCCCTTGTCAACTGTGTTGGTTAACTTCCTTTTGTTTCGTCCCTCTTATCAACTCGATGTTAACCTCGATTGGCCCTAGGGCTGTCAATGGGTCGGGTCCAGACTCGGACCCGACCCAAACCCACTACATTTTTTCGGGTTCGGGTAAAAGTAGAATTCCGTTTACCCAGACTCGGATTCGGACCTGTTTCTTCTAATAAAAAACAGGTCAGGTACGGAATATTCAATTCCGACCAGACCCCGACTCGAACCCGGCCCCGGTATGTATGTATGTATGTATATATGTATGTATGTATGTATGTTATAAAGTAGACTTTAAAATAAATAAGGGAATGATTTTTATATTTGGGCTTTAATGTTTAAAAAAACAAGTGGGCTTAAAAAAAGAAAGAAACTTGGGCTTAAAAGGAAAAAAGAGGACAAATTTGATAATGGACCTTTGGACAAATATGATGTATATATAAGTGGGCTTTAAAATAAATAAAGCAATGATTTTTAAATTTGGGTTTTAATGTTTAAAAACAAGTGGGTTTTAAAAGGGAAAGAAACTTGGACTTGAAATTGAAAAAAGATGACCAATTTGATGATGGACTTTGGGCTAATGAGGTGGATTTTTTTTTTTTTTTTGGGATTCATCGGAACGGGTCTACCTGTACCCGGACCCGGACCCGGACCCGATCGGTTCCGGATCCGGACCCGACTAGTGAGACCCGTTGGGTATATGGGTCCGGGTCCGGAAAAAACTCCCTTCTAGCGGGTCCGGGTCCGGAACAACTAATTCCGGCCCGGACCCGACCCGTTGACTGGTCTAATTGGCCCCAATGGTGATCTTTGAAGCGCAGAGCCTTCATCTTTCCGTCTTGTTCCTGTCTCTTGTCTGGTCTTGAATCTCCTTACCTAGTTCTTGCTTTGTTCTTCCTAGACTACTTTTTCTGATTTTATTGGGCCTGAACTAAGGCTTGGGATGGGTATTGTCGCACCCCATTTTTCGAAAAAGAAAATAATAAGATGTGTGAGGAAGTCGGAAAAAGGAAAAGGAAGTATTAAATGTGATTTTATTTATTGGAAAAAGAAGCGTGTAAATTTTTTGTAAAAAATAATTTTTTAGAAAATGCTTTGTAAAAGATGATTCGATAAAAATGTGACAAATAAATGCTTTATTTTAAAAATAAAAAAAAGGGCCTAAAATGGGACTTTGAAAATGCGACGGTTTTTGAGCCCGAAAATAGAGTCTAAAAAGGATTTTTTAGTGAAAAAGGAGTCCACTATTGGTATTGAGTTTTGGTGTACCAAGTCATCCCGAAAATATTTTATGAAATGTAAGAAAATTAAGAATGATTTATTTAAAGAAATGATTTTTGGAAAAATATAGGAAAAACAAGAAAAGCCCTTTTAGACGACTCCAGGTCTTTGAAAACAAGAGAAAAAGGTTCGGGAGTCACAGTTGAAGAAAGGGAAGGCAAAGGCTCGCGCCTAAGGCACCCTTTCAACCTAGCCGAAACTAGTTGCGAGGTTTAGTCTAGATTTTTCTAATATAACCCTAAGATTTTATCGTATTTGGATGCAACTATATGAATGCAAATCTAGTCCTAAAAATGGGTATCGTTAAGGGACAAAATAGTTCCATTGAGGTTTAGTCGGAATTACCGCATTAATTGCGAAACCCGAGTCTAGACCTCGATGGAGTCACGAGTGTAGATGCAAAGTGAATATGCAAAAGAAAAGGAAAATATTAATATAGATAGTAAGTGAACAAAGAAAATGGGGATGCAAACATAACAGATATAGGGGACTAACGAACTCGTGACTAACTGTTTCTACTCACGGAGGGGGGAACAGCATGTACGCCACTGCTTCCCACGTAAGTAGGTGACTATTTCTTAGTCAAAAATCACACACATGGCCTAAGATTCTATGTGTAGTGAAATCTAAATGTTATGCACTAAATAGATGTTAAAAATAGATAATAAGTGATAAAGTATATATAAGAATCGTACAAAAATGGAAAAAGGCCTAAAAAGAGAAAATGTGTGTGAAATAGTCATGAAATGCACACAAGAAATGATTCTAACACTAAAATGACCTAGAGGTCTAGCATTGGACTAGCTTATCTCTAGAAATTCTCCGCTAGCGTTGGACTAGCGAAGAAACCGAAATTAACCACAACTAGCGTTGGACTAGTGTGGCGACGATACACATATAGAATAATAAAGCAAGTAAATAAATAAAGCATAGATTGAAGCAATAATCACATAAAAGCACATAATAGCACATAGGAGCACATAACACATAAGCATGATATTCTAGATGCAAAGTCCTAAAGAAAAGCAAATAAAACACATAAGCACATAGCACACATAGCACACAAAAGCCCTAACTATTACACCTGGAGAAGCCTAATTACAATCTAAAATAAAATAAAAATAAAAGGTAACCTATCTAGCCTATCTATTACATTTTCTATCTAAAATACATAAGGATTTTTGTTAAATAGATAACACATAAACTATCGTATTACATTAACTATCTAAATACAAAATTTTTGCTAAATAGAATATTACCTATCTATTACATTTCTTTGAATAATCAAAAATTAAATTCGAGTAAATAATATGACATAATAAATAAACACTCACACATGGATAAAAATTATAAGCACAAAGATACATGAAAACACATAGAAAACACATAGGAGCACGTAATAGCACATAAAAAGAAATTAAAAGGATAATTGAGGTACCTCCCGTTCGTAAACTCGGTACAGATTGCTACTAACATGAACAAACATGTCAAAATATAACTATTTAATAAATAAACTACTAATTAAATAATTTAATACCAATCACTATGAACATGCTATGATAATTCCAACAATTATAGCAATAATAGACAAAAGTAAAATAATGATAATTAAGTATTTAGAAAAAAATGAAAATTATTTAAGTAAAAATAAATAAGTGCATAAATAAATAAAGTAAAAAAAGGAAAATGAATAAATAAAAAAATAGGAGAAGATAAAACACAATCATACATAAACTTTAAACACCCAAATGAGAATTATCAAAATAACTAAAAGGGAAATAAAGAAATTGATTTGAACATTAATTAGACTAACAAGATCCCAATTTTAGAACATCAATTATAAATTTGATAAAATAAATAAAGAAAATGTGAAAAGAAATAATTTAAAGCTTTGAGGACTTAACTAATTTTAATTTTTTTTTTTGCAAAAATAAAATATTATAAGATTTGGATTAAAAATGGAAATTTAAGCAATGTTCTAAAATGAAAAATGTAATTTACAACAAGCAAAAAGGGTAAAATTATAATTTTAAACCCTAATTAAGGTAATGGCATAGTTTAAAACAAGTTTAAAGGCTAAAATATAATTTTCAGCTAGTATAATGCCCAAAAATAAAAATTTCCAGCAATACTTAAGGCCAAGAATATAATTTCAGCAAGGTCATTAAATGATACATAATTTATAGCAATGTATAGGGTCAAATTGCAAATTTCAGCTATATAAAAGAGCTACAAATAAAAATTCCAGCAACTATAAGTATAAAAATACAAATTCCAGCAACAAATAAAAGGCTAAAATACAATTTCTAACGGTTAATGGAGGTCTTAAAACAAATTCCAACAACATAAAGGACCAAAATATAAATTCCAGCAACAATAGGGGGCCAAAAATAAAATTCCAGCAAGTGTAGTGACTCAAATAAAATTCTAGCAAGGTTTGGGGAGACAAAAATAAAATTCCAGCAAGTTAAAGTATGCAAAATACAATTTCTAACAAATTTTAAAACCAAATTACAATTTTAAGCAACATTCAAGGTTCAATTTGTAAATTATAGCCACATTAAACACCAATTTGCAATATCCTACAATAAAAAGGGGGTAAAACGAAATTTTCAGAAATATTTAAGGGAAAAAATGCAATTTCAAAAAAATATAGGGGTCACAATATAATTTTATAAAAATGTAGGGGTCAAAATGAAAAATTAAAAATTGTAGGGGCCAAAATTATAATTATCTAAAAGTTGAGGGACCTAAATGCAATTAATTGGGACCTAATTGCAAATAAAATTAAATTATGGGGGTCAATCTATAAAAAATAGAAACTTAAATGCACAAATAAGAAATTATCGGGGCCACAGTGACATTAATAAAAGTATAAAGACTATAAAATAAATACCTATTATTAATTAAAATGAAATTAGAAAACTAAACCATCAAAACGACGTAGTTTTGAGTGAAACTACGTCAAAACGACGTAGTTTCACTAAAACTCTTTTTTTTCTTTTATTTTTAAAATAAAACACATTTTTATTGAATCATCTTTTACAAAACATTTTTTAAAAAATTATTTTTTACAAAAAATTTACACGCTTCTTTTTCCAATAAATAAAATCGCATTTAATACTTTCTTTTCCTTTTTCCGACTTCCTCACACATCTTATTATTTTTTTTTTCAAAAAATGGGGCGCGACAGGTACATTTTGGGCCGGGCCTTCCTCCTTGACTATTTCCATTTCTTGTATCTCTTCCTGCCCTTTTTCGACCTGTGCTACTTGAGATGGCCCATGTTCCGGTACCATTATAACCATAGGTCCTGGCCCAGTCAACATTTCCTAGTCACCTCTCTCCTTGTCCGTCTTTTCCGGATCATTTTTTGCCTCCATAAATTTTCCATTCAAATCGTTAACTTGTAAGACACTCACATTCCTACCATCCACCCACTTTGCTGTCAATTCATCAGATTGTTCCCTACACACTAGGTCTGTACTAGCACTCAATTTTCCCTCCAAATTTCAAGCTATCCTTTTCCTTCTTTCCACTGTGTTTTCCTGAGAGGTCTCGCCGGAGAAATGATTTTTCTGGACTTCCGGCCTCTGGGCATCTTTTCTCCTTGGACTTTTTCTGATTGGCGATCTGTTCCCATTTGCTTTTAACCATGGTCCATACTGTGTGGAATGGTTCTTCGGATGCAATGTAGATTTATTATAGCAACTCTTTTCATTGTGACCGATAATCCCGCAATCGTAGCAGAAGTCTAGACATCTCTCATACTTAAATTCGATCCATTTGCTTGCATTTCGCATTTCGCATTTTTGTGACGGTACCCCTTACCAATGGTTGATTTACATTTAGTTCCACCTTGACCTTCAGTGTTTTCCCTTCTTGTTGCCATTAGCTGGGATCAGCACTTCGCTCACATTGCCAATAGTAGATCCTATCTTGACTCCAATTTTCTTTGTGATCCAGTGAACCGGTAGGTTCCAAATTTGGATCCAAAAAGGGGACGTATCAAAGGCATCAGATTTGACGTCTAGGGATTCATTCCAAGCCTGAATATTGAGCAACTGGTTGTCAATTATGTAGGGTCTTGCATTGATTATCTTTTCCATCCCAGCTGTCTCAGAAAAGATAAATTGATATAAGTTCACCCCAATTTCCACAACCTTTAGGTTCTTCGGATAGCTCCAAGCATGATTTACAAATTTCTTCATACCCACACTGTTTATCACCTTTTCCCCAACAATTTTGCCAAACAGACTCATCCTGCATTCCTTTGCCCCTTCCTCTGTGTCCTGGTCATTCAAGTCTACCTTTCCTCTTTCCTTGCTGGTCAGCTCAAACTTACTCAGAATTTCTACTAGTTCATCAGCCATATCTTCGGGATTCTTTGTGCTTCCCAGAATAATTTTTGGTGAAACAAGCCTTCACCTTTCCTATCACAGAAACTAAAGGTTGCACCTGTGAAGAGAGAACGACAAACAGAACAACACTAAAATAAGATTAAACAAAAGAACTAAAAAACTCAAGCAGGAAACTAGAAGAGATCATAAATGAAGAAAAAGAAAGAAAACCGCAGAAATATGAAGTAGCAATTTGTAAACTGGACCAAATTCGGGTCGACTAAGCGGTAAGAGGAACATCACGTTTGCCTATAGGATCCATTAGAGCGATGAAACTGGTAAAAATACCAAGATGCCCTAGCTTGATAATGTTCAAAAACCTCCCTGACCGAGCAAGGTGGAATACTCCCATATAGACAGTGTTTTCAGAACCGGACCGGACCGGCCGGTTCGACCGGTTGAACCGCGAATCGGCCATGTCGCCGGTCCGGTCCTGTATAAAAGCCGGTGGTAATTAAAAAACCGGCATGAACCGGTCCACTCGTGCAAACCGTAAAAAATTCAACAAACCGTAGACCGGCGGTTTTTTTAATCTTTTATATATTAACTAAAGTAAAATATCAAATAATAATAAAAAAAAACCCTCCCTCAGAAAAAAAAAAAAAAAACAACAACCCAAGGCTGATTTTGACTTTGACACCGTCGAACCATTTATCGTGATGCCGCTGATTCAATGTCACCAACTCATTTGCCTTGACACTGTTGATTTCCGTTGGTTTTCTTGCTTTGATACTGCTGATTTCTTTAGTTTTCTTCTCTTATTTCACTAATTTTTTGTCCAGCCTCATCCCTTCAGCCAAGATCTGGTAGATCTCAATAAGATCCAAGCAAATCATTTGCCCCAGTGCCGGTGGTGTCTAACGGAGATGAACCTGCTTGCTTCATTTGGGGCATCAGATGTTATATTCTTACTACAAGAAAGTGACTAACTTAAAAGCAAAGAAGAGGGCCCATATTAGTACAATTCCCTCTGGCAAACTTATTGGCAGCATTGTCCCTTCCAAGATCTACTGCTTGGAATGAAAAATCTAGCTTGCAGGCTCCGTGTCCTACCTTCACCAACAACAGTGGGTTTGGTGGAGAGTATATGGCACTTTTTTTAGCATATTTCACTGAAGAAAGTATTGAAGGAATTGTTTTTCAATATCAACTGAGATGTCATTGCAACTCAAACTATAAAGAAAGCTAATAAGATGAAGATGAAAGGAGAAAAAACAACAAAGATAATGATATAATTTACTCATTTTTTAGCACATATGAAAATAAGGATTTCAACCGTAAATAAACTTCATAAAACAAAAAAGAAAAGAAGAAGAAAATGGACCTTTGGGGCTAGATGTGAAGGGCCTGATGGGACTGAATTAGATGAGTACTGGACCAGTGGTTGTGGATGGGCCAACAATCAAATGTTGCGGGTTCTAATTTTGGAGGCAAATTGGGGACTGTCTGTCTTGGATCTGGAATGGGTCAGGTGATTGAGCCCATCTGTTAAAGAATAAGTTTAGTTGGCCCAAAAAAAAAAAAAAAGAATAAGTTCAGAAAACCGCGGTCAGACCGGTTGGACCGGTCGAACCGCGAACCGGACCTCCCTCCGGTTCAATTGCCGGTCCGAGTTTAAAAACATTGCATATAGAGAGAAAAGAGCTTTCATAGAGAGAGATACACGGGTTTATAGTGTGTAAATGGCATTCACAATATGGTTCTCATCTGCTTCTTCTAAACTGTTGAGTCCTCTTTGTATAGAGTTCATAAATTAACCCTATATTGAAGCATCTTTCATGCTTATTATTCAAGATATAGGTGCATTATAATGATTAGTGCATGTCTCTGTTGATTATGTACAAGAATTATTCGAATAAACTGTTACTCTCAATTGCTTTTTTTTTTTTTTTTTTGCTTTTAATTCTACAACTAACCTTATTAATTTAGATTGCAAATCATACATAGGAATTTTGTAAATGAACACGAATTCTTCATGATAAATGTTATGGAAAAATGATCAAGTGAACAAGTTGAAGCAAAATGATCAATGACAACAAATGTTACAAAAAAAGGTAATAATTCTATTTTAGTTTCATAGTAATTATCTTTTCTGGCACGTTTAGTGTTTCGAAAGACCATTTTTCGAATAAACTCGCTAGCCCAAATTGGCTTATAAATCTTTAAACTTCTGTTAAACATATCATTTAGTTTCTCAAATTTTTACTTCACTCTAGTTCTTAGTATTTGACTATTGATTCAAATTTGGCCTAAAATTTTTTGATAAATCAAATAAATGATTTTCGCAAAATACAACACATGGTTTATATTCGGATACAAAAATTTATCATCTAAAACTTTTAAAATGCAGGAGGCTTGAAGTAACTTGCAAAAAATAATTTCCTAAATTGCACTTAAGAATGTATATTTTGATTGTGAAATAGTATAAACAAAATAGCTAATAATATGATTCACATAAATGAATTTTGTACCAAAATTATGTCCAGATAATTCTCTCAAATTAAATGGAATTTATAAATGATTTAATTTTCTGCAACCAATTAATTACTTGGCTTAAAATTATTTTGAAAATTTTTAAAGGCATTTGCTATATAAGATATAAAATTTGAGACCAAATCATAATTAACAATTTTCTAATTGATGCAAAAAAACCAATTAATTTATCCAATATAGCTTGACGACATAATAAGAATTATATTTTTTTGGATAAACGGCACCATTCGTCCCCCAACTTTGAGGGCTAATCCGCTTCATCTTTGATCTTCAAAAAGCTCTTATTAAATCCCTCATTTTGCACATTTAGTTTTAAATCGTCCCGAGCACTATTTTGTTCAAATTATACTTATCGGACATTACCGTGCTCCACACATCAATACTTTATTTACTACATATAAAAATATGTACGAAAATAAGAGTTACAAAAAAAAGCATCTTCGATTTTTATATTGAGACCGACAAAAACCCATTGCATCATAATCTTAACTTGATTGAAAAATCTCTAGATTCTGAACCGTTTGAACTCTTCACAACTCAATAAAATAATAAAGCTCTTTATCTAATGCACAAAACTTAAGAAACCTAACTGAAATAGATAATATAATTCTAATTAAAAACTAACAAATAATACTTAACACCTTAAATAAATAAACTGCTAAAAAACTCAACTAAAATATAACTTGAAGAACTAGGAAGCTCAAATTCTTTGTGAGATTACTTCAACTATGCCAATATGCCACCCTTAAACTAAACTCTCTTTTCTATCACGAAGAATGTTGGTATAGTTTATCGAGAACAATACGATTAATTATCTTCTTTGACTTTGACGTTGCAATCTTCAATCTCTTTTACAGCTATCAGTTTTTAAATGATCTTTATTTTTCAAATTTTTAATCAAACAATCCGCGCGTCACTCGCTTTGCTTTGTCTTCAACTTCAAAATTTAATCAAAACCTGCAATCTTTTTTACCAATTTTGACAAGGTTTCTTTTTTATGATTGCCATATCATCTAAAGTTAACAATTTTTGCAAGAACTATTTTTTTTTTAAATCTCTGCCCAATTGGAACCAATTTTTTAGCTTGATCTTTAACATTAATGACTGCTCCAAACCAACCAAGTGGTCCAAATTTTTTCGATAGTACTCCAACGAACACAAGCCCTGTACTCCAAATTCAACAATTAACTCCCCAAGATCAACGCCAAGAACTCTGATATCATTTGTTAGTACAAAAAACACACAACGAAATTTTATTTAACATATATTAAAATATGTGAGAGAAGATGGGTTGCAAAATAAAGTATCTCCAATTCTCATATTGAAAATGGTATAAACTAATGGCATCATAGCCTTAACCTACATCGAGAATTCTGTAGATTCTCAACCCCTCTTCTCCCATATATTAAAGCTCAATACAATAATAAAGCTCTCTATTTATAACCCACAAGACCTTAAAAAACTAACTGTAATAGATAATATAATTCTAAAAGGAAACCAAACAAATAATACCCAACTAATTAAATAAATAAATTTCTAAAAACTTGTAAAATTAAGTTGAAAACTTTTAATGCTTTGTGAGTTTGGTTTGATTCTGCCAACATTTTTCAAATCATTGATGGCTTGACTTTTTCAATTTAGTAGCAACAAATATACCATAGACTTGACTCTAAAATATAAAGATTTGGTCATTAGACTTGTAAGGGCCCAAAGCACACCCATGATGTGGAAAATTATCAGTAGTACCACTTGGAGGAGAAGCTGTATCTTTTCTGGAAGCGTTGCTGTACATATGGAACTAAATCATTATATTTTTGTTGAGATATGTTTAGTGAATGTGAAAAGTGAAAATTATTTAGCGGAAGAAGATTATTATGTAAAGAACCCAGAATTTTATTTGGGTTTTTGTTCGTGATTCCTGAGGTTTATAAATGGCAGACAGTAGTGGAGAAATGTGCGATGAGTGTTGAGGGAGGGGTCTGGTCAGTGGCGCTGCATTTCTATGGAGTATACAGAGGGCAAACGACGCCGTTTATTTCAAGGCACTCGGTCAAGGTGTGGTGAAATGAAATGGTTAATCATTTGGGCCAGAGTGGGCTCAACCGGCAAAATAAAGCCTAAAAAGAAAAATCGAAGAAAATTCTTGATGCGATATGGGCTCATAGTCTCTACCCAAAAATCTAAAGCCAAAGAATAAATGCAAAAAAACCCAACGATATTCATGATATGAAAGGACATCATTTGGGCTCATTCTAACGGTCTTTTTTTTTTTTTTTTAAACAAATAAAAAGTCAAGTGATTAGAACTCTATAATTCTATCTTGAAGATTGGGATTCGAATCCCATCAACACCCATTCTTCATTCCCATTATAATACTGTAGGATTTATCAAAAAATAAAAAAAATACGATTCTTTAGATTTAGCAAGGACAACCGCTTCATTTTTAATGTACAGGTCAATGCCTTTATCTAAGTCAACTAAAATTGGGCTACGCATCACTCACTTTAATCGCTGATAAATTCTAATTTAATAAGTTACCATATTAATTCTTGGAATGATGAATCAAGTTTATCTTGATACATAATAGTTGAACCTAGATTACTGATAGTTAATTGATGTCTTCCTAAGCCTTCGATGCTAGTAAAATTAATTTTTGTCTTCCCTTACTATTAGGTCTACATACTGGGGAATCAATTAGAATTCAATAGTTTAATTTCTTAATTTTGCATCAAAATATTACTTTAAGGCTGCATGCACATACTTAAGGTCATAGGACAAAAACTAACTAAGCAAGCTTGGTTGGCCAGAGGAACAACTTGCCAAAAGTCTGAGATTTGATGTCCTTGACAGTTAGGAAAAGGGAAGGGGAGGCGTTGTTTAGTTAGGAAATCTAAGAGTTTCACCTCAAATTGTACGAAGCAAATGCCTTGTAATGATCGTTGTAGTGAGAATCCATTTAAAAAAAATTGGCTCTACACGATAAAACAACAAGTCCTAAAGTATCGTATTTAAACTTACAATTTGCTTTCTTGATTGAAGCTTGAGGTAGCACTACTTGGAGGAGAAGGTCTACCAACTTGATGAAGTTCTTTAATGGTGTACATGGAACTAAATTATTTCATTTCCCTTGAGATATTTCATAGTAAAAAAAAAAAAGAATTCTTGTGGGGTAAAGTTCAATAAATTAAAGAACCTACGCAAACCTTTGAGGTTTTGTTCGTGATTCGGGATTGTAAATGGCCGAAGCAAGATGAAGGCGATGCTTTCAGAGAACAAGGGTAATTAAATGATGTAGTTTGGCTTGGACAAGATTTTAATACGACATACTAAACCAGGTGTTTGATACATTTCTATTCTTCCGTTTATTTCGTTAGACCTAAGTTCATGTTATTATAATTTTCTCCCAAAAAAATTCATATTATAAAATCTCATAAAAAAATGTGGTAGAAAAAAATTAATTGTGTTCTCATTTTGGCAAAAACAAGTTTGTTTCAACCATGCCCCTCCCCTCTACTCAGCCGTCAAAGGCCAAAGAAATAATTTTCGGGTGAAGAGTGGAGACTGAAGGTCTAAATCACAAAAGTAAAAGTTCAAGGATCATATAGCTAAGAATAATATTTTGGGCAAAAAATTAGTTTTCAACAAATCAAATTGGCCTTGAAACTTAAAAAAATGTTTGCGTATTGTGTTGTAGTCAAAGAGTTCATCCTGATCAACGTTGCAAATTGGTAACCATAATTTAGCAGACCCAATCATCATCTGAAATAGCATAACAATTCAATGTACAGTCTCAAACCAACAAGGCTTATGGTCAATTACATTATCTGCATTTGCATTTTAAGGCTTTTCTTACTACAAGAAGTCACATGATACACATTGCCTACCTATGCATAGCAGAACTAGGTTCTAACACTAAAATCTATTAGCAACAAAAAGGATAGATCTCACAAAGTTGAAATCAATATGCCAATCTTGACAACTTGTGAATACTCACGAGCTTTTCCAATACACTTGATATCACAAAGCTGGACTTCATAGGTTATGTTATTATTTATACATTCTCTACAAGTTGGGAAATCTAATTGCTGCAATTTGCAAATGGCAGCGTAAACATAGCTGTGCATTATTCTTTTGCACATTAATTGCATGGCAATAAAGCAATCTTCATCTGTCTAACTGACAAATCTTGCAGCCAGTAAAGGTCGTCTTCAACATGAAAAGCTAGAATTATCAACACAATTCGCATCTTTCTTGTTCACTTTTATTGAATTTATTACATTGAAATCCTCGCACACTTCCATTAATTAAACCCTTCTTCATCCTATATAAATAGCAGTCGTAGATATCCTTAAGGAGATATTAATTTGTACTAGTTTTTTGTCTCTCAAATCAAGTTCAAGAAGAAATGACAACGAAAGCAGCTTATGGAGAAGCCTGCCTCTTGCCTATCATGGTATGCAAGTTTCAATTTTCAACTATTCATATCCTCCATAGGATACCATCATTCCATCATCTTAGTTATGTCTTAATGTTTGTCGAATGAAAGCCAGTGAGTTATATGAGGAAGCATCGCTTCTGAATCCGAAAAATAGGTGAAATGAAAGGCATATTAGAGAGAGTATCAAGTTTTACTTGTATATGCTATATTGTATTCTGCTTGAATAATCGGATAATAAACACAAACCTTTATTAGGTATAGGTTATACTCATCTAAAAGTTGTTGATTAATTTTCGTTATTCAAATATATGTTGTTTGAAAATAGCACTACTATTCTATAGTTTGTTGCCAAATTCGTGCATGGCTTGATGTTTATTTAATTAACTTTTTCTTACTTTCTGAACAGAATGGGCAAATACTTCGAAAGGTGGTGTCCGATGTTTCAAGTGAAATAGATAAACTTGGGAAAGACTTGGAAACCATTGTGGAAATCGATCAGGTCATGAAGGCAGAATGCAATTGCTGTGGCCTCCAAGAAGAATGCACCAAAGATTATATCCTACAAGTGAAAAACTCTTATTCGGGTATGTGGGTTTGTGGGCTGTGCTCTGAAGCTGTAAAAGAAAGATTAAACCAATCACCAAAAATAGCCATTGAAGAAGCCGTGAGCACTCACAGAGGTTTTTGTCAAGAGTTCAATTGTAAAACTAGACTGAATCCTAAACTCTCATTCGCATGTACCATGAGGCAAATAGCTAAGAGGAGCCATGAAAGTAGGAAAAATAATCCAGATTTCTCAAAGATTGGTAGGACTTCCAGTTGTGTACCTAGGCTTTCTTGAACACCCAACATTCATATTATTGGTAATATTTTGTAACTACTATAGTTTCCGTTATGTGAACTGGTGTTATAGTTGCAATATTTATAAAGATGGCACGTGTGCTTGCATTTTATTACTATACAATTATGATTTGCTCAGTAATAGAACCTGAAATTTGGATTTGTGGGGCAACATTGACTTAAACGTATAGTAAAAACAAAATTTTATTTTAAGGATAAAATTTAATTAAATAAACATGTATATACACACACACACACACAGAGGATGGTTTCTAATTCTTTTTTGCTAGTGGAGATATTATTTTAATTATAATCAATATATGATAATGAGATAAATAAAATTATGTCCATCAATTATTCACAAACATATGTCAATAATTCGTGAACTTAACTTTGCGATAAGTATCAATGCGAGTGCTTTTCAAGAATGCAGATCCAGTGTACCCTATAAATACCTGGGTATATAAGTACTTATATTATTGGAGGACTTGTTCAAAGTTAGAGGAAGAATAGGAAAATCTAAGAAAAATTTAGGGGAGAAAAGAGGAGGGATAAGAAGGTATTAGATCAAAAATTACTACTAAAATTTGAAGGGGGCTAAATAAAATTTCTAAATTTTTTTTGGGGTGGCACCCCCTAAAAAAGTTACGTCTATGAATTTACTAATCATCGCTTAAATTAGTCGAATGATACATGTCATTTTTGTAAATAGCAAATAGCGCAAGATGAAGTGTAATATCATGTACATAAACTCAAAAGTTTTGGTAAGTATAGTGAAACATTTTCCATACTTAATACGTTCAAGCTTAGATGCTTGAAAACCTTTTAAATTGCTTTAATTATTTAAGATATGTGAGTGATGGCACATTTGTTACAGCATGTCATAGTTTCATGTCATGTACTCGTTAGAAAGGAGATCGGCAGTCTAAATGTAATATTGATTCTCGAAAACATATAGGGTACGTTTAGTTCATGAAATGACACGGGATTAGATAATTAATCCTATGTCATTCCATGTTTGGTTGGATTTTTGTATTAGTATTAATAATCTCACTTAAGTAACATAATTCCTCATTTATGGGATAAAATAATCCCATGAGGGAATTAGTATTAATAATCTTGGGATGAAGCTTTGGTGGGATAAAAAAATTTTAGACAAATTTAACCCTAATCTACAAAATAGAAACAAAAAATAATATACCCTCTTCTCAAATCCTCTCTCTAGGACTCTCAAAATCAAAGGTACATTTTCATACTTTTTCTTTCAATAGTTGTTTTATAAAAAATTTTGTTATGATTGAATCATTTATTTGATTTTGTTCATATTTAAGGGTGACAATTTTTTACATGATACAAACCTAACACGAAAATAATAGATTTGGGTCAAAGTTTGGCGGGTTTGGTTCAGACTTGACTGACCCACCAAACAAACAAGTCCGGGGTTCGGGTTGAAATCGGGTTGATCTATCTAACTCGAAAAAAAAAAAAAAAAAACAGGCCGAGTTTGGGTTTGGGTCAACCCGTTTGATCTGAAAAAAATTCACATTTGGGAAGTTGTTCGATTCAAACGGGTTGGTAGGTCAACCCGTTTGACCTAAAAAACTTCCCTAATAATGGCATGTGAAGTTTTTTTTTTTTCAAGTCTAGCGGGTCAACCTGCGACCCACAAACCTATTGTGGGTGTTGTTCGGGTCGACTCAACCCATTTAACTTGAAAAAATTTCCTAATAATGGCATATGAAATTTTTTTTGGGTCTAACGAGTCAACTCGCGGCCCACCAACCTGTTGCAGGTTGTGTTCGGGTCGCCTCTTCATGGGTTGATGGGTTAGGTTCGTGTTAGCGGATTGTCTGTTATACTTGAGTCTCAACCCGACCCGCTAATTCGAAACCAAATCAAATTACCACCCCTACTTGTATTATTATTATTATTTAGTTCACAAAGTTTTCAAGAATTACCAAATAAAAATAATATTATCTGTTTCCCATATTTATATTTTAGCATATTATAATTCTTGGGATATTATTTGAATATATATTGACTTATTAAATAAAAATTATTATGAAAATGTAGGGGTAATTTAGTGAATAAAATGATAATCTTGTATCTTATTAAACACTAGATAGGATTATTTTCTAAAAAATCCCACCAAATGCACAACCAACCAAATGCTGGATAGATGGGATTGTGAATCCTGAGATGAGTCATCTTAAGATCTATAATCCTAGGATGAGTCATCCCATCTCATCCTGCCTACCAACCAGACGAACCTATAAGGGTTGAGCGATTAGAGTTCTATGACTCCACACTAGAGGTAAGGGGTTCGAATCCTTCCATCACCATTTTCCTCCCCTAATATAATAGTATAAGTTTGATAAAAAAAAATTAGTTCTCATGTGTTTCAAGGTGCATAAGTCAATAAAGGATATAATGGTAAGTTAATAGCAAATTACTTGAAAGGGTTTGCAAGTTTCCCTAAATTTCCAAATTCCACAAGGATTATATTCATGGTCAATATTTCCACTACTAGTTAATCAACAACTTTGACAAAAATCTGATGAGGGGGAAGGGGGATAAAATTCCCTGGACATTAGAATTCGTTGCTTTACTCAAAATCAGACTCTGGAAAATAACTTTTTCTTTCCTCTGAAAAATTGGCAGCCTGCCTAGCTGGACAGAGTGATGTTTATGGGTTCTTTATAATACTTTTGGAAAGCATTTTTATTTTCTTTTTTGACGCATTTAAGGGGGAAAATAAGATAAGGATGGTAACCTACAAACTCAAGTACATTCCGGATTAAAAGACTTCTTTAGATCTCGGTGAACTAAATTGGCAACAAAAGATGGAAAAATCCATTCCAAATGGCTTCCCTTATCAGAAAAGAGTAAGTGTGCGAAACATAAGAATTAATTTCTTTGACAATCAAACTAAAGTCTAGGACCTCTAAGAAGTCTATTTGACTACTGCATTTATCCATTCAATATATACTATGATGAATTGTAATATCTGAGAGATAAAAATGAACTTAAAAAAAAAACTTATCATTAAGCCCTCATTTAGCAAACATGTATATAAGAGCTTTACTTAGATGAAAATGAGATTTTATAAAGCTTCCTCTGTATATTTTTTGTCATGTAATTCTAAAAATGCTATTTATTATTAATTATCAAATTGACATACAAGTACATGAAGTTATGGAAGATGTATAAGTCTATAAAATAAATATCGACTTATTAAAAAATATTTTCCTTTGATTATATGACAAAATACAGACAACATACTACTATATAAATATGTAACAAAGAAATATCATATAGTGGAACTAGTATTTCATTATTTTCCACAAGTTCTAATGTCATCTTGTGTACTTTTACTGAATGATGAAAAAAGGCACTGGTAGAATCCCAAGTTGTGAAACTTCTGGGCTCACACGTGAAAAGTTCGAGAATTGGACCACGCTTTCATGAAGATGCATGTGAATTCAAATTGTGAAAGACTACAACTCTCAAAAGTTAAGAAAGGAGGTCCAGTTACGATAGAGACTGTATAATAGAACCTCTCATGGGATACATGCAACTTCAATCGTTTATATTTTTGACCAAAAAACAAAAATAAATACGTGATATAAGATTTGTTTTTGACATTTGACAATTCTAATACTTTGACTGAAAACGGACGAAAAAAAAAGACACTAATGAGTGAAAATATAAATTTCACTTAAAAATCTTCAATTAGGTGATTTGATATTCTAATATAACTAAAAAGGCAATTTTCATAGTACGTCACATTACGCTGCTACATACAAATGTGTATTTTGTCGATTTCTTTCTCAGCATCTTCATTATGAGATGTGCAAACATGAAATACATAATTAGGCAAATCAAGTTTTTTTTTTTTTAAATACAATTGGCTGCAAAGTAAAAATTATCCTTATCTGATTGGGACTGGGGACCAAACAGTGTTGAACAAAGTTTAACAATGCTATGAACGCCATATCTATAGCAATGACAAGTTTAGGGACCAAAGTCACACTATGCAAATGTCTAGGGACCATTAGCAAGATTTATCCCATAATAATTGTCACAATTTTATATGAATTAGCCAAGAATTCCTACGACAAAGACGGGAGATTCTTATGTGGACCATGTTTAGGACCCTATTTGTAAATTTTGTGATTTAAAAGAGTGCCATATAAATATAGTGATGCATGCTGACACAAGAAAGTGATATGAGGATGCTCTTGTTGCTTTATTTTAGACTACAAGTACCGGCCCATGTAAAAATTTTCCATAAATATGTATTATTAGCCAAGAATTGCCATGTTTCCTAAACACTCCACAGGACATTTAACAACAATTTAATGCTTCCGTCGTCTATGTTTTCTTGTCCAACATTTTTATTCAAATAAATCCTTTTCGTATTTTCTACCTGCAAAACTTTCTGTCATCTTTATTTGAAAATAGGTTTAAAATCAACCCAAAAATTTAAATGTAAGGAAGTGTATTCACTGATTCTTAGTTAGAAACTGGGAAGTTGTCATCAGTTAATAGTGGGCCTGTATTGTAAAGTAGCCTCCATTTAGTGTAGGAATGGGCTAAGCCTGATCAGGCTTGAGACTAAACAAAAAAGTGGGTCAAGAATAATTGAAGTTGTTACATGAAGGTTATCCCTGGCCCAGAGAATTTAGTATTCTAATTGGTGAATTACAGTAATTAAATTTGGTGCTGGAGGATAATAATTGATATGTTTATCCAATTACATGGAAAATGTTCCCTTGGTTGGTAAATTTTTGTACTTATTCAGACACTCAATTGACTAGTCACCACTAAATGAATAGTGGAAAAAGCTTCAAGCATCAGCTGATTGGAGAAACAAAAGAAAAAGATCACAATTACATCTTTAATTATTTTGGCATGGTTTAATTAACTAGACACGCACTTAACTCATGAGACCGAAAAAAGAACCATGTTAACACATTTGGTGGACCATTGATCCCGATATTAGACATGTTCTCAATTACTTTTTTTTTTTTACTTGTTTTTAGTTTTTAATTTTGAAAAATATGTTTTGTGATATCTTCAATTATTTTTATCTCCTGTTTTAGATTTTTTTGACCTAAACTTAGAATCAACTAAAGACCTACTTTTGAATTTTGACTTTCAATTTTTTTTTAAATAAATTTTTAAAAGAATCAGAATCAGTTGAGAAGAAATTCATTGGTAAATCAAATGCATTATTCTTCCTTTCCCTTTTAAACACACAAGTCATCCCATTGTCCACCCCTTTTCTCTCACCTATTAATATAGTATATATTTCCTGATCCAATAAACTACACTTTATTTTCTCAAGTTGATCAAATTGGACCACATCTAAAAAAAGAATAAATTGGACCGCAGCTAACAATTAAGCAGAGCAATAGTCTTGAAAAGAGATTGCGACCCTTATTCAGTGGAAATGGGTCGGCTTCAAGTCATACGTACCTCATAAATATAATTAATTAAGCTCATATTATTATGATTTTCTCCCAAAACAAGTTCATATTATAAAATCTCATAAAAAGATGTGGTTGACAAAAATTAATTTCGTGTTTTCATTTCCCTAATTTGGCAAAAACAAGTTTGTTTTCAACCATGCCCCTCCACTCAGCCGTCAAAGGCCAAAGAAATAATTTTCGGGTGAAGAGTGGAGACTGAGGGTCTAAATCACAAAAGTAAAAGTTCAAGGATCATATAGTTAAGAATAATATTTTGGGGCTAAAAATTAGTTTTCAAAAAAATTAAATTGGCCTTGAAACTTAAAAAATGTTTGTAAACTGTGTTCCTGTCAAAGAGTTCATCCTGATCAACGTTGCAAGTTGCTAACCGTAATTCAAAAGAACCAATCATCATCTGAAATAGCATAAAAATTCAATGTATAGTCTCAAACCAACAAGGCTTATGGTCTATTGCATTATCTACATTTTCATTTCAAGGCTTTTCTTACTACAAGAAGTCACATGATACACATTGCCTACCTATGCATAGCAGAACTAGGTTCTAACACTAAAATCTATTTGCAACAAAAAGGATAGATCTCACAAAGTTGATATCAATATGCCAATCTTGACAACTTGTGAATCCTCACGAGATTTTCCAATACACTTGATATCACAAAGCTGGACTTCATAGGTTATGTTATTATTTATACATTCTCTACAAGTTGGGAAATCTAATTGCTGCAATTTGCAAATGGCAGCGTAAAGATAGCTGTGCATTATTCTTTTGCACATTAATTGCATGGCAATAAAGCAATCTTCATCTGTCTAACTGACAAATCTTGCAGCCAGTAAAGGTCATCTTCAACATGAAAAGCTAGAATTATCAACACAATTCCCATCTTTCTTGTTCACTTTTATTGAATTTATTACATTGAAATCCTCGCACACTTCCATTAATTAAACCCTTCTTCATCCTATATAAATAGCAGTTGTAGATATCCTTAAAGAGATATTAACTTATACTAGTTTTTTGTCTCTCGAATCAAGTTCAAGAAGAAAAGACGACGAAAGCAGCTTATGGAGAAGCCTGCCTCTTGCCTATCATGGTATGCAAGTTTCAATTTTCAACTATTCATATCCTCCATGGGATACCATCATTCCATCATCTTAGTTATGTCTTAAAGTTTATAGAATGAAAGCCAGTGAGTTATATGAGGAAGCATCGCTTTTGAATCCGAAAAATAGGTGAAATGAAAGGCAAATTAGTGAGAGTATCAAGTTTTACTTGTATGCTATATTGTATTCTGCTTGAATAATCGGATAATAAACACAAACCTTTATTAGGTATGGGTTATACTCATCTAAAAGTTGTTGATTTATTTTCGTTATTCAAATATATGTTGTTTGAAAATAGCACTACTATTCTATAGTTTGTTGCCAAATTCGTGCATGGCTTGATGTTTATTTAATTAACTTTTTCTTACTTTCTGAACAGAATGGGCAAATACTTCGAAAGGTGGTGTCCGATGTTTCAAGTGAAATAGATAAACTTGGGAAAGACTTGGAAACCATTGTGGAAATCGATCAGGTCATGAAGGCAGAATGCAATTGCTGTGGCCTCCAAGAAGAATGCACCAAAGATTATATCCTACAAGTGAAAAACTCTTATTCGGGTATGTGGGTTTGTGGGCTGTGCTCTGAAGCTGTAAATGAAAGATTAAACTGATCACCAAAGATAGCCATTGAAGAAGCCGTGAGCACTCACAGAGGTTTTTGTCAAGAGTTCAATTGTAAAACTAGACTGAATCCTAAACTCTCATTCGCATGTACCATGAGACAAATAGCTAAGAGGAGCTGTGAAAGTAGGAAAAATAATCCAGATTTCTCAAAGATTGGTAGGACTTCCAGTTGTGTACCTAGGCTTTCTTGAACACCCAACATTCATATTATTGGTAATATTTTGTAACTACTATAGTTTCCGTTATGTGAACTGGTGTTACAGTTGCAATATTTATAAAGATGGCACGTGTGCTTGCATTTTATGACTATACAATTATGATTTACTCAGTAATAGAACCTGAAATTTGGATTTGTGGGGCAACATTGACTTAAACATATAGTAAAAACAAAATTTTATTTTAAGGATAAAATTTAAATAAATAAACATATATATACACACGCACAGAGGACGGTTTCCAGTTCTTTTTTGCTAGTGGAGATATTATTTTAATTATAATCAATATATGATAATGAGATAAATAAAATTATGTCCATCAATTATTCACAAACATATTTCAATAATTCGTGAACTTAACTTTGCGATAAGTATCAATGCGAGTGCTTTTCAAGAATGCAGATCCAGTGTACCCTACAAATACTTGGGTATATAAGTACTATATTATTAGAGGACTTGTACAAAGTTAGAGGAAGAATAGGAAAATCTAAGAAAAATTTAGGGGAGAGAAGAGGAGGGATAAGAAGGTATTAGATTAAAAATTACTACTAAAATTTGAGGGGGGCTAAATAAAATTTCTAAATTTTTTTGGGGGTTGGCACCCCCTAAAAAAGTTACGTCTATGAATTTACTAATCATCGCTTAAATTAGTCGAATGATACATGTCATTTTTGTAAATAGAAAATAACGCAAGATGAAGTGTAATATCATGTAACATAAACTCGAAAGTTTTGGTAACTATAGTGAAACATTTTCCATACTTAATACGTTCAAGCTTACATGCTTGAAAACCTTTTAAATTGCTTTAGTTATTTAAGATATGTGAGTGATGGCACATTTGTTACAGCATGTCATAGTTTCATGTCATGTACTCATTAGAAAGGAGATAGGCAGTCTAAATGTAATATTGATTCTCGCAAACATAGAGGGTAGGTTTGGTTCATGAAATGACACGGGATTGGATAATTAATCCCATGTCATTCCATGTTTGGTTAGGTCTTTTAATCAGTATTAATAATTTCACTTAACTAACATAATCCCTCATTTATGGGATAAAATAATCCCATGAGGGAATTGGTATTAATAATCCTGAGATGAAGGTTTGGTGGGATAAAAATTTTTTAGACAAACTTAACGCTAGTCTACAAAATAGAAACAAAAAATAATATACCCATAGAAACAAAAAATAATATACCCTCTTCTCAAATCCTCTCTCTAGGACTCTCAAAATCAAAGGCACGTTTCAATACTTTTTCTTTCAACAGTTGTTTTATAAAAAATTTTGTTATGATTGAATCATTTATTTGATTTTGTTCGTATTTAAAGCTAACACGAAAATAATAAATTTGGGTTAAAGTTTGGCGGGTTTGGTTTAGACTCGACTGACCCACCAAACAAACAGATCCGGTTCGGGTTGAAATTGGGTTGACCTATCTGACTCGAAAAAAAAAAAAAAACAGGTCGAGTTTGGGTTTGGGTCGACCCGTTTGATCAGAAAAAAATTGACATTAGGGAAGTTTTTCGACTCAAACGGGTTGGCAGGTCAACCCGTTTGACCTGAAAAACTTCCCTATAATGGCATGTGAAGTTTTTTTTTTCATGTCTAGCGGGTCAACCTGTGACCCACAAACCTATTGCAGGTTGTGTTCGGGTCGACTCAACCCATTTGACTTGAAAAACTTCCCTAATAATGGCATTCGGGTCTAATGAGTCAACTCGCGACCCACCAACTTGTTGCGGGTTTTGTTCGGGTCGCCTCTTCATGGGTTGGCGGGTTAGGTTCGTGTTAGCGAATTGTCTGTTATATTTGAGTTTCAACTCGACCCACCAATTCGAAACCCAACCCGATTACCACCCCTACTTGTATTATTATTATTTTGTTAGTTCACAAAGTTTTCAAGAATTACCCAATAAAAATAATATTATTTGTTTCCTATATTTATATTTTAGCATATTATAATTCTTGGGATATTATTTGAATATATATTGACTTATTAAATAAAAATAATTATGCAAACGTAGGGGTAATTTAGCAAATAAAATGATAATCTTGTATCTTATTAAACACTAGGACTATTTTCTACAAAATCTCACCAAATGCACAACCAACCAAATGCTAGATGGATGGGATTTTGAATCCTAAGATGAGTCATCTTAAGATCTATAATCTTAGGATAAGTCATCCCATCTCATCCTGTCTGCCAACCAAACGAACTCATAAGGGTTGAGCGATTAGAGTTCTACGGCTCCACTCTAGAGGTAAGGGGTTCGAATCCCTCCATCACCATTTTCCTCCCCCAATATAATAGTATAGGTTTTATAAAAAAAAAAATTTAGTTCTCATGTGTTTCAAGGTGCATAAGTCAATATTTCCCTAAATTACCTGAAAGGGTTTGCAAGTTTCCCTAAATTTCCAAATTCCACAAGGATTATATTCATGGTCAATATTTCCACTAGTAGTTAATCAACAACTTTGACAAAAATCTGATGAGGTGGAAGGGGGATAAAATTCCCTGGACATTAGAATTCGTTGCTCTATTCAAAATCAGACTCTGGAAAATAACTTTTTCTTTCCTCTAATAAATTGGCAGCCTGCCTAGCTAGACAGAGTGATGTTTATGGGTTCTTTATAATACTTTTGGAAAGCATATTTATTTTCTTTTTTGACGCATTTAAGGGGGAAAATAAGAAAAGGATGGTAAGCTACAAACTCAAGTACATTCCGGATTAAAAGACTTCTTTAGATCTCGGCGAACTAAATTGGCAACAAAAGATGGAAAAATCCATGCTTCAAAAAAAAAAAAAAAAGATGGAAAAATTCATTCCAAATGGCTTCCCTTGTCAGAAAAGAGTAAGTGTGCGAAACACAAGAATTAATTTCTTTGACAATCAAACTAAAGTCTAGGACCTCTAAGAAGTCAGTTTGACTACTGCATTTATCCATTCAATATATACTATGATGTATTGTAATATGTGAGAGATAAAAATGAACTTAAAAAAAAAAAACCTTATCATTAAGCCCTCATTTAGCAAACATGTATATAAGAGCTTTACTTAGATGAAAATGAGATTTTATAAAGCTTCCTCTGTATATTTTTTGTCACGTAATTCTAAAAAATGCTATTTATTATTAATTGTCAAATTGACATACAAGTATATGAAGTTATGGAAGATGTATAACTCTATAAAATAAATATCGACTTATTAAAAAATATTTTCCTTTGATTGTATGACAAAATACAGACAACATAATACTATATAAATATGTAACAAAGAAATATCATATAGTGGAACTAGTATTTCATTATTTTCCACAAGTTCTAATGTCATCTCGTTTATTTTTACTTTTTTTTTTTGTGATATCCTTTCCCTATGGGGCCGACTATTCCACAGCGTCCTTGGGAGAGCGGGCCTCACCGATCCCAGGGAATTCAACTACGAGGTCTCAAACCCTGAACCAGCCGGATGATGATCCTTCATGGTGCCAGGCGAGCTTCCCCGCGGGGCTCTCGTTTATTTTTATTGAATGATGAAAAAAGGCACTAATGGAATCCAAGACAGTAGATAAAAGAAAAGCCCAAAGTTGAAGCCAAACTTCTGGGCTCACACGTGAAAAGTTCGAGAATTGGACCACGCTTTCGTGAAGATGCATGTGAATTCAAATTGTAAAAGACTACAACTCTTCAAAAGTTAAGAAAGGAGGTCCAGTTACGACAGAGACTGTATAATAGAACCTCTCATGGGGTACATGCAACTTCAATCGTTTACATTTTTGACCAAAAAACAAAAGTAAATACGTGATATAAAATTTATTTTTGACATTTGACAATTCTAATACTTTGACTGAAAACGGAGAAAAAAAAGACACTAATGAGTGAAAATATAAATTTCACTTAAAATTTTTCGATTAGGTGATTTGATATTCTAATATAACTAAAAAGGCAACTTTCATAATACGTCACGTTACGCTGCTACATACAAACATGTATTTTGTCGATTTCTTTCTCAGCATCTTCATTATGAGATGTTCAAACATGAAATACATAATTAGGCAAATCAAGTTTTTTTTTTTTTTAAATAAAATTGGCTGCAAAGTAAAAATTATCCTTATCCAATTGGGACTGGGGACCAGACAGTGTTGAACAAAGTTTAACAATGCTATGAACGCCATATCTATTGCAATGACAAGTTTAGGGACCAAAGTCACACTATGCAAATGTCTAGGGTCCATTAGCAAGATTTATCCCATAATAATTGTAACAATTTTATATGAATTAGCCAAGAATTCCTATGACAAAGACCGGAGATTCTTAAGTGGATCATGTTTAGGACCCCACTTGTAAATTTTGTAATTTAAAAGAGTGCCATGTAAATATAGTGATGCATGCTGACACAAGAAAGTGATACAAGGATACTCTTGTTGCTTTATTTTAGACTACAAGTACCGGCCCATGTAAAAATTTTTCATAAATATGTATTATTAGCCAAGAATTGCCATGTTTCCTAAACACTCCACAGGACATTTAACAACAATTCAATGCTTCCGTCGTCTATGTTTTCTTATCCATCATTTTTATTCAAATAAAGTCCTTTTCGTATTTTCTACCTGCAAAACTTTCTGTCATCTTCACTTGAAAATAGGTTTAAAATCAACCCAAAATTTAAAATGCAAGGAAGTGTATTCACTGATTCTTAGTTAGAAACTGGGAAGTTGTCATCAGTTAATAGTGGACCTGTATTGTAAAGTAGCCTCCATTTACTGTAGGAATGGGCTCAGCCTGATCAGGCTTGAGACTAAGCAAAAAAGTGGGTCAAGAATAATTGAAGTTGTACATGAAGGTTATCCCTGGCCCAGAGAATTTAGGATTTTAATTGGTGAATTACAGTAATTCAATTTGGTGCTGAAGGATAATAAATGAGATGTTTATCTGATTACATGGAAAGTGCTGCCTTGGTTGGTAAATTTTTGTACTTATTCAGCCACTAAATTGACTAGTCGCCACTAAATGAATAGTGGAAAAAGCTTCAAGCATCAGCTGATTGGAGAAACAAAAGAAAAAGATAACAATTACGTCTTTAATTCTTTTGGCATGGTTTAATTAACTAGACATGCCCTTAACTCATGTGACTGAAAAAATAACCATGTTAATACAATTGGTGGACCACTGATCTCGATATTAGGCATGTTCTCAACTACTTTTTTTTTTACTTGTTTTTAGCTTTTAATTTATGAAAAATATGTTTTGTGATGTCTTCAATTATTTTTATCTTCTGTTTTTAGATTTTTTTAACCTAAACTTAGAATCAACTAAAGACCTATTTTTGAATTCTGACTTTCAGTTTTTTTTTTAAATCAATTTTTAAAAGAATCAGAATCAGTTGAGAACAAATTCATTGGTAAATCAAATGCATTATTCTTCCTTTCCCTTTTTAACACACAAGTCATCCCATTGTCCACCCCTTTTCTCTCACCTATTAATATAGTATATATTTCCTGATACAATAAACTACACTTTATTTTCTCAAGTTGATCAAATTGGACCACATCTAAAAAAAGAATAAATTGGAGCACAGCTAACAATTAAGCAGAGCAATAGTCTTGAAAAGAGATTGCGACCCTTATTCAGTGGAAATGGGTCGGCTTCAAGTCATATGTACCTCAAAAATATAATTAATTAAGGTTGTACACAATTAATTAGATGAAAAGGTACGGTGCAAAAAGTTCGAAATTAATTAGTTTTAAGTACAATTAAGACATTAAATTAGTTAGGATAATGCTGTTCTTTACAGAAAATGGCGCATATCCACTTTTTCCAATATCATCCACAAAAGAGGATGAATTGAATCAGCAGCAATGATCATGCTACATGGTATTATATTGAAAAGCTAGCTTAATTAAATATACATAGTTGATATATAAAGATGAATTGAATGTGTGTGTGTGTAAATATGTCTTGGCATATATTTACATTTTTTTTGCTATATGCTAGAAGGATTTGGTGCATGGAAGGCCAACTTCTATGTGAAATAAACACTTAGAAAATTTTGTTGTTTGTTTTAAACACCCACGAATGGGTATTAATTATGCAGAAACTACTTACACAACTTTGAGTTTGAAATTTTTTTTTAGTTTTTAAAATTTAATTTTTTTTATATAATATGTGAAATATTAAAGTCTTAATATATGAAGTTCGAAAAGTTTATGAACCAGAACTGACTTTCTTAATGTTTTATTTTAAAACTTTTTCTTTGAACAAGAATGATAAATGCTTATAGACTGTATCTTCTTGGTGTAAATTTCTTCAAGGTGTAAGTTTTACAGAATCAGTTTCAATAACAGAATGAATATTTGGAAAATATGTTTAAGAAGCCTTTTTTTCTTTTTGGCTTAATTTAATATCCGTGTATAATTATAGATATCTACTTGACAATTTTGCTCCCACTTTTTAATTTCTCTGAAGATGACTAAAGAATGAATAGTATTTAACTTGACATTTAAGTCAGTTGTAAAACTTCCTAAAGAAACATATTTTCAAAAAGCTTCAGCGAGTGACTTCCCATAATGGATTCCATAATGTTGATATACCAGTTTTTATTGACAATTAGGAAAGTGATTTTTCTTGCTTCTCTTCATTATTTACTTTTTTTTTAAAGCTTGGACTTCCCTTCATTATGAATATTTTACAATTTTTCAATAAAATCAATAAAAAAAACCTCCCCATAATTCGTCGCATAGAAAATTTTCTAATTAATTATTCGATGCAAAGAAAACTAAATTGATGAACTCAGTGTGTAAAAACCAAAACAAACTTTTTCTCAAAATGATAGATCCACAACAACCGTGACTGACCCTCAACGAAACAAATGGAATGGGCCATTAATGTTAATCTGTTACATCATCTCCCACAAAGTTTGGCAACTAAGAAAGAAGACAAATTGATCAGTTGCACGCTTTGAGCTAAACAAGCCAACTAGGTAGCTAAATCATGTATTTCCAATTATATAAATGACATTAGTGAAAAATTATATCACCAACACTGGTTCAGATCGTTTGTTTAATTTTTGTGTATTCAATTGTATTAAAATGTAAAATTACATCGTATCATTAGTAGTGTGACGTAATTTTATATTGATACGAATTTCACATAAGATACAATTAAATGTTAAAATGAATTATAAAGAGGATGTGAGTTTAAACAACAGCTAGCTAGCACATACATGAATAAATCACTATAGATAAATAAAAGGTACAGACGCATGCCTGATATCCATATTGATCCTCAGCTTGGTTGAGGACAACTTTCTAAATTATATTATATTCTAGTGCTTAAACATATATTTAGAAAATGTGTAAACACCAAAAAGAGGAATTTAAGCATGGAAAAAGGCTAAAGAAATTGAAGGGATGGGATGGTGGGTTGGGGCATGGGGTGAAGGGAAAAGAGATAGCTAGGCGAAAAACCCTAGAAAATGGAGATCAGGAAAGCATGCCGGGTTGACAACGACCACACACTGTATATTCCTTCGAGAAAGAGAGTTCGGGTCCCATCCAAGAAAGAGAGAGAGGTGCACGAGCTCCCATTAGTGTAATGTAAAGACATCCCACTTTATTCATCCCCACACAATTTTTTTTTATTTTTCTAAATTTTCATTTTTTTGGGGGGGCTTTTTCACACACACAAACACGCACCATACTTTGTAATTCCACTGTTTTTTGCATTATGCCTTTTTGCCTCACCTGTAACTCCCTCTTGTGTACGTATTTGTGTAAGAGATGGAGATGGAGAGATAAAGCCATGGACAAAAGAGAAAGAGAGAATCCAAGAAGCTAATGTACAATGTGAAGGGTCCAAACAAAAGGGGTTGAAGAATGTTGCCTTTTACATGCATAAAGTTTATCTTTTTTCTCTGGTGAGTAGCCCTCTTTTCTGCTTCAAAATTGTTGGATCGATCTTCACGGTGGGCTGGCTCTGATTAATTATCATTGCATTATATGGAACGTTGAGAAAGGGCACACGCGATATGTAATATATATGTATCCTGAACAAATAAGTTACCATAATTTGGTCTGACAAATTTTGTGCATAATAAAGAAGACAACTCATGTAACTAAAGGGGACAAAAAAAAAAAAAAAAAAAAAAGAAGACAACTCATGGCAAGAATATCTAAGTCCAGCTAGCTTGGCTTGAGGGTTCAATCATTTAGCAAACTATTTATGTTATTAAATCATAAAAGAGTAAATGAGAAGGAGAGATTCCACTTTTTCCTCGGATTTTTTGTATTTTTGATGGTATCATGAGGAGATGCTTACATTTCTATTGGCAATAAAAAGTGGTCGTCCTTTGTGCACTCGACTTATTGTTGTTATTTTTCATAATATTGCATACATTTTGTTTGGGAATCCAGCAGAGACCAAGTTTTATACTAAGCATGCACCTTTTATATATCTTTTTGCATGCATTCTTGGTGTAAATATTTACTTGCACAAATGCACGCTAAATTTATGCTGAATAACAATAAGAAATCTTTATAATAAAATTTTCTTATTAAGTGGCTACTTATATCCTTGATCTTTATTGTTAAACTTGGACCTAAGCTAGGTTATGTTATTTCAATATAGAATTTTGTGATAAGAAAGTGTACAATAAATTGAAAGTCAAATCTTGACTCTCCTTGTAATCATTTCTTGAATTCAGTACAATGCATATCTAAAAAATTTATGAACTGTGTAAAGGCGAGAAAACAATAGTGATTAGTTCCGAATTCACATGTCTTATTCTCAATTGACCAAAATAATACTGTCTCCGTCCCACTTTGTTAGACTTGTTTTTATTTTTTATCCGTCACAAATTATAGTCCACTTTCCAATTGAAGAATGTAATTAATTTTTAATTTCTTTAAAATACCCCTATTTAATTACTTTGTTGTAAGTGACATTATACGATATTAATATTAGCAACATTTTCAAAGTGCATAGCCAACCGTATATTCACATATCAAACCCCATTAATTACTCCATTCAAATATAATTGCTTTGACTAATAGAACTACTTTGACTTATGGTGCAATTTTTTATTTTGTATTTAATGAAATGTTTAATGATGTATATAAAGATATTTTAGAAACATCATAGATTAAATTTATTTTTTTAATAAAATTAATTAATCTTTCTTAAATTGTGTGAAAAAATAGTAAGCCTAACGAAAGGGGACAGAGGGAGTATTATATTTATACATTATAATTGGGATAATCTTTAGCTACTTTTTTTTTTTCATTCCAAATTTTGATTGATACTCCACGCATGCTAGTATTTTTTATGTTGGACTTCTCTATCATTCAAAAAAAAGAAAAAAAATGACAAGAGAGGAGTGGCAATCCCACATGACTCAAAAAGAAAAAAACATTCATACTTTTCAACGGTTACAGAAATCCTTGTGACCTTTCAAGAGCCAGTCAAAAGAACATTTTGGTAATATCCGACAAAATCAGAGGCTTTGCCAACATCTGTCCCTGCCTTCTTCCTTTCAAACCATTGGTGTTCAAACACAAATCAAGGTGCATCCTCGTAATTAACCTAAAAAACCATGCCGCATTAGAAAACCTAAATTCACCCTCTATTTTTTTTTTTTTTTTTGAAAACAATTCACCCTCTATTTAAACGCACAAATTCTTACACTCAAAACCCTATAGTCTCTTCACTCTTCACTACACTTCAGCTCACTTCATCATTAATAATTACGACGAAACTCACTAACTCTTCTCGTTTACTCCAAGATTTATCATACAAATTACAGCATCAGCACTAAGCAATTATATCTTGGAGGCCCGAATCATTATATTTTTGGTACGTCAATTATATTATATATTTAGACAATTACTCTTGTTTTTCTTCCATGAAAAGATTTGTTCATGTTAAAGTATGAATTTTGAAGAAATATAGTCACATGAAAGGCAATTATTGTGTATTCTAATGTTAATTATTATTGATGCATTTGCTTTTTGTTGCATTAATAAATGTCTAAAGCTGTTTCTGGTCACGACTTTTATAAGCATCAGATCCAAGGTTTTATTCTCACTTGGATTTTTCTTAGTTGATGACAGAAAATGTTGGAGCATGCCACTAGCTGAAAGTTGCTGAGGCTATAGAGATTGCGGCAAAAGATGGCCAAGAAAGTAATGAGAGCACATGAAGCACTTGTGGTCTCCATTTTCATGTTTATTGTCTTGATCAACTCATGCACATGTCAAAGCTCGGATGAGCTTGAGCTGCTTCAGACCATCAAATCATCGTTCAATGATCCACTGAAGTCCCTCTCCAATTGGAACTCCTCTCTATCTTTTTGTCAATGGCATGGTGTTTCTTGCGACAATTCGTCCCGCGTCACGAGAATTGAGCTTTCAGGGAAGAATTTATCTGGAAGAATTTCAGAGACAATTTTCCAGTTGCAATATGTTGAAACCATCGAGCTTTCGAATAATCAGTTGTTTGGTGTAATTCCAGGCAATTTATCTTCTTGTCTGTCGCTTAAATACCTAAATTTAAGCAACAATAATCTCACAGGTGCGCTTCCCGAAAGCTCAATTCCGGGTCTCGAGACGTATGATTTATCAAATAACATGCTTTCAGGGACAATCCCAGAAGATATTGGACTTTTTTCACGCCTCAAAGTACTTGATTTTGGTGGGAATGTTTTGGAAGGAACAATTCCCAAGTCCATAACAAATATGAGAAGCCTGCAAGTCTTGACCTTAGCCTCTAACCAATTAACTGGAGAAATTCCACCTGAATTAGGCCTCATGAAGAATTTGACATGGCTTTATTTGGGGTACAACAATTTCTCCGGAGGAATTCCAAAAGAAATTGGTGAATTAACCTATTTGCACCATCTTGATCTTGTCTACAACAATCTCACAGGTGAAATTCCATCATCTTTAGGTAACCTCACCAATCTTCAAGTGCCTTTTCTCTACCTCAACAAACTCACGGGTCCAATCCCAAAATCCATTTTCAGTCTCAAAAGTTTAGTATCACTTGATTTAAGTGATAACTTTTTGTCAGGAGAAATTCCTGAAGATATATTTCAATTGCAAAAGCCTGGAAGTCCTCCATTTGTTCTCCAACAATTTTACAGGAACAATTCCTCAGGGCTTTAGTCTTCTTTGCCTCATCTACAAGTTCTTCAATTGTGGTCCAACACACTGTCTGGTCCCATTCCGGAGGACCTTGGGAAGTACAACAATCTCACCATCTTAGACCTTTCCACTAATTATCTCACTGGAAAAATCCCTGAAACGCTCTGTGAATCAGCCCGCCTGTTCAAGCTCATCCTCTTCTCAAATTCCCTTGAAGGCGAAATCCCACAAAGCTTGTGTGGTTGCAAAAGCTTGCAACGTGTTCGCCTTCAAAACAACAGGCTTTCAGGTGAATTACCACCGGATTTCACAAAACTACCACTTGTTTATTTCCTTGATATTTCAGGCAACAATCTCGGTGGCATGATCAATGAACCGAAATGGAATATGCCAGAACTTCAAATGCTGAATTTGGCTAGAAACCAGTTTTCCAGGGAGATACCTGAGTCCTTTGGCAGCAATAAGCTCGAAAATTTGGACTTGTCGGAAAATGAATTTTCGGGCAGTATTCCTCCAAGCATCGGAACCTTCTCAGAGCTAGTGGAGCTTAAACTTAGCAAGAACAAGCTTTCAGGAAAAATCCCTGATGAACTGTCTTCCTGTAAGAAGCTTGTGACACTTGACCTTAGCCACAACCAGTTATCCGGGAAAATTCCTATTAGTCTTTCTGAAATGCCAGTTCTTGGCCTGCTTGATTTGTCGGTAAATCAGTTATCAGGTGAAATCCCTGGAAAACTAGGGACAGTTGGATCGCTTGTTCAAGTAAACATCTCTCATAACCATTTACATGGGAGTTTGCCCTTGACTGGTGCGTTCCTAGCCATCAACTCTAGTTCAGTTGAAGACAACAATTTATGCGGTGGAGATGAAAGCAGTGGCTTACCACCATGCAACCGGTCCGAAAATCCCGCCTGGTGGCTGTTCTTGACCTGCCTTCTCGCTGTCTTGGTGGCATTTGTTCTTGCTGCCGTTATCGTCACTGTTGTTAGACGTAGAAAGGAACTGGATTCTAAGACAACGGAAAGCGAAAATGGAACTTGGGAAGTTCAATTCTTCAGCTCTAAGGCTTTGAAATCAATGGCAATTAAGGATATTTTCTCATCTATGAGGGACGAAAATCTCATCAGCCGAGGAAGAAAAGGTGCTTCATATAAAGGGACTGCCAGTACAGGTACCATGCAATTTGTCGCTAAGACATTTAGCGACCTGATTACTGTACCAACAACTAATTGGAGTTGGATTAAACTGGAAGAATTTGGTAAACTAAGTCATCCAAACATTGTCAAACTCATTGCTGCATGCAAGTCAGGGAAGGGAGGGATTTTGGTTCATGAATACATTGAAGGGAAACTTTTGACTGAAGCTCTTCGAGGGTTGAGCTGGGATCGACGACAAAAAGTAGCCATTGGGATTGCGAGAGCTCTTAAATACTTGCATTCTTATTGTTCACCATGCATAATAGTCGGTGACCTTTCACCGCATAAAGTTATCGTTGATCTCAACGATGAAGCACGCCTGAGATTGAGTTTTCCGGGATTGATTTGCTCGGAAAATAAAGGTTTCATCCCTTCGGCCTACGTTTCTCCAGGTACTTAAACATTCTAACATGAGATACTTAGGGTATCCTTCATAATTTGCTACTTTCATGCATTTTTCCTTTTCGATTTGCATTACAAGTTGTCTAAGACATAAAGTAACACCCTCGTAGTATTGAGTACTTAGGTTTTGGAAATAGTGTACAATGAAGTGCTTACTATCATTGCAACTTTGACCTGTACTGTTTTGAAAATGTTAAGGTTTGACATGGATATACTAAGATAAAACTTGTGAAATTATTTCCCATGGAACCATGAAGGTACAAATTTTGAAAAAAGAGTCTTTTTTTTTTATGAGAATAAAAAGAATCTTTTTTTAGGAGTTCTATCTGTTTTTAAGATCAAATTTTTCATTAGCATTATTTTCTCTTGTGCTATTCACTTTTCATTTTCTTTGGCGACAGTGTATCATGCAACATTTCTTTTATTACAAGTTAAAAGACTTTAGTCCATACTTTCACATACAGAATAATCAAACAAAAGTTTGATAATCATGACGCATAGGAAACTCTCCATCTTGCTTGCTTGTCCATGCATGTATGATTATCATTATATACAATCTACGTACTTGATTGCAGAAACTTCAGAATCCAAAATCATTACTGAGAAGAGTGACATTTACGGATTTGGCCTCATCTTGATTGAGCTATTGACCGGAAGAAGTCCCGCTGACGCCGAGTTTGGTGTGCATGAGACCATTGTCGAATGGGCTCGCTATTGCTACTCAGATTGCCATCTTGAAATGTGGGTTGATCCAATTATCAAAGCTAATGCATTGAATAATCAAAATCAGGTTGTTGAGATTATGAATTTAGCTCTACAATGCACAGCTGGAGACCCCGTAGCAAGACCTCATGCAAGTGATGTTGCCAAAGCTCTAGAATTGGCTGTGAGATCGAGTCCTTGTATTTTAGGCTTCAAGTGGTTTTTCTGATAATATAGTTTTTGGGTTTTCTAACTCCATGATAATTTTCTTTCACAAGCCTTTTTTAATAGTTGTTTTTTTCCTTTTCTTGTATGGAGCCTAATTGAGTGTGTTACTCAAGGTTTTGTTTGAAGTTATAATGACATAGTACTGGGTGTAAAATGTAGATACTATTGAATGCCAAAATATAGGTTACAGCTGCTCTCAAATACTTTCAAGTTGTTCTCCATTTACGGGATTCTACTATTTTTGTTCTTCATTTGTCTTGTAGTATTATGTTTCCATTATGCCACAAGATGCCATGTTCATTTTTGAAGCACTAAGCTGAACTTTTTACTGTGAAAGATGATTAGAAAATGGACCGCCTGATTAAGATATCTACCAATGAAATTCAGAAGGACTAGGAAAATATGCAAAAACTTAACACATTACCGGCATTCCACATCCTTCATTTTCTTTTGTTTTACCATGAAAAACGGTTTCCAAGACAAATGTCCCCCGTCCATATACTATCAAACGGGGCTAGAATGATCCACAGCCAGCTTTTGCTTTTCTTTATGTAGTGTTGCTTATATGTGAACAAACAATACCAGCTTGAATGGTCCGATCAACAATGTGTTAGGTCAACAGCTACGACCAAAATTCTCATTGTTGAGGGGACCATTTTGTACTGATGGTTCGATGATATCTTCTGTCCCATTATTGGATTTGATTCACAATTCAAAGAAGGCAGCAAGTTTGTAAAAAAGCTGCACATAAAGTTTAGTCACACAGTTAAAAAAATTACCTTTGTGGGTAAATTGCATTTTCTACCGCACAAGAAGAAGTAAATAACATTTTTGGTACACACTTTTACTGTAAATGCAGTCAAAGGAGATGTTCAAGGATAACATTGTGTTTTCGTAACGTGAATGGTCGAGAAATTAGCCAACTTAGTGGAAAAGTAAAAAAATGGGTTAGAAGTGTAACATCAAGCACATAATTCTTTTGGTAAGAATATAAAAAGAATGCAAACGTTTAAGCTGAATATTTTCTACTTATATTCAAATTGTTATTCGAAAAAAGTAAACAACGGTTAACATATGTGCATCACCAATCAACACTTTGAGGGGAAACAGAAGAATAGCAAGTACCTATAAGTATATGTGCATCAAAATTTTGTTTAGTCAAAATGTCTATGGCTGTCAGTGCAGAGAATTTCTCATATAATAAATTGCTTACAAGAACCTCTTTCTGAACTTGGTGGGGAGTTAAAAAGTTGCTATACAGTTCCACAGCAAAAGGCTAACTTCTAATCAGTTATACAGAAGATCCAAACTCTTAAATTTGTAAGAATGCTTTTAATTTGAGACCAACACTAGGTTCATTTTCGCATAGATTGTATGTGGTACAAATGGGATAAGAGAGATCTATTTTAAGAATATGGAGACTGCCTAAGAATTCATTGTTTCATTTGCCCCATATTCAATCATTTCACATGAAGTCACAAGCATCATTATCCAAAAGAGTAGATGCAATTGGTTAATCAATCTCAATGCTCTCTTAGTGTTATGATGGTACGACTTCCTATCATGTTTCTTGAATTTGAATGTAGGCTTTTATCAACGATTATATGTACGTGATGCAGTGATGACTCAAAACTCATTATGAATAATTAGATCAAATTATTGTATGTTGCTTCTGAGTGGCGATTCCGTGGAGTGGGGGAATAACTTAATGATATTTTTCTTGGAGGACATAATGATAATGAAGAGCAATGAGAGTAGTACCTTCCAATAGAGAATTAGATCAAACTTAATCAAGTTAGTTTCCATTAAACTAATTGACATTTTACATTGCACTAGCATCTTGCTATTTCAGCTCATGACTTCTTAATAAAGTAAATGATAGTAGGAAATATTGTAGTCAAATTAAATCCATTTGACTCTTAACCCTGAGTGTAGAGAAATGGGAACTGATCAAAGCACTAATTAAGTCAAGCGCACCCCACATTAGGTCAAAAGGAGCAGAATTTGCCATAGGGCCATGCCTGGCCAACATATCAACTTTCCAGCGACCACTTTCATTGTGTTCTCTAATGATGATGCCTCACAAATCTCCCTTTTTCTTTTTACATTATCCCATTGTTTTTTTTTCCTGCCATTTATATTTTCTCCCTTTGAACTCTTTTCCTTTTTGCTTCAATGAGAACTGATCAGTGGTGGATTGAGAGGGGGCTTGCATTGTTAGAAGATTCCAATCCTAAAGATCATTCTAAACATTAAAAAGAATAAGTGTATAATTAGGTAGCTGACATCTATTGCAGCAAGAAGCAAACAGCTAAGATTTGCTGGCAGGGATTTGATATCTTAAGTTTTCATCTTAAAAGCTTCAAGATTTCAATCATGATTTTCTTGGAGACCATGCAAAAGGGTTCTTTGCCTTCCCTTCTTTCCGTTGGTAAAGCTTCTTTTTTCTCCCTTCAATAGTTTGAATGGCACCAAGTTCTTCGGATCAAGAGAGTACACCAAAGAAAAGTGAATGTCATGAGTGAATATGTCAAATCTCCTTCCATTTTTCACCTTCTTTTAAGTGCACTTTGTAGATCATGCAGCAAACATTTTTCATGAATGTTTCTTTCATGGTTAGGACAGCTAGTTCGGTTTTTGAGATCCATTACAATTATTATACTTGCATACACGTGCAAACTCTTGGAATATGCAACACCAACCCACTTGGTAAACTTAATTAAGCTTTTCTAGCTAGAATTGAGGAAAATTGGAGGAAGGGTCAAGTTTTGACATTGCTGCCGAGTACTAAGTCGCCTCTTGTTCTCATAATAAAAGATCGAAAAGTTGGGATTCGATCAAGGATTTAAGACATAATTAGTAATTATGTGTCATAGTTGTAATTATGCAACGGTAAATATGAACCCTACAATAACGAATTATGGGATCCAAAATGATTTCGTTTTGTCTAATTGATCATAATTACGCCGCTGATTACTTATAAAGTATAAATTTTACTTATTAAAGTGTTTAATTGAAAGCATTGTGAGCGAAAGTGTAATTTAGAAATTATTTCACGAATGATTCTCGAAAAATAAAGAAAAAGATTCACAATCTAACTTTAAAAGATTCGTTAGAACTCTAAAATCTCAAAAAACTTGAGAGAAATTGATGAAATTTAAGTTTATTATGAATAAATTGATAAAAAAATCATAAAAGCAATTAAAGAAACTCTAGAATATGCTTATTTATAAACTACATCAGTTTTTTTAAAAAAAAAGAAAGACAAAAAGCATAAAAATTAAAAAAAATTGTAAAAAATCACTAAATCTCGTCTCTTGACAGTCGACTCTTTGATATAAGGTGTATGTACACTATATTGAAAGAAGTTTTCTAGTCAACTGATGGCAGAAGTCCATATAAGATGTGAATACGCTGTAACGAAAAAAGTCTTCTAACCGATGGTGGTTCAGTCCCCATCGGTTCTCCTGGGACTCAGTTGGGCCCTTTCCCTATAGTGTAGGTTACAAGTAGGATAGTATACTGTTGACTATTGACCAAAAAAAAAAAATTTACCAACTTTTTTCTTCCTCTTTTCATACTCCTCGCCGACGACAATGATAATCATAATAACCCTACTAAGATAAATAAAAATAACACTAAAATCATAGAAAATAACCTCTAAAACTAATATCGGTAATTAATATGAAAAATCCGGGAATCTTATTCCACGTTACGTTGTTTTCTCACATTCCATATTGGCGCTTTTAATTGAGGTTTATGCTCATTAAAATGTGGATTGAAGGCGTTGTTTTCTCACATTCCATATTAACGCCTTTAATTGAGGAAGCAATTAACAGATAGTCAATCCCCTTTCAGTTCAGGATCTTTCTTTACAGCAAAATAACGGGTGTAAATAATTCAAATCAACCATAAATTGAATTATCAATTTTTGTACATCAGACGATTGCTTAAAAATTGCAAACTAAGATCTCGAATTCGATTAAAAAACAAATGGTTCAGAATAATTTGAAATGGCATAACACTACTGTTAGTCTAAACGAGACCGAAAGGAACTAACTAATCAGCTGTAGGAATTTGACTGTTGTAAAAGTAGATTCCTGTAATTATCAGCAGAAGGTGATGAAGAGAGACTATTCTATGATTGAAATGTGAGTGCACTAATGGAAACATCCCTCTCAATTCATTATCTCCAACAAAGCCTGATAAGACTTTCAAATTAAAGAAGAACAAATTGAATGGAAAGTGACCTGCATTGTGATTCAAAACCAATGTAAAGAAAGATCCAAGTGCTTCAGACATCTCATAAAATGTCATTGTTGAGTACACAATAATTCATTTATGACCCTATAGACAAAAGTGCATTCTTGCCAATCAATATGGCATGTTCATAATATGGTTGAGAAAAAGATTTGAAATTATCTAATTTTATCTTAGTTTTTCTTATATACTTTTATCACCAAATTTTTTTTTTTCTCCATAACCAATGTATCAAGATTGCACGAAAAGACTGTTCCAGATTTTTTTTTTTTTGTTATTATTTTCATAGAAATCTTCATATATAACAAGTAATTATTCGCAAAAGAAGCCGATATTCCAAACCCAAAAATTAAAAAGAATAATGAGATGCATTGATTGTCATATATAGCTAACTTCAAAATTCAATAGCTATGTATGTATCATGTTCTGCCACGAGGGTTCCATTTATTAAAAGGTGAAAGATTGCATGAAGAGGATGTAGGGGGAAAAGAAAAAAAAATCTTCTTTTGAATTCCATGGCAAGGTGTTTCTTCTCAAGAGGAAAAAGCAATGGAGGTCCCTTAACGAATTGAAGCAACAAAAATTGGACAAGCATTCAATTAGGTGAAGTGCGCATTGCTTATATGAATCGCATGAAAAAAGAGATGGTCCATCCATCTGACGTAGAAAACTCGACTACCTACTTGCCCGTTTTGGGTATTGTTTTTTCTCCTATTAGAAATGAAAGCAAGAAGAAATTACAGTACTTTCTTTTGTTTGCTAGGAAATTAACTTTATTGGATGTCTGAAAAGATGGCAATAGGAACTCCACATTCTTGAAAGAATTGGGATTGCGTACAAAACGACGAAAATTGATCATAAGATTCCCAATACTGAAGAGGTTGGTAAAACCCTATTATCATTATTCTATAAATATTAGTGTATGCAGCCAATAGACTTTCACTCTTTGTCTTTTTTTTAAGCAATATAGTTTATTTATTCCATTTGATTATGATGAAATCAAATAGGTAAGTCTTCATCTCTCTCTCTCTCTCTCTCTCTCTCACTCTCTCTCTAAAAGACAACTAAATCCTACACTAAACAAATCTATGAAAATTCTAAAAGGTCATTAAAACAGGCCACCCTCTAATGAGTCAACGGAGCCGCCCCCACCGCGCCAACACAACACCAAAAAAGTCTGGACTTGCGCCTGGGCTTTAGTTATACGTTCATTTGAATTTCTAACTATGATATGAAGCATGAAATCGTTTTTCTTTCTTTCTTACTTATTCTCTTTCCATTCATTTCCCTACAAAAAAGCACTGATTATCGAAAATCTTCAGCAAAAGATGTTCATTCGCAACTAATGCATGGGAGATTGATAGTTTTAAGTTTCTTGACATCTGGTTCAGATTTCTTTTTTTTTTTTTTTTTAATTTTTCCCACTTTTTATTTATCAAGAATATTAATGGCAGCATTTTCCATTTCTAGGACAACTAGTTCCATCAATTTAAAAATGTAAAAATCGTAAGATTTTACGGGTGAGGTCTGGGGTGGGATTTTATTCCTCATCCTACTTTTAGCAAAATCAAAAGGAATATAGATACATTTAACACTTACACATAAAGTAAATCAGTTTTTTATTTTTTGATTTTTTTTTTCACTTAGGTTATTTGTGCACCAGAAGTTGACAAAGGCACCCAAATGCCGGACACGAGATCCAAAGCAAAAGTTATGCGAGTGATTATAGCTACTCTTACTTTAAAAAAAAAAAAAAAGAAGATTATAGCAACTCTTGAATAAGCAAATGGCAAGTTAAAATCTTGTGTCCAACATTTATATACCCTCATGCTTATACATTTATATACCCTACCACATTACGTGTGCGACATAATTTTTCATTGATACGGCACAGTTTAGATTAATTAATGATACTACGTAAGCTACATAAGTTTTCATTCATACGATATAATTTTACATTAAACAATTGCACACGAAAAGAATTAGATAAGACATAATTTTACATCAAACAATTACACACACGAAAAGAATTAGATAAAATTGAGGTGACAAACCGCGTTGTCACTATTTATTTCTGTTTTAAGGCAAGCGCCAGTATTCTACTTTTACTCGCCTCTTCTATTGTCCCCATTTGTCTATTACAAATGGGAACATGCTAGTGGAGACACTACCATCAAATACTGGAAGGCATATTTCCTGGATTTAATGCATGGAATGTGGCTAAATTTCTCTAAAGGAATTGTTTCTTTTCAACAAGGGCTCCCACCACACAACAAAGGATGTCTCCCAACCCATCGGAACACATGAATGTACCAAGTAGTCCTATAGAACTAACCAACCAGCTGAGTAATAGCAGCATCACACAATAAGAAATAACCTTGCACAAGAACATTTCTTGCCACCTAAATATCCCACGGTCAAAGCGTGTAGCTCATCAGTACATATCTTGTTTATCTTCTCTAGGATATCCAGATTATATGCACCATTTTGATGCCTTTTAGCAAGCTAAGCAGACAGACAAGAAATGCCAAGAGAATAAGTTTATATTAAGACTGAGATTTCGCATTAAGTACATACAGCCTTAAAGATTGGTGTCATAATCACAAATCCCCGTGTACGATGCTTAATTTGACTTCACGAACTGTTATGAAGACTTCAAAACAGATTATTTGGAAAAAGAACTTGGAAGTAAAAGAAAAGGTCATAATTAAAGATAAGTCAGAATTTATATATCGTATAGTAACAAGAAGACGAACGCATAGGAATTAGTTAAACAGTGTAGAGGGCAAGGGGTAAACCCATACAAAGAAGCCAAAATGTGATGTTTTTAGCCTATTATGACTTGATCCTACTTGTTTTACAAAGTCAGACAAAAGACCAGTTAACAAACATGAAGGATATGCAGTGAGCGTTTTCTTCTTCATTCAACACCTTCCATGCTACTGCCCTCTCATAAGAGACTGGCCTACCCATACTCGACAAGGAGATTCCACCTTGAAGACATGCAAAACCCTGCTAAATAGGAAGGATGAAATTAATCAGGAATAAGTTTCAACTCATGAAAAACTTGTATTTATCATTTTACCGGACAATTGCAGACATCTAACAATGTTAACCATTAAGAGAGGCTCATATTCCAGTGATCAAAGGCAAGTTAAAGACAGCTTCCAGTACTCCAAGCATCATCTATCATTTATTTACTGGTATTTAACAAATTACAGATAAACTGTGTCATCTTAAATTCTGAACCACACAAAACATATGCAGAGATGATTCTTTTGCTTTTTTTCCTTGTTTGCTAGAAACAAATTCTACATTTTTTTTTTGTTTTTTATGTGCCCACAAAGAGAAAGGAGTGTTCGTATCGTATGCATAATCCAATCATATGCACCAGGTTTACCTTTTATGAGTTCCTTGTGGAGATACCTTCCTCATAAGAAGGAGCTTTTATTTGCTATATATACTCCTCGTAGTGTGTGTGTGTGAGAGAGAGAGAGAGAGAGAGAGAGAGAGAGAGAGAGAGAGAGAGAGAAGTATCATGTGCTCCATTATCTCAAATAGGAGAGGTGTCGTAGAAAATGCAAAATGGGTATCTACCTAAAGCTCAGATGTTATCTTTTGATCTGAAATGGTGACAGCAATTTAAATGATTGAATGGAGTTGCATGCAGTTGAAGAAATGTACCTGCTGCATAATCTGTGGAAGTTCGGAGAACAGTGTCTTTCTCCCATTGTCATCGAAAATCTTCTCCAGAGTAATATCTTGGAGTGCAATTAAAGTAGTTTCAAGCATATCAAGTCCTGCCTGATTCGCAAATGTGAAAACTGGTAATGGCTGCAGAAGACAACAAAGAAAAGAAAAAATTCATTCAGAATTGCATCAAGAAATTACAGACAGTGAATAACTTTTTCAGTGCCTTTCTATCCAGCACCTTATTTCTCACTAGCTTGAGGACAATCAAGGACTTTGGAATTCTTTTGGTTACTTGTTAATGTGTATATTCCTTCATTTCCACTTTTATTCTTCACAACTATCATGTCTCTCACTCCAAATCGTACATCAAGCGACTGTTTGGAGATAAATTCATCCTGTATGGTTATTTTTGTCTTCAGGAGGTAGTACCCTCACTATCTCATAGATATTATTCACTTCTTTTTTGTTGCTTTTTTATTTGGACAATTGTAGGAAGACATTTCATTTCATAACCTATTAATTATTCAATTATTCATCCATTCCATTATTCTTCCTATGGCTTTTCTTTATCTGGTGCAAGTAACACGTCCAAGACAATCCTGCCCCATGATAACAAATATGTAACAGAGTTTAATAACCCCATATTTGCCAATTTCCTTCATCAGGTAAAACAAGTGAAGAAACGAGTCAACAAAGCAGTATGTTGAAATTTAAAGAACATACTGAAGCAAAACAACAAGAAACAGGTATTGACAAAGAAGTTAACCGTTGAAATCAGAAATGATGGTTGAAAAGGCACCTTTAAAGAGCAACACATTAGAGCATCTGAGTGATGCCAAAGTGTTTTGAGGATGGATTCACTTCCTTCACTGACAGGTTTGAGTAACTCCGCGCCCAAAAAGAACCTGCAAATAAACATAAGATTATTTTCAGATCCCAGTATGAAACGCGTAATTTTTATTTTCTTTTCCTGGAGAAGAAAAAGGGAAAAATAAAATGCAAAATGTTGCTGCAAAATTTCCATTTGTAGATAAATTATTAGAGTTGAAGATTGCAACTACATCCTTCCTCCATACAAGAATTAACAAGTCTAGTCCCTCCATTTACAAGATAGGTGGTGACTACATAGTTTTGACTAAAGAAATTGCTTACTGAACAATAGATGAAGCAATATTTCCAATTCCCAAATTATCTACATAAATATCACATACTACATAAAAGTATCAGCTTTGAACATATTATTTCAAAAATATCTTCAAACCATAGTATTGAAGATTTATTCTCAAACAGCGTTGAAAGGATATCACATATCAATAACTGATAAATTAAAAATGGTTGAAAGGATATCGCATATCAATAACTGATAAGTTAAAAATGTAGGACAAATGGTGTGATACTTTGGAAGAAGATGGTGCTTTTGAATAACATACTCTGAAGAAAAATAAAGCCAGGTATGATTATCAGAAAGACTGCATGCAAAGTTATTATTTAATGTTTGATAAAATTAAAAGACTTGGTCAAAATGGAGCAACTAAGCATTTTGTAGATCACTTATTGTCAGTTGCTAATTAAATGCTTGGCTCTCTCATCAGTTTGATGACGGGATACATAATCAATTCCAAGATGATAAATTGAGAAATTAATGCAACAGACGAAACAGATCAAGCAACAGACCAAACAGATCAAGCAACAGACCTATAGCTTTGGCAGATCCAACGAGCTAGTGTCTGTGCCTCTGGTGTGCCTGGTGGTGGCCGTAAACCCAGATGAGAACCTAAATTAGAAGGGGAAAGAGCCACTGCCACCCTCTGTACAGATGATATTATGCTGCGAACATATTGCCGAGCCATAGCTGCTACATTTTCTTGAAGATGTATCTCAAATGCAAATTGAAAAGCTATTGTCATAACTGACTTTGCACTACCAGAGTGGCGGGTATGTTCCCCAGACAATCTGTTTCCAGATGGTCCAACCTCAAGTGTGGATGCAAGGTCAAGTGTTCGATTTGGACTTGACGAATCCTGCATAACAAAACAATAAATCAGAAAACCCAACAGAGGAGGTAAGCAGCAACAAAAATTCTTCAGCATGTGGGATGGACACCAACCACTTTGGAATCAAGAGGAATGATGCGAAAACCAGATGGAAGAAGAGATGCATCATCAGAGAAAGAGGCATCTATTGGTGCAAAGATGAGTTCTGCACAAGTACCAATGGCATTCTCATCCACTCCACTACAAAGCTGCAATATACAAAAATGAGTTACAACACAAATGTAGACATTTTGTATGATAGCTAATTTTGTAACAAATAAAAAACATTGTAACTGATAACGAGGACCTACACTTCTATAACAAATCCATAACCCAAAACTTCTCAGTGAAGAAAAAAAAACTTTAAATTTTGGTGTCAAGTAGCCACACATAAATCAGCAAACGATAACCTACTTGTAAGAGGAAAATATCATCAGGCATAATCATGTCTTCCCGATAATGGCCAATATTTTCCAGCCTGATCACTTCCATAAACTGTTATGCAGATACAAACAATGATTCATTTGGCAAAGCATAAGATAATAGCACATATTAAATCTGAAAGGAGATCATCAACTTTAATGTTAGAAAGTTCAAATCAACAACCTCTTCATGTTCAATGGTGTGAGCAAGTGGAAGGATGATTTGGCCGCCAAAGTTTCCTGCTCGCGACACAGGTATACTACAAGGGCTAGCTTTAATAGCTGCTGCAGAGTATGCATCAATACCACTGTCAGCCCATTCTGATCGGTGTTCCCGCAAGAACCTGAGAAGTATTGCAGGAGGCACGTTCTGCCAGGAGCAAAAAAAGTTGGATAAACATTAGTGAGTTTGGCATATGAAAGAAGATGATTGCTGAACGGAAAATAAGGACAAGAACATTAAAAATTAATCAAGAATTTAAAACCTATAGTTGCCTAATGTCTTCTTGCAAAGTATTACATTACAAGTTTTGTCCATCCTCCAATGTATTTCAGATGGACATTCCCTCATAAAAAGATCCCTGCCTGTACTTAATCCCATGACAGGAAAATCTGCTTGCTTTGTTATGATTACTGACACTTTTACCATGCATTAATCTCTTTACCTGTAAAAGCATTGAGGCCTTGGCACAAAGCACTGCATTGCTGACAGATGAAAATCCATTGGCATAATGGAAATTTGTACCCATCAGTTTGCTGGGAGATGAGTTGACAAGAACAGTAACATCATCAATGCCATCACTCTCAATCATAGACCAGCCCTCATCTGTGAAACCATTTACAGCCTCGTTGAAACCCCTAAAAGGAAGAATGTTAATTTTCAGTTCACAAAAAAAAGATCGGAAGCCATCTGAACTGAAAAAATTGCAATAAGTAAGAAACCTACTTGCTCAATCTTTGGCTATGTGCCCGCAGTGCTGCAGGTCTTCTTCCCCATCCTGTGACACTAGGCTGAGAAACTTCTTGTGAAATCTGCCTTAACTGGCGTAATGCCTGTCATGATATTTCAATGTCAAGCACAAGAATAATTTAACTTTACATTGACATTTTAATACATCTAAAGATATGCTCCAGGAAGCATGAAAATAATGGATGATAATAGCAGAGTGGCAAGTTGTTGCAACTATGAGCGAATCATTTATACTGCTTAGAGACAAATATATATATCCTACCGCCATTGTTGTCCTCTGAGCAAGCAATGTTGATGACTCGTATAGTGGACGGATCACTTCAGGCACACTCCAAGGCTGGTTGACATGATAAGCAATATGGTCATTATAGCATAGGTAGCCTTTTATATGATGAAACTTGAATGTTTCACTAGAATACCTCTAAGTCTATATGGTCAACAATATGGATTATGGAGCCGCCTCCTTCACAGGGTCGTATCAAGTATCCACTTGGCAGCATTTCAGCTCTTACAAAATGTTGAACAGGTGGCATACTAGGACCATTCTGAGTGTTGTTCAGTGATCTTTCACAGACCTAAAATTTTGCAACAAATCAATTTCCACATAAGAACATAAATAGACAAGTTCAACCAAACTCTTTACATTTTCTATATGAGATATATCAGATACTTACCACGAGACTTCCATCCTCCATGACAGAAGTATAACGTAATAACCAGAAGTCACGAGCTGGTGCCAAAGTGGTAGGAGCATAGAGCTGAATAGAGAAATCAGAAGTGCATTTGTCAAGCAACTCAGCTTAAGAGTTTACCACAATCAAATCAAGAAACCATCGAGTGCTAACCTGCATATAAAGAAGTTCTATGGTTCCACCATTTCCAGTAGACATCGCATTGAGGATATCCACAGCTCGACAATCACGAAACCATGAAAGCCGATCTTTCAGGATTTCAGCGACCTGCATCAATATCACCAATTATTAAACCTATATTTAAGGAAAACAGTTGAGCATTTTCCAAAAAGCTGCCTTATAGACTTACTCTTGTAGGTTCCAGACCCACAAGACCACATGCACGTGATGCTATACCAGTGCAACCATGAGAAATAGCAATGATTCCAATGGAATCCGGACCAGGCTGCAGATTCAGAAAGCGAAACTTTTTAAGATGATAATGAAAGTGGTTACATAAACCCAGCACACTATAAAATTGCAGAATTAGGAATAATCATAATCAGAATAGGAAAGATAGAGATCTCAAGTATTGTAAACATCATTATGTTTTCCATTTTTCCATGTAAGATTGGAATTGACCAGCTAAAGTGTTATTTGGAAGTAACAATGATACTCCTAATCTGCTAAGAGGAACCATAAACTGAAACTTCTTTCTGTTTTTAACAAAAGAAGGGAAAAAAAGGGACCACAACGAAATGGAATTTGAAAGTTAGACTCCTTGTTTAGTTATTCTAAACAAAAAATATAAGTAAAAAATCATATTATCACTAGTTGGAGAAGTGGATATATTAACAGAAGCTAATGCATTTTTTGTGCTGCTGATGCAACAAGCAGCAGCACTTCTTCAGCTTATTATATTTTTGCTTTAGATAACAAATTACAGATTAACACAAGTATTTTAATAAAGAAGTGAGTTACCTTCATCCCAGGCATTTGGACCCACTCAACAGCAGTTCCAGTGGCCTTTGATAGAAACTCTGTTAAAGTCTCCTCTGCTATGGACAGAAGTCTAGAAAAAATACAATCCTTTCGCCAGTCATAATGCAAAGCAAAACCAAGGACAAATAACAATAAAATTAAGTTGCACATGGAACAAGAAACATTCCCCACTAACCCTGCAGGACTGGCATCCCTTGGTGGATGCTGTGGTGTCAAGTGTGGTTGACCACTTGTCACCACCGATTCGCAACTATTGTCTGTGGTGGCTAGAGTTGCCTGCAAATATCACAAATCTGATAAATAAATGAATTCTATTCAGGGAAACAAACAAATACTCTATGTTAGTGAAGGCTTAATATGTTTCTAAAGTATCAATTACCATCAATCTGGTCACCAAATGAAAATTAGAGTTGGAAAAATGCAGATGAAGTTATTCATAGATAATATAAGAGCTCAATTACTTTCACACTTGAAAATTACATATTTGAAATCCAATATATTGCCCTTTCCTTCTTAAATTAAAGAAAAAAAAAACAAAATAGGTCAATAAGCAATTCACCACTGCTGAGCTACCAAGAGAGAGCACAAAAAACTACGAGGCGATGTAAAACAAAACACAGAGAGAGAGAGAGAGAGAGAGAGAGAGTGAGTGAAAATAAATTTACATTTTGAGTCTGTTGGCGGAAAAAACTGTTCTCATACACCAACTGCGAAACCTGCTTCTGCAACCTATCATTCTCCTCCATCAACAGCTTGTTCATTGCTGTTAATTTTCTGTTCACAGCTTGGAGGCGTGATGCCTCTTTACGCTGTTTCTCCCTACATCTGCAACAAGAAAAAAAAAAAAAAAGGACATTAGTGACGATAAATTCGTAACTTCAAGTCATAACACGTAAATCACAGTTGAGGCCTAAGAAAATACCTTCTGTTCTGAAACCAAACTTTGATCTGCTTAGGCTCGATGTTTGAAAGAATTGGGCATTCACGAATCAGCTGTTGTCGTCTAAGCGAGCTAGGTTTCGGACATTCATGGTATAACCTCTCCAAAGCCTCGACCTGCTCGGGGGTATACCTCACATACTTCCCATTGTCCAATTGCATTTTACTGCCACCGTCTTTGCAGGCCGAAGTCACCGCCATCATCACTTCAAAATCTAAACCAGCAGAGAAGAAAACCACAAATTGCAAAACTAAATCATGAAAATAAATCCTTTCTTGATAAAGTCAATCACTGTTTTCTCTCAATTCCACCATAAAAAAGGGGAAAACAAAAATAAAACCCCTTACTGTTGTTCAATTTTAAACCTCCCTCATTTGCAAAATCCAAGAAAGTTCTAAACTATGAAAAAAATCAAGAAATTGTGTCCCTTTACTCTTACCCCAAGAATAAACCAAAGAGAAGATCTTTCCTTTTCAATAACTCAATAGAAGTTCAAAATACTAACCCAATCTGGAATTTCTGCAAACAAACAAAAGAAACTCTCTTTGTCCGCTTCTAATACATAAAGTTAGCAACTTTTACTCTCGGATCACTATCAAAACAAAAGCCCTTCACTCATGCTTCCTTAAATACATGTACACATGTGATTATATGTGTGTGTATATATATAATTCACAAACAAAAACAAAAATATTATTAAATATTATAAAGAGAGACCATCTCCAAGGCTGGTAGGTTTTTGCATATGGAAAATTGAGACAAGTTTGGACAAGTTATGAAGTTTGTGTCCGAAGCTTTGGATCTTCAAGAAATCTTCAAAATCAAGAAATCTGAACAAAGCCCACATGGAATTATGCAACAAACTCCAATAATAAGCACTATTAAGTATCAGAACCCACACATCATGCACATAGAAAAACACACACCAGTGTGTGTGTGCAAGGAGACATGAATTACCTAGTGCTTCACAAACCCCAGAAATAAACGCAGTCGTTTCCCTTTTCGTCCTCCTCCTTTAAGCTCTTAATCCTTCACAATCACGCAGCATCAAGCACAAAGCCAAGATCTTTCCTCATCGGATCACTCACTTCAACTTCCTCCCAAAATCCCAAAACTCTATCGTTTAGCAGAACTTAGCCCACCAACCGCCACTGATCACCCTCTCAAAACCTCTCAAACATCCATGTATACAAAACAAACATGCATACAATGCATTACAACACAATATGATACGAATGTCACTGTGTGTTGGGTGTGTTTGTAGGTTGATGGTATAGGAGATTAATGCGGTAGACTTAATAAAAATATTGGAGAGGAGGAATGGAGATCATTTTAAGGTTATATTATTGTCATTGAGTTGTTGCTTTTTATTGAGTTGTTTCTTGTTGGCTTTTTTTGCTTTCTCAGTCTACTCCACTGTTGAAGGGTGTTACTGTGTGTGTAGGGTGTGTGAGGGTATGGGAGCGCGTGAAGGGGTGCTGTTGGATTTGGGGTTGGAAGCCTTAGCACTTTTTTGGGAGTGAAAACTGCAAAAAAATTGACACAGCAGCAGCTTAGTGATACCTCTGCTGTAATAGGTACTGGTACGATGCTACTACTGTCTTCATATTCTGTCTGTTCTCGCAGAAACTCACGTCTACTTTTTTCTGCTGTCCTTAGGATTTTGCCAATGTTGTTTAACTACCGTGAACTCTTGAGAATTTGACATATAGACCCTTTCTTTTACTTCTTTTTCTTAGTAATCTGTTTGGATGGTTGCTTTTAAATTTTTTATTTGAATTTAATGTTTTAATCATCTTTTTCTCTCATACATATGATTAAACAAAATGCACACAATAAAATCTTTTTGAAATACTTTAAAAAAATCAGCAATACAGTAAAAAAATTTTAAAATACTTCCAAAAAATCAGTGATTTAAATGGAGCATTATTATCAATATCATGTCTTTTTACGTGTTTTTGACTATTCAACCTTTTACGTATTCAAATATTTTAGTTTGTAAATTTAAACCAATTTATCAAAATTTATAATGTATTAATTCGTAAACTTCAGGTTTTCATGACATTGCTTCTTTACAAAATGGCAAACATCTCATTCTTAGAGTATTCTTTTCCACTAGTATTTAAATACTACACTGACATTGTATATTTATACTTCATTGTTTTAATTGTATGTCCCTTTATATTTTATCAAATTTTAGGCAATGATCATGAAAGTAATTTTGACAGGATATAAAAGGAGTTCAGATGTCACCCCCTTTTTTGGGTAAGTATTTAGTTGTCAATCCATACATTTGATTATCACTAAATAACACTTTTTTTTATAACAAGGGCATTCAAAAAATTTACGACAAATTTACTTCTGAAATTACAAATGGGAACACATCTCATAAAGCAAAGCAAACAAACTTCTAAAAGAAGTTTGCAGGGCATCTTGCAAGTTTTGTTGCTCATGTCCTTAGTTGTTTAGGACAAGGAAATATCACTCCATGTTTTCACCACCTTTGCTTTATTTTTGTCATGGAGAAAGAAAGTTGTATTCCACTTTCCTATTTCTTCATGGCTAATAGAGACAAAATTGAAAGCGGGTTCTCATTATTTATTCTTGCAAGTCACTCTTCTCTTTTTTTTTCTTTTAATGGACCTATCCGTGACATTGAAATAAGATAAAGGGGCAAAAGTGAAAACAAGGAAATGTGGGGGGAAAAAGGGACAGGGCATAGGAGACAAATGCCATGCGTATGTTGAAATTGAGAAAAATCCGAAACAACCCCAGACCCCGTAGTTAAAAAGTGCAGAGATTGCTTGCGGTGAAATGGAAAGAAAGAAGACAGAATAATGAAGATGTTTTGCATGCGCTCTCCTCGATGTTGTCTGCTTCACCATTTGCTGTATTGTTTTCATCATCATCATCATCATCATCATCAATATTAATAGCATATAACAAATTTTGATGTCATGCATGCCATGACACAAGTCACATAGCCATATATATGAGCTCGTGAGCTTTTCTTTCCTTTTTTTTTTTTTTAACAGTTCTCCAAACCTTAAATGAAAACTTCCCATAAGTGATTTTGTTTATGGATGGGGCTTGTGAATTGTAGATGTGATGTAAAATGGACTCCAAAAAATTAGTTTCAAGGTATTCAGATGCGTGAATTGGAATTCTACAAGGATCAATTGGAATTCAAACTTCTGCATAATGAATTTTGAATGAACAAAAAAAGGGTTGAATTCCAATTGATCCTTGCAGAATTCCAAATCCAAAAATATTCAAAGCACTAAATCCACATGCATGATCAGGTAAGAATTGTCCCAATGGTTAAGTTAGCATTAAGTGTGCATTAAAAAGAACACACAATAAAGTTTGTGTCGCATAAAAAGATAATTTTTTATTAAAGAAAGTGCCATTAACCATGCAAAGAAGAGGACTGAATAATGGAATAAGAACAAATTTTAGATCTAATGAATCACAGTTTGGAAACAACTAGTGATTACAGCTTTAATGTATAGCATTTTGACATGGTGGACTTCATCAATTAGTACGTCAATAACCTTTTTTACCACCTTTTTTGTGTTCGGAGACAGCAAATTTGCAATATCAAAGGTAACATCTTCGAGACACTTTCCAAGTGATAAAAGTGGTGTTATATACTGCATGAACAGGATGGCCCTCCACTCAAATTGAGATTATCGATGTTCCTATTATGCGAGGCTTTTCAAAATCAAATTTGGAATGACTAGTTCAACCGGTATATATAAGATAGTCGATATTCGTGGATCATTGTCGAGTCCAATTCGTGTATACATATGTCTATCAAAAATTTTGATCAAGAATCAGTCAACTAAAATCGATATAACACCTAATAGTCAGTTCTAATTCCTTCTTCCTCGCATTTTTTTTGGTCTTATAACTCCGACCGAACAGAAAATTGTGACACAAACAGAAATTATAGTTCACAAGTCTAAATATTAATTTTCTTTTGGGATAATTTCAGAAACCTCCTTTAGAGTTTCTGACAATTTCACTGAGGTCCCTTGGGGTTTTAGAAATTACACTTACCTCTCTTGTCCATTTAAAATGACAATATTAACCTTAGCATTCTAATAAATATTGAGCATGCTTATAGAAAAAAGGGTTTTTTTTCCTCTTCTTATTTCTTCATTTTATTTTTCTAGTAAAACCATAGAACTATTAACATGGAACTTAACTTCTATCATTACCAAATGTTGGATTAGTGATATTTTTTTCCATAACAAATTTGAATGTGATCAATTTTTTTTTATAATTTTGTTTGTTGTGATTTTTTTTTCTATCAAAAGTAAGAATAACTAAAAAAAATAGTCCAAAAATACTAACAAATTATGATATTTCTATCAATTTAAAAATACACAGACTTTAAAATAATTATGATGATACTTTTTTCTCGAACTTAGAAAAAAAATTATCCATTGTAAAGTGCCACAAAAAGTATTTTATCACATTGATAAAACTAGTATTGTTGCTTATCAAATAATAAATGAGCATTAGAAACTTAACATTCTCCTCTTACACTTGAGTAAAAAATTTGACATTTTTTTTCCTTATTTTTTTGCTAAATTATTTTATAATTGTTTAGGATAAGTAATTTTAACCTTATTAATCAAGGACAATTTAGGATTTTCATTTAAAATCGTGACCAATTCTAAGAATTGTCACCAAAAGTGTCAAATCAAGGGAGGTATGTAATTTTTGAAATCTTAGGGCAACTCAGTAAAATTGTCATAAATATCAGGAGAGGTTTCTGAAATTATCCCTTTTCTTTTTGCAAACTTACATTTAAAGAGATACGCTACTTCCATGTGAGAAAATATTCATACTACAAAGTTTATACGTTGACATTTCAGGGTAAGAGTGGGTATTAAGGATCCAAAGAAGAGGGTAGTGGATTGTATAAAATATCTATTTAAACATGCTTTTGTCAGAGATAAGGTTTGTATTACCATTTAATTAAGTAAAAGGGTTGAGACGGTGGAGTGCACAGCTGCACAACAAGATAGGGCAAAGAGCATATTGTCATATATTAATTCTAAGCAGATTAGCTTGAAAATGAAAGTTAACCTTATTTTGACTTACTTGAGCCACAGCAATGTTATTTGATTCCTTGTTTGTTTCAGGATATTCTTTGATGGATTGGTAGTATAAACACACACACACTCTCTCTCTTTGGGTAAGTATAAACACACACACGCACTCTTTCTCTCTCTCTCACACACACACACACTCCGCGTAACCGGTGGTAGATTTCAGAAATCTTTTATAAACATCGTATTAACCAAAATCTGTTTGTGTAACTTAAATTTTACATACACATCATGAACTTTAGTTGCTACAATACTTTTTGTATCTAACATATCATTAAACTTTTAAAGGTAACTTTTGTCATTTCATTAGCTTTAAACTTTGAAAGAATAGAAATATTTTACACAAGAACTACTAAAGTTAGATGACCATGTTGAAATTCACAGGAAAACTTTCAGATGGATCAAAATCATACACACTTTATAAAGAGTTCAATAGTCAATATGGTACAAAAAAATATTTTGATACTCAAAAGACTTTACTATTGTTATCATCTAGTTACCACTTAGGTTTTTCACTTATTTGTGATAACTTATTGTTTACGTAACTTGGTAGGTGTAGAATGCGACTAATACTACTATTTCTCTTGTAATGTAACATCACTTGATTTCTAAGTCAATCCAGTCGTACAAGTGATTGGCCAATAATTCCAAATTATGCACTAACAATTGGTCTTCTTTCAGAAGTTTTGACGTTAGAAAGATAATTTTTCCTTACTTGGAATTGATTGGTAAAAACTGAGTAATGGCAGACCATTTTTAGTGGCTTTTAATTTTATCACTTTCTTTCAACTTCCGAAGGGCCTCAATTATGGACTCAAAAACCGCGTTTTTTGAGGGGGGGTTTCCATTTTCAATCTTGTGAAATTTTCTTTGACTTGTTAAATAAGGCAAAATGCAAATATATCTGTCATCTTGTGGTTTGCCGACTAGTTTTTGTACTTGTTTTTAGTTTTTTATTTTAAAAAAAATTAGTTTTGTGATATTCTCAATTGATCTTTTAAGATTAAATTAGTTGCAATTAAAGACCGCATTTGGGTTCTAATTTTTAACGTTTTTTAAAAATTTATTTTTACCATTTTTTAAAAATTAATTTTTACAAGAATGAGAATCAGCAAAAAACAAAACTTTATAAGAAGAAAGACAACTCTTTCTTCTGTTATAAAAACGGCTATTTTTTCACATGGAAGTCAATCCCAGGTGAGGATGAATCTAGCAAGCGTTAGACTTAGCCATCGCGGACCTTTTTGTCAACAAAATCCAAACTCTGTTATTTGAGGATTCCGAGGAATGTGGTTCTACGTATGTGGACATGTATCAGCCAAAATGAGTAGTCTTTTTCTGATGTATTCAACAAATGAAAACAAAATTGTTGAATTTTCTGCCTAGTTTTACAATTAACATGTAGTATTCATCCGCAGTGGAAGCATTATTGATTCCCACGGAAGAAACTCCATCAAACATGGACAATGTTTTGTGAAATTAGATGTTAGTAAAGAATCTGTATTATGTTACACACGAAAAAAAGATTGGAAATTTCTCTTCAATATGTTATGTACATCACATGTAATAATTGCCTATCACATGTGATAGGCAATTATTAGTGCTACATACATACATGCATATGTCTGTGTGTGTGTTTTATTGTTATTTTGGGTATATCCAAAGCATATTGAAGTTTTATTGGCCGAGTAAATGAGCGTTATTGATATGCCTTAGTCAAAGGGAATATTTTGAAACAAAAATGTTCACAAGTATTTCAATTGTAGCTCTCTGCAATCAAACGTTGATTCACCAAAATTATCGAGTTTCACATGTAATGCTATAGATTTTTTGTCGGAAAATAAGGGTCAAATATTAAAACCCTACTGTTACTGAATCTGACAATTGAACTCCTCGTACTTATCCATTGCAATGGTTGGATTGTGGATGAGCTCTCCAATGTGAAAATGAATGTCTTAATCATGAAAGCCAATACTAGAATTCTTTCAAGATTTCTAAATAAACTTCATCTATATGTCTAAAAGGGCCAAAATTTCACATTTTTTTTTAATCACAATTACATAACTATCACTTGTTGTATTTGTATTTAATGAAAAAAAATTCTAAGGTACCCATAACCAAATAGGACACGTTCTCAATAACTTTTGATCTTTATAAAAATTAATTTTAGAAAAATTAAAAATTAGTTGCTCCTAATTTTAGCTAAACAAATCTCAGTTAAGAACATTATAAAATAAAATTTTAAAAAATTAGAAGCTAAAATCAGATAAGAAAAAACAATTGAGATAGGCTCATATAAGTTGTCCTAATTGCTTAATGGCAAGTTTTTGATACTTCCCGGCTAAACAAAAGAAAAAACTTTGATAATCACTTTAATCAAGTTATTTGTCTATACTTATTCAAGAAATAGGCTATAATACTAGTCCGACAATATCCTTAAAATGATAATTGAAAAATATACATTTACTTTATAAGTTGGGCAAGCTTCCATTAGCAAGTCTCCTTTAAACAAAAGACCACCCCATGACATGACCCCCAAACTCACTTCTAGCTTAACAAGACTAATGTAGAGTACCAAAAACGCAAAGTTCCTCCGAAGGATTTCAAAAAGGAACCTTCTTCAACTTTTAACGGGGTCGAAAAGAATTAACTCAAACTTTATGGTTTACTGAAATTAATAAAAAATCATGGCCAGATTAAAAATACCTCAAACCTTTTACAGTTAGCACGTGTCCCAGAGTTTGTCTGGCGTGGGACTGACGCGAGCAGGCCGTATCTTCTGCGCGGTGGTCCATATGGAAATGGGCCCACATTTGTTGGCTGTGGGCCGCACGCGTGAAGACCGGCACAACTTTATAACATGCTTTGCTTCAGTGGTCCTGGTGCACCAATTTTTTATCTCACCTACTGCCTTTTTTGTCAAAGAGATTGCATCTTTTGCCACGTGCTGGTCATCAATAGGTTTGATGCACTGATTTCAAGCCTTAGGTCAACCCCATCTGTTTTCAAACTTTTGAATTGCTGTATGTTCGAGCTCCGCAACTTAACCCTCATTCTTTAGAATATTAAATAGCCACCAAATAATTTTTTTTTTTAAACGTTATGAGAAACGAAAAAGGGGTATTTAAGATAGAACTCACTTGACTCACGTTATTCAGGTAATTGCTTCAACCAAATAAATTTTAATTAAAAGACATTGATTTTTTTTTTTTTTTGAAGAAACTTCGGTATTATACAATTTTTAGTTCCAAACTAGACAATTTTGGGAGACATGTTGCATATTTTATCTCCGTTTTTCTTTCTTTAATTTAAAAAATGCTGAAAAGATGACTAATGTGGCTAACTCGTATTGTCCATAACTGTCTATCACATGCGAAGAACAAGGAAGTTGATGATGTTTCAGTCAAGAAATGAGTCTAGATTGAAATAGTGACTAACATTGTAATAAGTGTCAGAAATATAACTACTTCCTGGAAGAAGAACCCCCACAGACAGAGCAAAATTGGGACATAGTGCTTGAATGGGGGATGTCACATGGTTGCTTTGCTTCAGTGAAGACAAGCAGAAGATGGTAGAGTTTTGTAGTGTAAAAATGAAACTGTGGTGGAAAAATGTAGAAAGAAAATATTTATGATCAAAGAGAGTGTATCTTTTCAAGCTTTTCTTTAATTAAGACTTCATAAAAAAAAGGGAAACAAAATAATAATAATTATTATTATTTTGATCAAATTTATACTATTACAATTGGGGGAAAGAGAATGGTGTTTGGTGGGATTCAAATCCCTCATTTCTATGGTAGAATTGTAGGGCTTTAACCGTTTGACTTTATATTTGTTCTCAAACAATTATTTTAGCCATCATAGAGATAGAAGTTCAGCCCAGAAATCTGCTAGCCCAAGGTAATATCAACAGCAACAGTGATCAAATGCTGATCATGGTCATATGAGGACAAAATGCATCATCCATTCAACATTTTAGAGTACCCTTATGCATGGTGCTGCCCTTTCATATTTATTTTCTAATGAAGGCGCACCTGTCATATACATACAAGCACATAAATTACGTAAAAAAAAAAAACCCCCCTTTTCCATGCCATGCAATTGGTTCCAAAGATCTACTAATTGTAAGAATCGAAATCATGAATTTTATTACTATGAAAACACTTATACTTGGCTAATTAACAAATGTGCAGCCCTAACAAATTTTCCTTTAGTACTTTAACATAATTGGAAATAATCTAATGAGTCGTTTAGTTCAAATTTTTTAATTACTATATTCTGAATATCATTAATATTATTATAAGTATAAGTTTTGATGATTCTCTTAGACATATTTGGTTTAACAATGGAATCGGTATCATTATCCTTAAAAAGGTTAGTAAGTTTAATAGAATAGTATTTTGGGAGAATTATAGAGATTTAGTTAATCACTTGTATTTCGATTGAAAGATAATAATAATTGTTTTTCAAACATCAACAAGAAGTATTATAACTACTAACACACGTTACCCCTAAACCAAACATCCCTTAACCATTTCATTTGAGTTAGTAAAAATAATTGAGTATACACAAAAAGTACATATTGAAACACTTATCCTTGGCTAGTAAACAAGTATGGCAACCATATAAATTTTCATAATTTAACTGTCTCAATTGTGTTGATAAAAAAATAAAGTACAAATTCAAATATACTAAATTATTGAAATAAAAATTGATATATGACGTTAAATAGTGTAATGCGAGTGTGAATCCTGTACATACGGTGGCATACGGCGCATATACAGTGGGGCGGTGCCACGCGTTAGATACATAGGTCACAGAAGTGGGAGCAAGAAAAGAAGGGTGTCAGTGGGCCGGCTGGGGCATGAGCCGACAGGTATTGGCGCGGGCCCATGAGAGCGGCGCGAAAGCAGAGAACGAAACAGAGCTTAAGAGCCTTTCTGGGGCCCGCGATTCCCATGTGGCAAATCGTTGGTTAATTAATATAGTAATAAAAAATAGGGGAATATTCGGCGGCGGCTTTTTACATTAATTCTAGTACTCCTCATGTTAATTTTCAACAGCAAATCTGGAGTTTCTTTATCGGAATGTTTACGATGTTGATCTTGGTTGGTCCCATGTGTGGATCTGACAGTTCATTGAGATATTATTTTTTTTTTCTTTTTCTTTTTAGCTATTTGGAGAAGGGATCTCCACGATTGTAGAAGGGTAATTGAAGCACTGATTAACTTTGTAAGTAAAAGTTAACGAACATTAACTATGTAGACATTTTTGTCAAAATGTACTAATTATATATTTGTTGATTAATAGATAAAGATGTAGAATTCGTAAAACATGTACTATTATAACGAATAATTACAGAGCTCATCTTTCCTTTGTTTCCTCTCTCTATACATTCACATATATATTGTGTTTATGCTTTGCATTGAAATACTATTTATAATGTTAGGGTAAGTTATTCCCGAAGACTTAATGTTACTTCTCTTTAAGAAATAATCAACTTGATTTTTACTTTACAAAGAAAAAAAAAACCCCAATTTGACATCATTATATATAATGGTTTACAAATCCAAGGTACCGTCTAACCAATGTGTGAATTTGATTCATTGACAAAAGGAAAATACTAGTGATACTCAAATTCCATTGAACAACATGAACTCAATGAAGTTGTTGGGTAGTAGCATATATATCAGTAGAATGCGTTCATTGATTGAGAAAAGCTTATAAATTGAGTGATGACTATAAATTTGCAGTTAATTTTTCTTACATGGCTATCTGTTTTGACCAAAAAGCAAAACAAAAATATTGCCCGATTTGCATTTTTCTTCCCTTACTAGAAATATTGATGCTAGTGACGATATTAATTGTGACCTGAATACAGAACTAGAGCTGCTAATTATGATGAATGCACTAACTACGTGTATGATGGCAAAAATAGAGCGATTTTATATCACCCTTGAATTCAAATTAGCGTACCTGAGGTGATGGAAGATTCATGTGGGAACCAATTGTAGGAAAGTTTCAGAAGTTAGACGTTTGGTTCATCATAAAATTGAAGGAATAAAATAAGGATTCTTTGATAAAGTTCAAGAACCCTTTTAGGCGCAATAAATCTCCTTTACGCTACAATTATATTGTCCAAGGAACAATTATTGTTCTTCATCTTTATCTCCCATTTCACTTTGATTACTTCTCTCCCTAAACTGACAAATTTAATCCTTTGCTTTTCATATTATGCCAGTCAAGGATGATGACACTATTAAAATTGGTATCTCAATAATGTCATTAAAAAAAAAAAGTCCACCTTAATGAGCTTCCACGTAGTGCAAAAACTTGTGAATTGCCAGCTAAATTTTCACTTCACCTATTTTTTATCACATGTAGTTCTGCTTATACATTCAACTGTAAGATGAGTTAAAAGACATATATCGCATGGCAGGCTTACATTTAAGTAAGGCCTCATATTATCCTTAAGTTGAATGTCAGAATTCGACGTTGAAAACAACATTTTTCTACGCAAAGTCAATGTAAAAGTGAGGTCGCTACTATGAAAGACAACTATAATAGCGTTCATTTCAAGCAAAGTTTATCTTTTTTTCATTTTTGTTTTCCTCGGTAAGCTAGTTCTGATAGCGATTTAACTCCAAGAATCTTTAAACAGCTTTATTGCCAAAAAGATTGATCGCTCCATCTGCAGATTTAAGAAAAGAAGAAAAAGTATCTTCGGGTTGCATACCCTGCTCATGGCAGCATGTACACTGGATCTGCAAATGAGAAGTAAGGACCTTTAATGACACAATTTCCTAATGCCAGCCAACTCCGCACAAGATCTGCAATACAGAATTGCATGAAGGTTACAGACTAGAATGGCATCATATTAACCATTTGCAATAAGACAGGTTTTCAGAAAAAAACAAGCCCTCCTCTTTCAATGACATCCATACACAAACGAAGCAGGCATGTACACAAGCACAAAGAGCCAGGCCCCTGGCGGGAGGGTTGCAATAAGCGAGGCCAAAAGCTCGGGGAATGAGAACCAAGAAAGTATTATAGATTTCCCTTCCTCAAAGTTTACAGATCTTATACAGTCGTTAATATTCCTACTATCAAAAGAATGATTAGTGAAAAAATAAAGCTTGGTTCTTTGTGGATAACAGACAGAAATTAGAGATTTGAAATTGATCGGGCAATATTAGCCTAACTTTCAATTTTGCATTTATCTATGACAACCAATTTACTCGTTTCAAATTCTCTGTCCCGAAAAAAAAGCATCTTTGTCCACTTTATGTCGCTTTTATACAACTGTCACGTATATTAATTTGTAAATGCATTTACCAAAATGATCTGCAAAATATGAAAATTTTTAAAAACTTTATGAATTAATACATGTCGTGGCTATTTAAAAACTGAACAAAGGGGAATGAAGGCACTTTTCAAGACACAGGATTTGAAGCTCAATTTGCAGGTTTAACTACATGGTGACTGGTTTACATATACATCTAAAAGCCTCCTTCCTTCCAGCCTCCGAATCCCATCTCCCCAAGTAATGGTTTAGATGTCAGGTCCTGCTCGATCAAATTGACAAATTGATTCAAGAAAGCATGTTAATTTATATCTGACATGCATATTAAATTTGTATGTAAGTCCATGAAAACACTCATCAAAATAACAAGACTGTATTTGGGCCGACAACATCAAGCCCACTTAATTGTCCACCCATACCCAGGATTATAAAAACATAAGCTCATTGCCAACTAGCGGAATGGGTGCACATGACGTCTGAAAAATACAAAAATTAAATATACAAATCTACTAGATCCTAAATTGAATTCAAACAAAACAAAGGTGTTGTTCTCAACAAATTTTGATTTTTATAAAAATTTATTTTAAAAAGTTAAAAATCAGTTGTTCATGATTTTAGCTTAAAAAATTCAAAAGCAGGATTAAAAAAAACAGTCGAAAATATCATAAAATAGACTTTTCAAAATTAAAAACTAGAAATACGTAAAAAAAAATGTTGAGAATAAGTCCAGAGTCTCGAGCAAGACAAACATTACTTTGAATCTAATTCAAGATTAGATTTTAAGTGAACTTGAACAAAAACATGAATTTGAGCCCAGCTACAATAATCGAGTCGAACCTAATTTTGTTATAGTAGTTTGATTTAGTTGATTCATCTGCCACCCAAGTTATCGACCTGTTACCTGTTACGACATGGGCTGTAGTCGACCGTGAGTATCTTTGAAGTATAAACGGCCCATTCTTGTTTCTGATACAAACAAACACCATCTAGCTATGTCCGACATCTGTAGTACACAAAATCGAAAGGTCGATATTTTGTCTCAGCCAAAAAGGGTGAAGGAGGGGGGGGGGGGGGGGGGGGGGGGAGGAAGGACATTTTTTGACATTTATTATTGGCACATTCTTGTTGATTTTTCTTGAATATTTCCAATCAATTAACAATAATCCATCTCATTGGCCTTTATCATGATTTTATTAATTGAAATTAGCTTTACTTTTTCTCTTTTGTTGGCAATACATATTTTATTTCTAAAGTAGTCATATATTCTCAAATGATGTCCAAAGCTAAGGGACAAAGGTATTACCCTTAACGTACAATTTCGACCAACGGTTTGAAGAATCTAAGAACAAATCTAACAAAGCATTTCCACTATGTGCACTTCCTTTTTGGAGTGACCGTTCTTAACACCTTGCTATAATTGGTTCAACCATCCTCGTGACACATATTCAATTTTATTTTAGGAACTGTTCAGTTGCATATGGAGCATTATTAGAATTCCTTTATTTGAAGTAGAAAATCCTTAAATTTATATTATTGACCTTAAACTTGTATTATTGAACTTTCTATGTTTTGCAAGTGTTTTTGAAAAAATATTACTTCAGCAATTTTGAAAATTCTTTTGGGCAAATATTTATTTAATATGTTCTTTCTTTATGTTTTCCCCATTTCATTCTGAAATCTACTATTTACAATGATTTTGATATCATGACTTCAATCAATAAGATTTTAGGATATACAGAGTTTAAACCCATATATTACAAATCTTTAGTGCATGATTTTTGTCTAAATAGAGTTTTGCCATAGTATTTGTATGCTCTTCTCTTGATTTGCATTCTTCTTTCCTAGCTTATAATTCAATTAGAGGCACCATGATACACAATAATAATATCAATTGGTCTATTACATAAAAACTTGCAATGGTGCTCGAATTTCAATTGACTTGAGATATTTGCTTACATAACATCTTCAAATGCTAAAATTATATCATTCTAATTAATTGAAACTCGTTTACAACAAAAATTTATAATTCAATAATATTGATGACGTAGCATTGATCAAGAAGGTACATTTCTCTCTAGGCCAAGGGACCTCACAATTGCTATTTCTCACAATTTTGCGGCTCAGATTTAAAAGCCAAATATAGAGACATTAGATTGAACAAGTAAGGCTAAATTTTAAAAGAAAAAAAGCTAAAGTAATTTACGTGGGGTTGGATTAGTTGGTCTTAATATAAAGGGCTGATGACAAAGCAAAACATCATAAAGTAAAATCGAGCATCCATGGCACGTGACATGTCACAAGAACAACCACACAGGTGCGTTGCATTATTGCATAATCTTGCATTAGACTCACGTGGCCAGACGGCACGTGCACTCACGTTATTGTAAGCCACACCCTTTCTCCTTTCTATGTTAGCAGACCGGCAATGGTATTAATCTACAACTGCCGGATCATTCGACAGAGGGAAGCATCAAAGGAGAAAGCAACCCGGTTAGATTCCAGCCACGTGGCATTGACCACCGTCACCGGTGGCTTTTGACAGGAGCCATGCACTCACATGCTTGGCTGACACAGCATCAACCTCTGTCACGTGCAATTTGGACCCAACAACCTATTTTAAAGAATTCTTTTATGATAAAAAGTGAAGAAAAAAAGCAAACAAGAATGGCTAAAATTTGTCATGGCTTTTGGGTTGATTGTGGGGTTTATTTTAAGTTTACTCCTCATTCTCCCTTTCAATTAAAGTTGAGTAAGTGGTCTCCCCATTCTCTTTCCCCCAATTATCAAAAAAAAAAAAAAAAAGGCAAAAATTTGAGTGGATTACTAGTAAAACCGCCCACTCAAGCAATGACTCGGGTTCCTTTTCTTTTTCAGTCGTTCCTTTTTAAGTGGTAGTTTTGAAATACAACCAAGCAAATTAAACAAAATAAAAAATTAAGTAAATAAGTACTACAAGAAAGAGAAGAACAAGATGATAAGTCATTGATATTCCTTGTAAATGCCCTATTTTACCCTAAAAACAAAATGAAATCCAAAGTCATTGAAATTAGTTATTAAATATGAAAATAGTATTTGTGGATACCGGTGGTTAATATTGAAAATTTTCAATTTGAGTTTCTATCGTCCCGTTATGACACGTTGTCATGATATATAAATGATTACTGATGACGCTTAAGTGACTAGAATATAAAAGGTTCGAATATATTTATGTAGTATCATGATGCAATAATAGCGTAATTTTTTTTAAATTTACATATTTGTATAAGTTTAAAACTTTTGGACATGATTCATCTAGTATATAAGGTTTTAACTACCACATGAATTTGTTTGATTAGTTGTGTATTATGACATCCGATCAGTGGCTAGGAGAAGGACGATCTAGGTTGGGTTCAAACTCTGTTCTTTAGGGAAAAAAAAAAAAGAATAATGGGAGGGTGTAAATAGACATATAAAGAGTTATTCCTCAATTGTACATGACAAAAAGTTTAAAATCACACCCCAATATTAGTACATCACACCCTAATCTTAACGAAAACAGGGATAGTGATAGGGTAAGTAGATATATAAGGAGCCACACCCTCAATTGTGGTGGCAAAATTTGAGTCTTATATATATATATATATATATATATATATATATATATATATTCATGAGGACCAAGACTCCAACCAAGCAACGAGGCCAGCCCCTCAAAATGGGGCTAATACCCGGACTCGATCCCGCAGTTCTAGATTAGAATTCTGGTTTTAACAGATGGAAATATCTATTATTTTATCTACATATAATTTTTACTTTTTCTTCTGCAGTCGAATTGATCACGTCAATAAATGACACCACTGCAGTGGACACCTTATCTGGTATCCTACATAGGGATTGGTAACTTGGGACCCACTTCAACTAATCATACCCAAACGTTATGCCACGTGTTCGCCACTCATGATATTTACTGTACCATTGCTTACCATCCTACGTGGTAAAGACGGCTGTGAAAAAGTAAGAGCCAGACACGCTGGAAGAATCACGACCGTCAGATCATTTTTAGCCTAGCTGTAACCGTCGTGCTTGCTAGTGGGATGGTCTGGATTTAAAAAAATAGTTAATTAGATAAAAAAAAATGTGAAAATCAGATTTTTTTTATAAAATTTTTGGGAAAAAAGTTAAAAAAAAATGCACGAGTCCCGATGATAAAAATATAAAAGCAGAGGAATCGGGCTGTTAACTTGGACACTAATGCACAAGTCGCAGCGACAAACCTGCTAGATCGGTTCCTAAGGGGGTTGAATTTGGTAATTAAAATTTGTTTTAAATCTATTTTGTTAATTACAATTTTATATTGCTCAATTGACTTTTTAACCCCTCTACCATGTGGGCAGTTGTTTTGCCAATACTCTAAATTGTCCTCAAGATAACATAAATTTTAAGCATTCTCTAGATGGTAATGGACCGAATAATGTTTTGTATTTCCATAAAGAAAAACATGATTTTTTTTTTTTCAGTACATGAGCAAGTTTTAGCACATTTTGCATCTTTTTTTAAAAATCATTTTAAGCTATGAACAAGACTTGAATATAACTTGACAGTTATATTTTAACGTTTTCTTGTAGAGACTGATATTTTCTTTTGTTCGTTAAATTTAGTAAATTATATTTTACGAGTTTTGGAGACTAAGACTTTTTATTTGCAAGCAAAAACAAAAAGAGACTAATATTATGGTAAGTGATTCAAAACCTTTAGTCCTACTCTATCATGGTCCCATGAGCACTTTTTGCAGAGAATTCTCACTTAACTTAAAAAGCTTGGGGATTGGGCGAGTGTGGAGGTGGGGGTTGGGATGACCTAGTTCTTAAGCAAAGACCATTCCTACATATTCATTCATTTCATTCAATCTAGCAACAAACCCTCACGTGTGGTCCACCCATTTGAAGGTCGTGATCATAACACCCCATGACCAAATTTCTTATTTCTTTTCTTTTTTTCCAATTTCTTTTTTTTTTTTTTTCATTTGCTACAAAAATAGAATACCACATATATTAAGAAACTTAAGAGATCTTTCAAAGCCAAGGACATTATGGTAAATCCACATTCATAATTACACTTTTCTATGTAATTTGCCATTTAAATACACTTTATTGTTGTTTTAAAGTGACTAAATATGAACTTTTTTTAAAGCCATATTTTCTCCTCGTCAAAATCCAATATTTTAGCTGTCTGCCTGTCCCCTTCCAACGCAAATAAACCTTCTCCTCCTCTTCCTCTCCCACCTCTATCTATCCTCCAAAGACTTCACTTCTCAACACATTTACACACACAACACACACTTTCCTCTATCTCTTTCACCCCACCTAAAACACACACAAACTTCACACACTTAAACACTACAATCCCTACACTACTACCACAAATTCCTTTTATTATAGGCCTTGTTTTAATTTTATTTATTTTTCTTGAATGGAGACCCCAGAATACTTTCAAGGAGGTTACTATAATACACAATTCACACCAGAAAAACGTCTATCCGACGCTAAAAATGGTGACCATTTTGTCATTGATGACCTCCTAGACTTCCCTAATGATGATGGCATGGCCCCGGATGGCACGTTCGACGCCACCATCACTGCCGGGACCTCCACCGACTCTTCCAACATTATTGACACTTCATGCAACTCTTCATTCTCTGGTAGCACTGACCGCTATTTTCCCGGCGGGGATACCGGCCACCGGAATTTCACTGATGGCCAATTCTCTAGCGAACTTTGCGTGCCGGTAATTTCAAGTCACAATTATAATTTCATGAGATTATGTAAATTGTACATTTATTTCATGTGACTAAAGTTCTTTGGCAACTACTAGACGTGTCACTTTAACACTTTTGTACGTTATTATGTCCCCTTGGAATTTTGTTTTAATGGCTTTTGTTTTCTGCAAAAAAGAAAAAAATTGTACTTTTTCCTTTTTTTTTTTGTTTTGAATTATTTCTATTTGTTAGTATAGTGGAAATAAGAAAGAAAATATATATAATTGATTCAAAGTTTTGAACTTTATTCCGAGTTGCAAATGCTTGCATTTGGTTTCCCAGATGAGAATAGCAAAATTTCAGTTTTTCCCTACCATGATTAGTAAGGGATGCATAATTTCCAAAGTAATTAAATGCTGATAATTCTGGAATAAAAATTGCAAATAAAATTTGGTAGTTGGAACATTTAATCACGAGAGCATAATAGTATTAATTTTGAGGTACTAATAATTTTTTCTTTCACTTTTTTGTTGGACTCAATAGTATGATGATTTGGCCGAGCTGGAATGGCTATCAAATTTTGTTGAGGAATCATTTTCAAGTGAGGACCTGCAGAAGCTGCAACTGATTTCAGGAATGAAGGCCCGAACCAATGAGGAATCAGACACTAACGAGTTCCAGCCCGAACCCAATCGAGCAAATGCAACCCCAATGTTCCGGCCCGAAATGTCCGTCCCCGCTAAGGCACGCAGCAAACGTTCACGCGCTGCCCCGTGCAATTGGACATCCCGCCTTCTTGCGGTGACGCCCACTTCCAACGCCACCACCACCATGATGCCCACCACCGCGGCGACAACAATGTCGTCGTCGTCCTCGGAGTCGGACATGGCTCCCAAGGGCCCGAACATAGGCAAGAATTCAGTGAAGGCGGCACCAAAAAAGAAGGAAGGTTTTGATCAAAATGCTAGCATGGCCAATGCTGAAGGTCGGAAATGCCTTCATTGTGCCACGGATAAGACACCACAATGGAGGACTGGACCAATGGGCCCCAAAACACTTTGTAACGCTTGTGGGGTCCGGTATAAGTCGGGCCGGCTTGTGCCCGAATATAGGCCCGCAGCAAGCCCGACTTTTGTCCTCACTAAGCATTCCAATTCACATCGCAAAGTGCTAGAGCTGAGGAGGCAAAAGGAGATGTTAAGGGCTCAACAACAGCAGCAACAATTTCTTCATCCAAATATGATGTTTGATGTATCATCGAACGGTGATGATTACTTGATTCATCAACACATTGGGCCCGATTATCGGCAGATGATCTAGCTATCAATCGAGTCCTAATCCTAGTTTAGGATGAGGACTAATCCTAGTTTAGGGAAATGTGGGATGGAGAAGCAATGAGATTAAATTAGAGGGTTCTTTATAATTTTATCTAATTGATGATTTCAGCACCTAGATTTGATGATTCCTAACTTGATGAATTTTGTAGCATTTCTTTTTAAATTTTTGTTTTACATGATCTTTCATTAATTATTGGATAAAGAAAGAGGGCAACAGAGAGAATTGAGATGTAGGCTCTAGTCTAGTGTCCCTTTTAGTTTCATTTGCCAAAAGATTGGCAAAATCATTGGACCATACTTTCTTTAATTTCACCTTCTGATGTTTAAATTACAATAGAATCTTAATTTACTTTTGAAAATTCTCTTACTTTATTAACTATATATGTTTAAAACTTGGTACCTCGAGTTGTAGATTAATATTTTTCTAAAATAAAAAAAATTAACCTTACCGAGATAATCACTTTCTCACACACAACTAAAAAATGCATGATTCAAATACAATTATGCATGTAAATGCATCAATTCTAACATTTCAAAGCAGGAAATGGTTTTTTGTCCAAGTTCATTCTATATCACAGAAGGATACCGGATACCGGATACCGTAAAACTGCAAGTTTATTTATTGCTGTATATGATAGGTCCAAAATATTAGGTCAGACACATCTTAATCTTTACCCTACACCATTTTACAATTATAGAGTTTTTTGTACAAATTTTGAGTGATGGATCATTGGTTCATGTCGGTGTACAGAAATCTTGAATGATGCTTCTTTTTCAACAAGTAAAAATCCCAGGTGGATACCATGGCACTCAGAAACTTACCGGCTGTTATTCTCTTCCCCCAGTCAAGTACACACACAAGACTTTTCCTATTTTTGTTTTGTTCCCTACAGAAGTAATTTTACCATGTCTTCTTTTTTATATGATCTACACTACACTTCAGATCCACTGTCCAATTTTTTTAGTGTCCATTTGTGGTTATATACGATGTAATTTATATAGTTTTATATTGATACGAAACAGTATCATATTATATACAATTGGATACAAAAAAGAATTGGACAGAAGATTTTGAACTTAGTAAGCTATCGTTTTTCTAGCACTTGCTTAAAAAAAAAAAAAAAAGGAGAATGAAATTCTCACTCCAAATAAAAAACCATGGCCTATATATATTTTGATGATTTTGGGTGTTTGGGAAACATGAATTTCAGTGAAGAAGGAACGGATGAATCTGATGAATGATGAATTTTTATTACCAGAAAGATCAACGTAACTCCAGAGAATGTTAGAAGCAGCCCATGGGATTTTACATCGTTTTCTGCTACGTACTACTAGAGTCTGAATTCTGAAACCATTATACGCTTGTTAGCATACATTTTTTTACACGGAATTCAATTCCCCCACGCACCTCTAACCCCTTAGTCCTCGAGAAAGGGACTCATATAAAATAAAGGGTTTTGGTCAGTCCTTGGACGTGCCTACTCTCATGCAGACCATGTGGTAACCCATTAACCCAAATTTAATTCACTTTCCCAAAGTCACAATCAAAAAATAATAATAATAATAATTCAACCACTCTGCATCAATACAAACCTATACGAAACTATGTTGTATTATATATTGATACGATGTAATTTTATATTTGAATACCAAAAAAAAAAAAAAATTAGATGAAGAATTTAAAATGTGCAATTGAATGGTATATCCCAAAATTTTTAATTTGCACAACCTGTAATTTGTACAGTTGAAAGATATTTTAAAATAGTTAATTATTATTATTATAACATTGACAATGCATTAGCTAATTTTTATCGATAAGCAATACTAAAATTTTGAGTTCATAATCAGCATTGCTTGGAAATCTGTAACTTCACTTCCTTCACTAAAAAACTTCACTTAGTGAGCTAGTAAATAATATTAATGGATCATTAGGAATATTAGCAAAAAGAAATGGTTGCCCCTCACTCATTTGGACCATAATCTCACATAAATTTTTTTTAACCATTGGACACATGGTAAGGTCTATTTGTCAAGAGAAAATGTATTCTGAATTATCAATTTATTTTTTTGGTAAGAATACAATTGTGTATCTGTACTATCAACATTTTTTTGTTCTTATTTCATATAACTCATTAGTGAATAGATTCAGATATGTATAAGGCAACAATGATATATCTAGGTAGTGTGGAGAGAGAGAGAGAGAGAGAGAGAGAGAGAGAGAGAGAGAGAGAGAGAGAGAGAGAGAGAGAGAGAGAGAGAGAGAGAGAGAGAGAGAGAGAGAGAGAGAGAGAGACGCAATTAGTATTAATTTTGTACGTATGTGCGAATCCTAGGCTTTGGTGATCCATAGACTGTACGTAGAATCTTAATTCGTGGATGCCAATATGTTATATGATTCCTTTCTTCTGATCAGTAGATGAAATTTGAACATCTTAGAATTAAAAAATTTCTGAAAAAAATATATATATCCCAGCATGTCTACTGCTACAAGGTGCTCAAAAATTCTTTAATTAATCTGCTGTCTTCCCTTGTCATTCAATTTAATAAATATTTCATTAAACAAATTAAGTTAGCAGCAGAAGCTGCAAAAACTGTGAAAGGCAGGTAAGTGATGTACTATTATTTTGTGTTTGCATCAGATTTTAGCAGTGAGCACATGCCTTCTTTTTTTTTTTTTTTTTTTTTTCTGTTTTCAGTCTTCATCCAAACATTTTTTTTAGTGCTTGTTGTAGCTTTATTCCATCTTTATTCTTCTCTTTTTAGATGATAATTACTATTAAACATGTCCTTCATGATTGATAAGAACTTGTTCATAAATTTAATTCTCCTAAAGCTAATTTGAGTGATTGTTATTAACTTATTATGGAGTCATGTAAACATTTCAGTTTTTTGCATTATCTTCCCACCGGCATTTCTATTTTGACAAATTGATGGACTACATGCATAATCTATCTTAAATTTGAGATAAAGCAATTTGGTTTGGAAAAAAAATGTCTAAAATTGACAAAATTGCTAAACATTAATATCATTTGTTTCCAAATTCTTGTAGGATTTCAATGCTCTTTGACTCCTATTTCTTAAGAGTGTTCTAATCCTGCTTCAGCATTTTTCTGCTACGTTGCTAGGAAATTCTTGTAATAACTTCGGGAAATTATTAGCTTACTTTCAAGGTTCTCTCTGTCTGCACCTGAAGTAAAGTAGAATTTAATACCATTTTTTTTAGAACATTAATAAGAAAAGAAAAAAAAATGTGATAAAGCATCTAAAGATTTCTAATGAAACTCTAGCTTTATGTTCGTGTGTATTTGTGTCCTTTTTTGGGTAATTTCCAAGCTAAGGATTAGCTTTTTTTATATTTTTTTTTATTGCGCAAGAGATTTGACACCGGCCAAAATAAAGGATCATAAACGTATGCCATAACATGCACGTGTGTAGCGCAATCCATGGGAGACATTGTGAGTTCAATTATCTCACAAAAAATTAAAGAAAGAAAGTGATTGTTAATTCAAAAATCATCACACTTATCTATATATAATTATTAAAGATTTGGTTAATTTAGCTTAGAAACAATAAATATATGCATGCAATGTCTTCACTGCTATTCCAACGAATTGATAAAAAGCACAATCCCCCAAAGTACCCACTCAGTCCGAGAAAGAAAAAAATTGTACAATGTGTTGGATGACTGCATACATGCTAAATGAATTAATAAGAATTAGGACAAATTATAAAGAAGAAAACAGATGATAACATTTTTGTTTGGAGAATTGGGGAAGTTTTCAGCTGTTAAGTTGGTATTAGCAACTCAAATTCAGCTTTGAGAATGAGACCGAAGGATGCTTTGACGTGATTAATTCGGGTCACAAATCTCATTCGTCAACAGATTTCGTATACGTTTTCTAACTAAATTTTTATCTCAAAAACACATTTATCGAAAAAAATCCTTCAAATTGTTACACTAAATATTTTTTAAAAAACACCTAAAAAAAACTATCCAAACAAAGCCTTGTTTTCCGATAAAACAGTAACAAACTTCCTAGTGTTACACTATTTTCCCCTGCCCTCAATCCCCCCCCCCCGGGCCCCCCATTTTTTTCTCTCTTTCTAAACACACCAAATTTCTTTGACAATTCATGCCAGCTTCGACCTCTAATTACTACAATTTGAACCTAATAGATGATTCATGTGCGAGCCAAACTCAAATTAAAAAGGGCATTTTGACTCTATGATCTTGAACTTATTTGATGATTGAGTACTGTAACTGTAGTAACAATAATTTGTGTCCAATGAGCCAACTGTAGTGAATTTCGCTCCCCATATGGCAGAGTACCATTTTTCCAGTAGGCAAAAGGTACTCTCCTATCCCTTAAGCTAGTTCATCTCAGTTCATTATCATACAGATGCCAAGAATCACACAAGTGGTAAAAATGGACCACGTCTAGGGAGTCCCTCCCAAAGCTTCACTTCGCAGCAGCGGAAACTGTAGATGCTCATGGAGGCTGGTACAAGCTAAAAAGCTGTACAACAAATGAGGGAGGGAGAGAGGCCAACAAGTACATGTATTGATGTATCAATGGAGACAATGCTGCAGAGGCCAAGGACCCCTTTCAAAGGGATAGGAGACATCGTAACACTACAATCAACCTTCCCACTTCCTCACATGCCCCTCACATTCCCCACAACCATCCGTTGTATTCGGAATTCAGCAGTTTAGTGGAGAATGGTGAGAAAGGAGAGAGAGAAGCGTAGGATAAATTGCTAAATGTATAAACTACACCAAAATATCTGAAAGTATAGATGAGATAAATGGTTGATTCCTACCAAGAAGTCATCAGTTTGCATAAATTGAACTGTATCTCCACCTTCTGCATCTGTCTCCTATCGAGGAATGCATAGGCCTAGCTCTGGAGAAAAAGGAGAAATAATGTAAGTGGACAGTGACGTATATGAAAACATTTAGAAAGTCTTCAAGCTATGAAGTAATAAAAACAAATTTTACTTCTGAAAATTAAAGACTGCCATTCAACTCTCAGCAAGCAATATTAGACTTCAAAACCACACAAGTGTTGCAATGCAACTTGGGCTTACAAGTGGCTAAAGAGAAGGAAATTAAGATAATACATAAGATCTAAGTCCAAGGCGAGATAGAGTAAATCCAAATTTTCAAAGGGCACGCTTGAATAACATAATAGCAAAGCTGGGTTTTAAAGGACGTTGAGGAAGAAAATTCTCTGGCCACTCCTGAGAGTATCCTTTCAATAACCACGTTTTTCATTGATTCACATGTAATCACAAGTGAAGCATACTGTTTCAAATTCATTTTGTTCAAACAAGAACTCGTCAAAATTTATCAACACCAAGGATTTTGTCTTCGATTACACCCCAGCATACTCTGAAAGTTTACAAAAATCAATGCAAAAACCACTCCTATAGGTGACATAAGATTTGGCACCTTCACTTGGCTTCTTTTTTCCCCTTCATTCTTTTTCCTTTTTGCCTTGTTCTAGGTTTTATTCTCATAGGTTTTAATTTCCTAAGCCCTTAATCTTCCTCTTCCAAACTCCACCAACCCACACCCCAAACTGCCAATCCAACCAAAAACAAATAAAAAAGAAAGAAATGCAGACAAATTTCTCTACTCCTTTAATATTTGCCTCAATGTAATATGTTATCACTCATGAGTTCTAGTCCTATCAATTTCTGTTTATGTGCTTTTCTTATTGGTTCTTTTCTTCTTTTTAACAGAATTATCTACTGAAGAGCTTCTTATATTTAAGGAATTATTGTATATATAGGCCTTGTGATTGGCATTTATGTGTGAGATTAAAAAAAAAAATATCCTCGTGATAGTTTGTATATGATTTATAGTAGTAAATTTAGCATATCAAAACAAGAATATTATGTAGTGATAGAGCATCAGTTCCTAAGCAAGCCAAATATACTGCTAAATCAGATCATATGAACGCCACCATGTGTGAGAGTGAGAGAAGGTGCCAAATGATAGCCCAAGTAGCACCCTTACATTTCAACTCTAAGTAGAAATGGATGTTGTCTCAAATTTACTTATTATTTATTTTTTGTGCTTGGGAGGGAGGGAGGGAGGGGCCGGGGGGGGGGGGGGGGAGCAACCACAGTCCCTGTTGCGTGAACAAGAACACAACAGCTGCAGTAGCTCACATGTAAGATGAACTTTTTAGGGCAATGAAATTCACTCATTAAATGACTTAATCATGAGCCTCCTCGGATTTACCAGATTTCTCATCATGAGTTAACCAATGTACATTCACTAGGTGGCAGCAAGTGTTGCATCAAAACTATATAAGAGTAGGGCGTAATGTTGCAGATCCACCAATTGGTGCCCATGCATGCATTCCAAACTGAATAGTGGTAATTATGCCTACGATAAAAAGATCCAAGCAAAACATCTAAATTGACATACATCTGCAGTCTTGAACTTTGAATTTTGTCTGTGTTAATGGTCCTTCTCTCATTAGTATAAACCCTCATACCTTTTCAAGGACCAAAATATTTCTACAAACAGAAAATATGTCTATGATCAACCATCAGCAAGTTTTCATACTTCAGGACAATTTCTTGGCCCTTGTACATGATACTAAATAGGCAAAAAATCAGTGGAAATATCCCTTATTCCCTCTCACAGTTACAAATTGTAAATTATAGCACCTGATAGCAATATGAGACGCCTAATGCCATGCAGCTACATTGAATAGTGATTTGCTTATAGCACATGCTATCTGCATCTAGCTCCTAGCACAGAGCTTCAACATAAAGCACCCTATAGGGAAACTATGCTTTTAACATTCTACTGTCCCTCTGATAGCATTTTGAAATGGTTACAACAACTGCTATACAGTTTTATTATGCGCCCATTTTTGCCATGCCATTTTCTTGATGTAAAACATTTACTTGTGGGACAAAAATGCCGCAACACATTGATCCAACTTGTCTTTACCAATGTATTTCTTATAAATGGGCCTTGTTCCTTTAATATTTCATGCACTAAGCTGAACAACGTCATAAACCAACAATATATAATAAGCGGAATTATTATTTCAGATCTTGGGGAACTGAAAACATATAAAATACCAACTAATTCATTAACCATAAGTAGAACGAGAAACAGAAGGTCACATACACAAATGGAGATTCAAACTAAAAGCTTAAAAAAAAAAAAAGGCAGAAAACTGTAACAAAGACGACGCTAAGTTTTAGAACACTGGAAAATTATGAACAATTAAACGCATATTGACGAAAGAAAACAGCAAACTAAGCTTAGAAAAGCAAAAAAGGAGTTTGCTTACGGATACATTATTAGTAAATAGTATCAAACTCCTGGATTGGCACTGCAGAGCATACCCTGAGAGAACGACCTGGAGCCCATAGAGTCCACACCAAGACACGAGGTGAGCCGAGCTGAGGACACAGCTGTGTGGAGTGGCAACAGAGTCTGAAGACATGCCTATTTGTGGTAACGGCCTGAAATCCAAAATAGAGAAAATCTGAATTTTAATAGAGAGAATTTTGGAGAAAAAAAGCTTCTTCAAAACTAGCAATCAAAAATCAAACCTTTGAGAATATTCAAAAAGAAAGAGCCCTTTTAAGAAACTTACCTGAATGTCAAAATTAATAGTCCAAATAACAGAATCATTTATCAGAAAAATCCACATAGTTATGTGATCCGAAATCCAATTAAATGAATAAAAATCAAACCTTTAAGGAAGATTTGGAAAAACCCATTTGAGAAAATGGTCTAGAATTGAATTCTTGAATTGAAGAAAGAGGTGTTCTTCTAGGATTTAAGAGCATTACCTTGAGAGGGTTAGTGGTAGGAGATGAGCGTATAGGGACGCCAAAGACTGAAGATGAAGCTGAAGTGGGAGGCCTGTTCCTTATTGAAGGCTGTGAAATGGTGGATTTGAAGAGGGAAAATGCTGGCCTTGAGAGAGTGCGATAACGAGTGGCCATTGGAGAGAATGATCAGTGGTGTTTAAGGGTTTAGGGTTTTGTATGAGCAGGCAGAAGGTGAGACTGACGCTGACTGAGAGACCAGAGCAGCAAGACTGAGGTTCTCTTTTTTTTTTATTTTGTTTGGGAAATTTTTTATAAGATCGGATGAAAGTTTGATAATTAATAAAGTACGGTGAACTTTCATATAATTCGTACAAAGGGAATCACTCTCAATACACTGAATTTAAGAATTTTTTAATTAGTATTAAAATAGAATGTTAGTTTATTATTTTTTCAAAGTAAAAAAATAGATATTTTTAAAATTTTACTTCTGTTAATTTTAGAAGATCGATTTTATTTTAATTTTGATCGGAATTAATCATTAAAAAAAAATTATCTTCATAAAATCGCCACCTTAATAATTTTGTACCCATACTTTTGCACTAACATTAAAAAGAAATTGATTTTATAACTTTGAGAAGACGAATAAAAATGCCTATATAGATTTTTATTTTTTATTAAAAACTCTAATATTCATAAAATTTTAAAAAATTAATTTCATTTTAATTTTGGCTGCAATTGATCAATAAAAAAAGGTCCATTTTCAAAAAATCATCTCATTCATAATTTTTGCTTGGATACTTTAGATCAAAATTTAAAAGAAATTAATTTATCTACTTTGAGATGATGAATACAAATATCAATATACATTTTTTCTTTTTGATTAAAAGCTCTAATATTTATAAATTTTCACAAAATTGTTTATTTTAATTTTTGTATGAATTGATAGTAAAAAAGTTCACTTTCAAAAATCATCCCCTTCATAATTTTATACTTGAACACTTTGAATAAAAAATTTAGAAAATTTTAAATTTTACTACTTTGATATGACAAATTATAATGCTGATTTGTTTTATTAAAAATGCTAATATTTAGGTAATTAACTCAATTATATTATTTAAAAATAATATTATATTCTTATACATGAAATCGTATCCTTTTAGTAATAATGCCCTTTATAGAAATTATGTAAAAATTTCGCCCTCTTTATTAATTATCAAACTTCCACCGCCCTTATAAGAAATTTTTCTTTTTTTTTTCCTTCTTTCTTTCTTTCTTTTTTAACAGTTTATATATAGATTAGATTACTTTAAGTCAATCCCAACCTTTTTTTTTTTTTTTTAAAGTTTGTATCATTTTCACCCAGAATTTAGCAAGATAATACACTTTCCCAATCTAATTTTTCTGTCAAAGTAAACCAAAAAAAAAAAGAGCAAGTTGAATTTCAGCAAATGGAGTTGGAGTCATTTCGAATTCAATCTGGCATTGTAATATAGTTGGACTAGACTTTACCTAAAGAAACTCTCAAAATCATAATCTTGGGTCAACAATTCCTTTTCTTTTCCCTCAAAAAAAAAAAAAAAATTCCTTTTCTTTTATTCAAAAGAACGTGATCACAAATCCGGGTTTAAGACCAACATGTTAAAATTTATAATGTTGATTTTAAATGCAAATAAAAAACTACATGGAGAACAAGAATCTCTGACTAATTTTATTGCTTGCAATCACATACATCCAATAGTAGAAAACAATGCTAATTTGACTCTGAAATCCTAATTAAGAAGAAAGTACAAGCATTCAGAAAAATGGTGGGATGGGAGGACAACTTCACAAAGGTAGCCTTTCCCCAAGATCTGCAATTTAGATCTCTAGTAGTGAAGAACGTTGAGCATTTTTCTTGGATCTCAATAAAATAATTTACCATCATCATAGCAGGCGTAATTTTCCGGTAACTGAATCTACAGCCGATTTATTCCCTGCATGCATTGAAAGAGAACATAACCTTACATCAGAGATTCCCACAAAAACTAGGTCAGCCACGAATACTAACAAGTGAATTTTCACCGCTATGAATTTTAGCAGTATATACATACGGGAAAAAAGAACAAAAAAATTATACTTAACCAAGAGGCCAGAAAAAGAAGATGTGCGCCTATAACTGTAACTTTTTGATGACATATATATTTTCCTTACATGAGAAAAATGCTAATGACGACTAATTAGAATCAATTTTTTGTGGACATCCTGATGCCACTATCACATCACTATCTTAAGAACTTCACCCTCTTGCACTTCCATTGCCATACTCATTCTTGATCTAACTCTTTATTTAATTTCCAGGATCTAGAGTTTCCAAGGAAACTTGGAAATTGAATAATATCTGAAGCATGCATTGTCACGATTTCCACTGTTATCCCGCAAAGGGTGAAGGTGGTGCTTTGACTACGGAGGTGGACCATTGGTAAATAAATTATACCATACCTATCTATTAATTTATATTGATTTGATTAAAATGTTCAAAGCTGGAAATAAGGTGCCAAAGGTACATCCCCAGCTTAATGCTGATACAATATAGAAGGTACAAGAAAGATAAAACAAATAAACAAAATGGCAGTCAAAAAAAAAAAAAAAAATTGTGATTTGCAATTGAGTAGATGCATACCAGGCCCAATGGCAAGAACTGTCTTTGACCCAGATGAAACCTGCATAAAGCGATTGGTCTCATTAATTTGAATGTGATCCAGAGACTTTATTACACATAACAATGCACTGGTTTTGATGAACATAACATCTCGGCGAGTCAAGATTTGTTTTGAGTCCGAACTCAGGATTTGCTAAGTTCAAACTAAAGCTTCTCTGTTGCAGCTTATTTATTCAAAAGGAAAGTCTGTTTTGGTGTTTTATCTTTATGGAACAATTAACTCTTACCCAACTGAGTTTGATACTATGAACATGTTTCTCTGCTTTTCAGCTACAATGACTCATATCCAAGGGTTCAGTTGTATCCTATGTTGGCCCATAACTTCCCTTGTTCCCCAAATAATAGATCTTTTAAAGAACTGAAAAAACTTCTCCAATATAAAAAATCCTAGATAAAGGTTCTCTATGCAATTTGGAAAAAAGTGTCTACATCATTGTTTTTCCACCTGATCAACCTCAACTTGTAAATTTACATGCAAAAAAAAAAATAAAAAATAAAAAAAAATCAAGAGTTAGATGCGTGCACACAAATATATACAGATTCACCAATCTGTATCTTAATCATCATATCCACTGCGGGCGTTTGATGGTTTTCACATGCTTCCAATTGGATTTTAAGTAGGAGTTTCATAGGTCAAAGTGGGTACCTGTGTACGTCCTGCATCAGCCACAACAAAAGTTGGAAGACCAATGGACTCAGCTGCTTCCTTCAGCTTATTCCTGATCGAAAGCACAAAGCACAAAGCACAACTCAAATCAATGATCTTCCAACATCATGAAGACTTCTCAATGAAGGATGCATTTTGTCCGGAGTGGAACAAAATGAATTCAGATCACCTGCTTACATTTCCTGCTGATTCTTGCACGTAACAACAATTTTGGCTTGCCCGCAAAGTTCCCATTGTCTCAAAAGGGATCGCTGGCTGCATTAAAGAGCAATTGTCATGTAGGTCAGAAGGGATACAATAGAACTAAATGCAACAGCAAATGTGATAAAACAGTGAATCTTGTTGTGGAACTTTCCTGATATCAAAATCACATCTAGAAAAATGGTAACACCACTCATTGATATATAGTCAGTGCATTAAACATGGAGTCTCTTTTCCGATCAGAGAAAAGGAATACAATTCCATATGTATGTATGCCTACATGCATATATTATGTATGTTAAAAGAGGTTGTCAGGGTGCAATATCATTTTACTTCTTCAGGAAAACCTAACTACCGGAAAAACCCTTCAATCTTTGACATGACATCTTAAAACTGCTGCCAATTAAATTTTCGAGAATTAGTGGTTACCACAGTACCTTTGGATGAGTTCTGAATAAATGCCAGTTGCAGCATCTGCAGTGTTCTTAATCAGTAAATCAACTGAAAGACCAATCCAATAACAGCAATATAACAGAAAAAGTAAACGAGGAAAGTCTTGAATTTTTGTAGCTAACCAAGAAAAATAAAATCTTACGAGCACATTGAGATGCAATCTTTCCTTGCCCCATCTTTAGGTCTTGTCTAACTACCAAAACCTGCCAATCGCAGTCCCATAATTGCAGAAAGATTACATAGCATACAATAAATCCTCAAGTGGTCTTGGCAATCAAATGAATCAACATACCATTATCTCTAGTTGTCTAAACTATTACTAGTGACAATTGACAATCTAGAAGAAATTTTTTATATTACTGATTTGTTCAATCAGTGAATATCAGCAGCTGATAACAGGATGTATGAAACAATAAGATCCTAGATCTTCTAAGGCCTTTAAAAGGAATGCCTGTCATTCCTCCATAATGGAAAAAAATAAATCTAGTGAGGAAACCATAGTACCTCAAATCTAATACTTCGACTCTATACTCTTTGTTAACAATCCAATTTAGCTGAGAAAGTAAAACAAAGTCAGATATAAAAAAAAATGATAATCTTTTAAGTTTAAGCATATGCATTTTATGGTTAAAAAAATCGGTCCCTAATTCATAACATCCGTACGTAATTGCTCATTACCGAATGGTCCTCATAACCACTTCTCTCTATTTGAACTGTGACAATCAATAGAATTCTTGTACCAATGACGTAACAATATATCACTTCTGGAGTCGACATTCAACATTTTTTCCAACTAGTGGTTCTTTTTCGGGTGATTTCCAACTTCTTTTTATCTCGCACACATGATTACCTACAGAACTTCCAGGCAACATGAAGATTAAGGGAAAAAAGAATCAAACAACATAAACTAATTACATACTTCATAGGACCCCTTTACTTTAAATTCCTAAAGAAGCTAAAATCTGCCAATAAAGTCAGTATTTCGACATAGAATATAACAAACAGAAAATCGATAATACCTTGTCACAATTATATAAAGCTCTCAACTTCTTATCTAAAGACAAGATACAGATTAACTATAAGAAAATTCAGAACATAAAATGCTTAGAAGTAAAAAGAAAGGGAGTCACCATTTTTAGCTCTTCGTCAGCATCAATTGGAGTCAATTTTTGTTGCTGTTGATTTTTGCTTGATAACAAATTGCTTCTTTTAGCTGCACCAGAAACTTTATTGGGTTTTGATAAATCCAAGAATAACCCCAAAATGAACCCAATTATGAGCCCTGGAATGAAGTTCTCTGGCTTGAAGCTCATTCCTAACCATTCTTTCTGTTCTTTCTGCTGAAATAATCAAGAAAATAAGCAAAAAAAAAGTAATATTTAAATAGAAAAAATAAAAGAATAACATGGGTTTTCTTTTTCTATTTTATTAAATTTTTGTGAGTACCTTTTTTGAAGGCTGAGAAGTGTTTCTATGAGAACCCAACATGGATACAATGGAGATGAAGCAGGGCAGAGGTTTTGGGAGCTCAGGATAATTGGCTGCTGTTAAATTTGCAGAACTAAACCCCGTACGTTGTCGTTTAATATGATTAGTTTGTGGTAACAAAGCCCATATATTGGACTAGAAACGGGCTCGGCCTTTTCGATTAGACTATTTGGGCTAATCAACAAAAGAAGAACTGATAACGCAAACGATGTGTGTTGATTTGACAAAGTAACCCAATCCATGTTCTCAAAAGAGCCACTAAACAAGGTCCAAGAGGCCGCAAAAAAACATGGCAACCCCGAAAAAAGGAAAAAAAGGGGTCAGTTTGTATTTATTTTTGGGTAGAAGAGACTATTTATTCTTTCATAAAATATAAAATTATATCAACTTGAATATATTTTTTGGTAGCAATACCTATCCATATAACATAAAGTTAGAACAATATATTTTCAAAAATCAATTCAGTTGATCTTTTAACTTGGGTCGACCGGTTAAATTTAAACCAATTTATTCATTATTTTTTATATTTATTCTTTTTCAATAACAAAGTCCAGCTATTCAGCTTGGTTGAATTGGTCAAATTGAAAAAATTACCAACCGATTAAAACATCAGTCGATCACCAAATTGAATTTAAAAACATTGAGTTTGGCTCGTTGATACGATTATTATATATTAGCCAAATAATCATGAAATCCGCTGTAGAACTCTTAAACTCTCTCCTTCCTCGCTTTTATATCATTCCTAGTTCCTACCATCAAATCTTTGGATAATTCAAGGGCATCAAAAAAACCTTACATTCTATTAGATGCACTATGTAAAGTAGTAAAGTTAAAAAAAAAAAAAAAAAGTATAAAGTTAAAATTAACTTTAATCACAAGGCAGATGCTGCCGTAAGAAACTTAAGAGACGCCTAGAACTAGAAACATGAACAAGTTGATAATGTATGACGTGCCTTAAGGACAACCATTGTAGGGGTGACAAAGTCAAGTCATGGTTTCCATTTGTGCACCTTACACAATCCCTCACGTGTCCCCTAAAACTGTCCAAAGAATCCCAACCACATTCCTTCCTACAAAACAACACCAATAGGATCACATTATCATAATAAAACCAAAAACGTCTCCCCTCCAAAAAAAAAAAAACGAAAAATAACTAAAAACTGCCTACATTTCTACACCTTCCTCCCCATGGAATCCATTGCATCCAGTTCAACCCCGCCTGACCACCACCCGCACCACCGTTTCGAGCCGACACAGCCGCTAGCGGAAAGAGTAATCCGAGCCCTTCGCCACCGCCTCCGCCTCCTCCACAGGTCTGATTCCACTTTCTTTATTCTAGGTGCCACAGGGAATGTGTACACTGTTAACTTATCAGCCACCCCATCATGCACTTGCCCTGATCGCACCACCCCTTGCAAGCACATTCTCTTTGTGTTCATCCGTGTACTCGGTGTTTCCCTCGATGATTCCTGTCTCTGGAGGAGGACTCTGAGGCCATGCCAACTTAACCGCCTGCTCTCGTTGCCTGCATCAACTGAGGCATTAGCTGGAGCTACCGTTCGGGAAATGTTCCACCAGCTGTTTTTTCAGGCCGGCCCGAGTACTTCAGGGCCTCATGTTGAGATAGAAGATGGCACGAGTTGTCCAGTTTGCCTTGAAGAAATGGGGAAAGGAGAGAAAATTGTGGCTTGCGGGACTTGCAGAAATCCTATTCATGAAGAATGTTTAACGGCGTGGAAGAAAAGTAGTAGAAGAAGATCAGCCAGTTGTGTACTTTGTCGCGCCAGGTGGAGAAATACAGCAGATCAAGACAAATATTTGAACTTATCTGCTTATATTAGCGAAGATGACATGATTGAGGATGAAGGCCATTGCTGCTAGCTAGTGATGCTTCAAGAATCCTTGATCGAGATAATGATATAGCAAAAGTACTGCAAATTAGGAAAATATTAAATTGTAAATAAATCTCAAAAGAATAAAGTCTAACTGTGGGGAGAAGAAAGAACAAAAATGAATTGCGTACAAGTCAATTTTGTTGAAAATGACTTTTCTGAATTGAGATTCTTTTCTTACGACCATATAATCAACTATATCATTATATGTTGTGCAACTAAATTTATGGTTTTTGCATACCCTCTTAAGAACCTTTGAGAATGTGCAGGCATTCTTGAGGAAATTTTATGTTTTCCGTTTTCCAAAAAAAAAAAAAAAAAAGTTGTCTCCAATCTATTTGAAGCTTTCAAACAATTTGTTCAAATTACATATTGTTTCTGGGACTTATAAATTTTCCTGACTGTCAATAATACTGAGATATTCTTCTGGTGGAATTTGAAGGCAAATAATGGAGGTGTTAACTTTTCAAAAATGATTTTACGAAAAACATTTCTCTAGAAACGTTACGCAACACTGTGATGTCTACTTGTATTGAAATGGACAAAAATAGCATTGACATTCAAGCACTAAGAAAACTACCGTCAAGTAACCAAGGCCAGCTATTTTAAGAGCTGTCTCCCGATAGCAACAAGCAAGAAATGTATATGTGTCGAAGTTTTATGGACTCCCAACCAATCCAATCGGTCATTTTTTGTTGCCGAGTTTTTTGGTAACTAAGATACTCTCCCACCATATGTTTCAGATAATTGACCTTAAATGGAAGTTTCAAGCTCAATTGTAATTATAAAGGGCTGATTTTTCCCGTACCAAAGTATTAGGGATTTATTAGAGTTCTCTATTTCGTGTAGTTAATTGGTATCCAATTAATCACTTATTCATTCTTGGTCCTATTTACATGGTGGATTTTTACACAAAGTATACATTTATTACTTGATTTTAAAAAGTATTTTGGTAAATCGCAAGCCGCTGCACACTGAGTTTTAGTGCATCAAGCCAATTAGTATATATGAAAGGAAAATAATTAGGTGGACTGGATCTACAGGTGAGACCCCACCAGTATTTTCCCTCCACCTAAGTTTTTTCTTCCATCCGTAGACTCGATTTACATAAGCACATAAGTATTAGATAGGGTATTTGTAGTACTTTCCACCAGTTGCGGCCTTGAACAGGATGACTTGATTGTTGGATAGTTCCTAGATCACGCTGACAGTTTTTGTCATATTCCTGTGGCCTTTTGGAATCAGTGGATAGTAAAGGTCAACCAAGAAGTTGTATCCTGCATTCTACAGCTTTCTATTGCATCTGATTTTTTGTGTCTTCAAATCGCTAGTGGGTATCACATATTTCTCTTTTCTGCTGTGTTTCTTCAATTTCATTTTTCCAGTTTTGAGTTTTTTATTTGAAAATCCTGTTCCTAGGCCATCCTTGAAATCAAGAACTAAGGTAAAGAAAATTTTAACTAATTCTAAAATTTTAGGAAGTATATATCTTTGCAATGGGAAACTCAATGAATCTACCTCACATTAGCCTTGACCCAAAAACAGGATATTCCCATATTTGTTTCGGATAAACAAAATTTCACTGAAACATAATCTTCAGTAGGAATGAATACACTGTTATTAAGAACTTTATTAGTAACCAATTTCATTAAAACAAACACCAAGTTAGCCAGACAATGTACTATATTAGTAGATCTGGCCTTATTATTTTCTTAAAAACATGACAACGTCTTCATGACCACGTACAAATTCAAAGAGTGAGAGAAGATTGATTATCTCTTGCACACTACTCCACGGCCATCAAGGCCACTTGCACAATTCAAGTTAGCATACTCTACATTCATTGAAGAGTTGAAAGGAGTTCCACTGAACCTTGCAACAGCGCAGTCCTGTTGAAAAGAGGTTTGAAGAAGCGAATTCCTTCTCTCCACCCAAAACTGGCATGTCCACTCCCATCTTGGCCCTACTGACATAATTACTGCTGTATGTCTGACCCAAGACTCCATTCACCGCGCCAGTCAATGAGTAAAACTTGAAGCTCAAATCAAGATGTGCAAAGCAGTCTTCATCAGTGATGCCATACTTGTGTATCCTCGAATCCTTCTTTGTAATAGGCACCACAGTTGCTTTGATCTGGAAGTTTCCTTCAACTTCAATCACTGCAGCATTTGTGTCACTGGACCTTGTGATCGATACGCCAGGTTCAAGCAGTTGGTCGCCATTCGGCGCCTTCACCTTCAGATAGGATTAATGGCTGCCCATCAAAGGCCATGTCTAGATGGTCAACTGCATTGTCCCATATTGCTGTCTTCTTGGCGCCAATAAATATTTGATGATTGTCAAAGAGAATACCAAGCGACTGGACCCAAGTAAAGTCTCTTGTCATGTTTACATTTTTCTTTCCAATGAAGTGAGCATTGATGTGTAGATTAGAGTCAGAAACTATACAGAAGTCTAGATCTTTTTTGCCATGGAAATAGAAGGTAATTCCATCAGCCCCGATAAATCGTGGATCCTGGCAGACCGCTCCTGGCTTATTGCAGTCTGCACATCGTGAATGATAAGAAGTGAGATTCATTAAAAATATGTTAAGAAGATTTTATGAACTAAAACAATTAACTTTAAAGATTTCAAATATCTTAGTTTTGTATAAAAGCTAATAATTTTTTGGTCCTTATGATAACTCTTTGTCACTGTAGAATTATCCGGTCCAATGCTACAAAACAGAAAACTCCTTTTTGCTTTAGATCACTTGCAAGAGAGAGAGAGAGAATTAAACGAAATTGAAACTTACTGCAAACAGGGCTGCAGGTGACGCAATCAACCTCACATTGGTCTGGACAAGCGCTTGGACAACGTTGTTCCATGCGGTAGCAACTGGGGTAATTCTTGTTCTTGCAGTGCACCCTTTTTCCAGATACTTCTGGTGGTGGACTTGTTGTAGTAGATGGAGGGGGGCTCAACGTAGGTGGAGTGGAATTTGAAGTTGGAGGTGATATGGGAGGGGGGCTTAACGTCGGATTTGGTGGAGTATAAATGGGAGGAGGTGGTGGTGGTGTTCGAGAACGAGGTCGAGGTGGTGATCGTCTTCGTCTTGGTGGTGGTGGAGGACCTTGGAGGTGGCCGTGTAACACAAACAGGCTGACATCTATAACAGTCAATTGCACAATAATCAGGGCAATCAACAGGACAATACTGTGGAGGTTGATTGTAACATGCACTAAATTTCCTATCAACACATCTTGCTGTCTTACGCCGGGATGTGGGTTGCCCCTTAGCCATGACTGCCATAATTAGGAGGACAATGCTTGCAAAATGGCGAACCATGGCTGGAGCCATTGATTCTTAATGCAGTTTTTTAGCTATATAGGAGAAGTACTTTTTGATTTGTACAGTTGATAACGTTTATGACCTCATTTATATAGGTTGTAAAAGTGAAGCCTACAATTGCTTATAAAGCTATGTACCCTTAACAAATGCATTGCCGACCGGCTAAAATCTGCCTGATATATTGATTTGGAAAGAGGAGTGTTCCTCACTTCTTGCTCGTTTTAGTTTAGGTTTCACATGGCCTTTGCTTCACTATTGATCAACATTGCCAAAGTCAATTAAAAAACTTGAGATGTTACTTCTCTTTTCTGTTGTTATATCCATTGTTAAAATCTACTTGTAATATACAAGTAGTATTAAATGAATGGGGCTTCTTGATCCATAGCACTTGCAAGTTGTATCATATCAAATTCAAGGATGAATTACGTTAGAGACAAATCTTCCATGCACATGTTGGCACTTAGGGTTGCACCTTCCTCTGCATTCACTTTGAGTAGGATCCATTTTTTGACTTCACAACTGGTCAAAAACTTCAATTTCCCTCTTTTCCTTTAAAGTCTCCTTTAAACTAAGAGAAAGGGGGAAAAATAGGGGAAAGAAAGGAAGAAACAATGGCAATATACTTCAATGACTATTCAATTAATGTTTGTCTTTTCTGTTTAAAGGGTTAGTTGCGTTTTACTCAGCTAAACTATCACGCTGTTGTAGATATCTCTCAAATTTTCAATTTTGATAGTTAATAACCATGCAACATAAATCTTATTACATCTGTTGTGCATTGTGGAAATCAATACAACTCCGGCAATTAAATCTTAAATTTTACCCAATTTTTTTTTTTGAAATACATTTACTAACACAAAATAAAAACATTAATATAAAATTATTGTTTTGGGGACTACTAGAACTCAAGTTTGGTAAAATTGAAAGGCTTTGCCACTCTACAATTAGTTCCAGACACTGCTTTCTTCGATTTAATTAACCAAATCACACAAATAGTCAAGGTCTAGATTTTCTTTTAATAACTTAAATACCAAAAATATTTAGGTTCAGGAATAAAGTAGTTTTAAAGCAACGTTTTTAGTTTGTAGTTGTAAAAGAAGAATAATTCTTTGTTCTTTTACTATTTTCTACAATGTGTTTTTGCCAAAACACAGAGTATTTTATAGGAGAACAATAAATTTGATTTTTTAACTTAAAAGGGTATTTATAATGGTTATTTTGCAATTTAATACCTTAAAAAAATATAAAAAACATAATGTGTATATCGCTTCATAATATATTTTGAAAATATTCCTATAGTGACAAAAGATTACCAAAAAAAAGTAAGTTGACATTAAAAGTGGTAACTTTTCATTAAAACTTATTATTTTTCTATAAAAATTTACCCCTTTTTGGTGGGTGTGGCTTCGTCATCACAGGATTTATTTGAAGGTATTTAATAAATAAACAGTTAGGAAAAAGTTTTCCACATAGAAAGGGATGCATGTTATAACGATAAGAAGTTATGTGGGTGTTTTAGTCATTTAACTAATAGAAAAATAATATCAATAGGAAAATAATAGTGGAATGCCTAAACTGAAGTTTGGAATACCAAAAAATCATTACCCAATTGAAATTCAATCAGGCCTTAATTAAAGGAGTTCTAACTTACATGTTATGGGTTCGATTTGCTTAAGGCCCGTCTTTGAGCCCATTCTATACACATAAGCGTCTGCAGACTTCTAATTAATCAAAAGTTGCTGGTCCTCATGAAAACCTTTGGATGTCCTTATGAAAAGGAAAATTTGTTGTTGTTTTTATTGTTGTTGTTGTTTTTTTTTTTTTTCCCTTTGACCCAAAAAAAGAAGCAATAAACCAAGATCAATATTCATCATGGTCACCCAAAGAATGGAATCTCTCATCTTGCCATTTGATTGAAATATCCAATAGATTTCATTTTGAGTTCAAATATATTTTATTTCGTAATCAAGTTTACGAATTAAAAGTATACAACAACTAAATTAACCAGACAAGGTACACTCTTTTCATCTGGCTTTATTTTTTTCTCATGGAGCATGAGAACAACATTTTCTTGAACACAGTGAAATCAACGATAAGAATGGAAAGAAAGACAATTATCTCTTGCACACTACACCACGGCCATCGATCCCACTAGCGCATTTCAAGTCAGAGTACTCGACATGATTATCTGAAGCAGTGGTTGAAGTAGTTCCATGGAATCTAGCAACTTCACAATCTGTTGAAAATAGATTTGAAGAAGCAAACTCCTTTTTTCCTCCCAAAACTGGCATGTCAACTCCCATCTTCACCCTGCTGACATAGTTGCTAGCATAAGTCTGACCAAGAACTCCATTCACTGCACCACTCAATGAGTAAAACTTGAAGCCCAGATCAAGATGTGCAAAGCAGTCATCGTCAGTGATACCATACTTGTGAATCCATGAATCCTTCTTGGTGATTGGCACCACAGTTGCTTTAATCTGGAAGTTCCCTTCCACTTCAATTGTCACAGCATTCGTGTCGCGAGACCTAGTGATGGACACACCAGGAATTGAAGTTGGCTCCCATTTAGCACCTTCGCTTTGGGACAAGTAGACAGGATGTCCATCGAAGGATAAATCCAGACGATCAACTGCATTATCCCAAGTTGCTGTTTTTTTGGCACCAACAAAGATTTGATGGTTGTCAAAGAGAATACCAAGAGATTGGACCCATGTAAAGTCCCTTTTCATGTTTTCGTTTCTTCTTCCAATGAAGTGTGCATTGATGTGCAGATTAGAATCGGAAACTATGCAGAAATCATGGTCCTTTTTGCCATGGAAGTAGAAGGTAAGCCCATCAGCACCAATAAATCGTGGATCTTGGCACACAGCTCCTGGCCTATTACAGTCTGCATATGATGCATCAGCAATTAGTAATTGTTAAGAATCTATTATTGCACAGGATGTCAACGACGGGAAGCATGAAACTTTAGTAGCTTATGATGTACAAAGTTCATTCATTAGTAATGATTCCTTCGTGATAGTGAAATAATAGAAGTTACAATTTGTTTCGTGGTCAGCTAATCACTACTGAGATTACAGAATATCTAGTAACTTGGTAGGACAACATATTATTCTGTGGTGACAAATCAAAGTGCACATTACCCATTATTTCGTGACCAAACTTGTGTAGCAAAATGTACAAATGTGAGATTAATCCTAGGTTCTTTTGGTAATCAAATGTGCAAAATTAAGGTTAACTATTTTATTAATCAAATTTCTGTTCATGAAACACCTGTATCCATGAAATTAAATGGGTAATTAAATTGGTTATGAGTAAGTACTAATGGTTAGGATTTTAGTTATATGTAAATTAGGATTATCTCGAAAAATCCTTAGTCTTATGACTTCTTCATTGGATAAGTTTAATCATAGATTGAATGAAAATTAAATTTGAGCATTTTATTTTGCATGAAAATTTATATACAGAAAAAAAAAGGTTTTTGGCTTTGGCTAACAGAAAATGAGAAAAAATAAAAGAAATAGTATGACGAAAAACTTACTGCAAACAGGGCTGCAGGTGACACAATCAACCTCGCATTGATCTGGACAAGCACTTGGGCAACGTTGTTCCATGCGGTAGCAGCTGGGGTAATGCTTGTTCTTGCAGTATACTCTTTTTCCAGATACTTCTGGCGGTGGACTAGGTGTAGAAGGAGGAGGTCTCGGAGTTGGTGGAGGAGGTGGGCTGGAATTACTAGGAGTTGGTGGAGGAGGGCTCCAGGTTGGTGGTGGATAAACAGGTGGAGGTGGTGAATGTTGTACGGAAGGTGGTGGCGGAGGAGGCACCGGAGATGGAAGAGTTGGTGGGGGAGGTGGGGTGGAATCACTAGGAGTTGGTGGAGGAGGGCTCCAGGTTGGTGGTGGATAAACAGGTGGAGGTGGTGAATGTTGTACGGAAGGTGGTGGCGGAGGAGGCACCGGAGATGGAAAAGTTGGTGGGGGAGGTGGGGTGGAATCACTAGGAGTTGGTGGAGGAGGGCTCCAGGTTGGTGGTGGATAAACAGGTGGAGGTGGTGAATGTTGTACGGAAGGTGGTGGCGGAGGAGGCACCGGAGATGGAAGAGTACAAACAGGTTGACATGAAACGCAGTCAACTTCACAATTACGAGGACAAGCATCAGGGCAGTAAAGTTTCTGGTGGAAACAAGGGGAATTCTTATCTTGACATTTCACCTGCTGATTTTTGGGACCATTGGGTTGCCCTTCAGCCACGACTATGACCGCCAGAAGGAGAACAATACATGCAAGAAAGCGAACCATGGCCATATTTCTTAAGAATACAATTAACAATACTTATTAATCTATGATTTGATGGCCTGCAACATGTATGACCTCGTTTTTTATAGGTACCAAAAGTGGAAAATAAAATTGATTTTGAAGTTACGTGGCCTTTAATCTAGCATAACATGCATGCATGGCTAAATAATGGAAGCTTTCTTGAATTGGGAAGTAATATGTTCCTAAATTCATGCTCCTTCTGTGGTTCCACATTGGCTTATTGTACCTGTCAACCAGTGGTCACAAATTTCCAAAGTCAAATCTCAAACTTGTATGTTACTTCTTACTTTTATCTGGTAGAAAGAAACAAAACTAGACCATTGTTTAACACCTTCACCGTGACAATGGTAAAAAGTAAACTTAAAAACGACCTAAGCACTCAGAAGTCAGAACAGATACTCAGTAAAATCCTCATTAGTAGAAGAATTCGAGTATATTTAGCCGCAGGTTTTGCACCTCTAGCTTCTAAGCATTTGAATATTCATATAGTATCAATACTATTTAAGTGAGTTGTCCTTTAATATAACATTAGAAAGGAGGAGTACTGCTGATTCTATTAGCTGGCTAGTTACTTTTCTATATTCGAAATCAAAGAAGCAAATGAATCTTGCCCCATCTGCTTAGCCTGGCGCTGCTGCCCTCTCCCCTTTTCTTCTCCTCCAAATTTACCAAAACGGGTACTGATTTGTATAGTATTGTTTCTCTTGACTATGTATATGCTATTATACTACTTCTGTTCATACATGAATATTGGAAGAGGAAACAAAAGACATTGAAAATCATGGTATAATTCTTTTTTTTTTTTGAGCAAAACATGGTATAATTCTTGTTACGAGTCAAAACATAGTTTCTTGATTTCTTTTGTGTCTTCAGACATAGAACTAATTAACATACTAGCGATTAACCTCTATTTTGACACCTTAATAAAGTGAATCTATTTGGCATTGATATTAATTGGGAAGAGAGGAAGAGAAATATGAATGAGGTGACAAAATAAATCTACTCCTAAAATATTATGAGTTTGAAAGGGAAAAACTTTTTCAAAATTGCAATCTACTCCCTAAAATATTATGAGTTTGTATTTTGACTCCACAATTTTATTCATAGTGAATGAACTAATGAAATTGAGGAATTTGCCTTAGGATGCATTCATTTGTTTTAACTACTCGTGTCAGTAGATTTTTAATGTGTTAACCATTAAGATTATCCACTAGAGCTTCCGATTACTTTAAAGTAATTCAACTTCTTACTGATTTAGATTCTTTCCGGGTAAAAATTGTTTCTGGTTTTAAAGTGTTTCTAAAACAAAATAAGCGGAGTAATGTTGCACAGCCCGAAAAGTTAGACAATGGCAATTCAACAAGTGTTTCATTAAAAACAAAAAACAAGTGTTTCATTTTATTTATGTCATTGGTAGAAAATAGTTTTTGCAAAATCAAATTCTTGATTCAATGTTTGTTTCAAAATCAATAAAAAAGTTTTTCTGTTAATGATCAGGATTAAAATTTTGAAAATTATTAGTAATTGTTAATCAAGTTTAAGTCCATTTTTAAAACGAGTTGTAAATGGGCTTCTTAAACTGGACCAAACCAAAAGGCTGGACCAAAGTCATTATGAAGGCTAGTTGATCCACCTTGGACTAATTACGAAGGGACTAAATCCACAAGGAATTGGGCAGGTTCAGCATAGGAATTTGTACTTGTATTGTAAGCATCAAAACCCAGGGATTTTGGTTTCAAGTGCTTTGCAAGCCGAAAAAGATAGTCCAACATGTTACAATGACGCGACAAAAAGATATGTTTTTAAGAAATTGTTAAGTTATTTTAATATTATTTTAAAAAATCTTACATATTGTCAATTAATTCCATCGAGTACCTTATAAGCATAAAATATGGTTGAATATGATACAATGACGTGACAAAAAAAAAAAATTATGTTTTTGAGAAATTGTTAAGTTTTCTTAATATTGAAGATCTTATGGTCTCACATCATCTTAGTTTTGATGATTAACAAACTAATGATAATATTTACTAATACTTTATCAAGTTATCTTTGTAGTAAAATCAATTAGGATTCAAAAAAAGATGAAAACTGCAAAAAAGTACTCATCCGAACGACCATGCGGACCTCCGGATGAACAGTAACCGAAAGTCTAGATGAACAGTCCATGAAAATAACCATGAACAGTAACTCAGATGAACAGTGCCGTAAACAATAGCGTCCGAGTGAACAGTACCCGCATCTGGACCCTTGTCCGGATAAACAGTAACTTTTGGACAGAATGTATGCGGACGACCATCCGGACGTTCGGACCTCAAATTTACTGTCTAACGGCTAGTTTCTGCAGATTTATCTATTTGACCGTTAGAGCCATTTTTAATCCTTTTTCTCACCCCCATAAATACCATTATGTATAGAATTAGAAAGTGACTTTTACCTACAGTTATTACAAGTGTTTAAGAGTGATTTTAGTGAAAAATACTCTCTTTTTAGTTCTTTATTGTAATAGTTTGTGAGGTAAGAGGTTGGTTTGAGTGCTATCAATTGTTGTGTGAGAGTAATTCAATTGTAGCTTTGAGAGGGTTGATTGGAGAATTGTAAAACTTCTTGGCATAACTTGTAAGGGTTTAGTGTGAGCAAAGAAGGTGTCTTTAGCTCAACTAGAGTTAGGATAGTTAGTGCAAGAAGTAATCCTTCTTTTGTTCAATTGGTTTTGCTTCATCCAAATTGAGGAAGCCTCTAGTGGATTGAAACTCCAAGTTTGTGAACTTGGGAGTGGACGTAGGTGTCGAGTTTGGTACTGAACTACTATAATTCGGTTGTATTCTTCTCCTTTATCTTTTTACATTTTCGTTCATTTAACTTGCATATTTGTGATAGTTGTTTTATTTTATATTGCAAGTTTTATTAGGTGTATATTAGGATTTCTCCTTTAAAATTTTTATAGACAACCTAATTCACCCCCCTTCTTAGGTTGCACTAAGGGCCAACAAATATTATTTTAAAAAATCTTACGTTTCGTCACTTAATTCCATCTCATTTTTTAAATAGTACCTATCAAGTACTAGTGTTTAGCCTCTTTGGAAATGTTTGCTAGAAATTGGCAGACTGGCAGTGCTCCGTAGTAGGGGTGTAATCGAACCGCTCGTGAGCAGTTCGATCAACACTCGGCTCGAACTCAAGTTGACTGAGTTTGAATAGCTCGATTAGGCTCACGAGTTGAGTTCGAATATTAGTTTTTCAAGCTCGAAGACTCATCGAGTCTAATGTGGCATATATTAATTGATAATTAGATATTTATTTATTATGTATTTACTATTTTAGCTATAGAAATTATAAAATTTATCAAAATATTCTCGAGTACTCAAGCTCGAGCTCGAGCAACAAAGTGCAAAAAAAAAAAAAAAAAAAAAAAGAAGAGTGTGCCAATGAGTTTCGAGTCAAGCTCGAGTACTCAAACATTAGTTTGAGCTTGAGCTTGAGCTTCACAATTTTTAGCTTGATCGAGATTGAGTCAAGCTCGACTCGACTCGACTCGACTCGATAGCACTCCTACTCTGTAGTTATTTCTGAGCAGATATTTTAGCTAATAAAAGTGTAAGACTCAACTCGACTCAATAGCACTTCTACTCCGTAATTATTTCTGAGCAGATATTTTAGCTAATAAAAGTGTAAGTTTCTTACTAGGGATACCTTTTTTTGAGATCCATCGGATCTCATTAAATCCCTACAGATAGCTGATCTTATGGAAGCATCTTATAGTAGAATAGTGGCCTTTATGGGTCTAAATAATAATAATAATAATAATAATAATAATAATAATAATAATAATAATAATAATAATAAAAAGTATCTAGCCTCTTCAAATGAAATTTAATCGGATTTTGAGTAATTCTAGACAAAGTAATAAACTATTATGTTATCATTTACATTTTAGATGTATGAATGTTACATTCATTACAAGTTAGGGTATGAATGTGAATTATTTTTCTTATGAATCTATTTTCTTATCAAAATATTTTACGTGAAAAAGTTATTTTCTTTTCAATTTTCGGTGTTTGGATGACAGTGTAAAAATTTTCTGAAATAGAGTTTTTTTGATATTTTTATTTTTAATATTGTTAATATGAATTAAAAAGACTAATGACAATCGTAATAACTGGTTGACAAGAAATTGGAGTCAATTAAAGATTGATTTGTTACTATAGATCTATAAGATAATAAGTCTGTATAACTATAATTACATTACTGTATAGGATCCAAGATGAAGAAAAAAAATGCGTTGATATAACAATTGAAAATGAAAATTAGTTTAACAATTGAAGTTAGAAAACTAGGTACTTAAAGTTTGATGTCACTTTTAAACTCTTTGAAAAATAACTTATCCTCTTTGAAAAAATTATACTCGTTAAATACGTGAGTTATTTTTACTTAGAGAAAGGAAAATTTAAAAAAATATTTCGCATAGGACAATGTTTTCCTTTGTTCGGTACCATAGAAAATTCCAAAAGTACTTTACAAGAAAATATTTTCAATCGGAAGAAATAGACCATTGGAGCAAACATTTTCCTCTAAGAAGACAATTCACAATCATTTGTTTATTCCCCTAAATCTCGTTACCCAAAAAAAAAAAAAAATGGTGTTCAATTTACATAGACATAATAGATACCCGTTAAAATCAATATGAGAGTCTTGAACAAAAGATTCTATATTAGACTTGGTCATTGTCTTTTGTTCCCAAGCCTTTCCCACGTTAATTTATATTCCTTTGCCTTTATTCAAATCATTATCATATATGTTTAACAATTACTATATTAGAGTTATTCATATGCTGATGTAAATCCGTGTCAAACCACTTCAACACACCAAACCTTACTCTTCCTCTCATCATTGATTGAACCATCCCATATTGTCCTCGTCCAGCTCAAAGTTGACCTGAAAATTCCTAAATCCTCATACATTCTTACAATTTTCAAACCTCTAGAGATTTAATGGGACAGGAAACCAAAGGACTTCATGATGAATATGAGGTGACTGATGTTTTAGGAAGAGGAGGATTTTCTGTTGTGAGAAGAGGGATAAGAAAATCCAGTGGAGGAAAAACTCAAGTTGCCATCAAAACCCTTCGAAGATTGGGACCATGGATGGCTTCTCCAATGGCTGGAAGATCTTCCGGTGGCGGTTGGGATCGAAAGATGACTTCCACTAGTGCTCAAAACTCAAGACAGGCCTTGGTTTCTGATGCTTTGTTGACAAATGAACTTTTGGTCATGAGAAAAATCGTTGAAGATGTTTCACCTCATCCTAACGTGATCCATCTTTACGATGTTTGTGAAGATTCTAATGGGGTTCATTTGATTTTGGAGATTTGTTCTGGAGGTGAACTGTTTGATCGAATTGTGGCTCAGGAGAGGTATAATGAGGCTGGAGCTGCTGCTGTTGTTAGGCAGATTGCTGAAGGGCTAAACGCTCTCCATCGAGCTAATATTGTTCATAGGGATTTGAAGCCTGAAAACTGCCTGTTTCTGAACAAAGATGAGAATTCTCCATTGAAGATCATGGATTTTGGACTGAGTTCTGTGGATGATTATACTGATTCGGTTGTTGGATTGTTTGGTTCGATTGATTATGTCTCGCCAGAAGCACTTTCTCAGGAAAAGATTACTCATAAAAGTGATATCTGGTCACTTGGTGTAATCCTCTATATCCTTCTCTCCGGGTATGTTTACCAATTTGGAAAAATATATTTCGACTTTCATGTTCACCAATTTGTTACAACGTTTAATCTTCCATATTTCTCATCAATTCATGATTACAAGTAGTACCAAAAAGAAAAAGGGAAAAAAAGATTTTTTTTTTTTTAGTTTTTCATCTTTTTAGAACAATATTAATTAATCGGTTGAAGTTGGAATTTGTTGGCCTAAAAGCCAAGGAAACCAATAAAAAACCAAAAAAGGGATTGCCATTCTTTCTCTTGGAAAGAGAAAAAGAAATTCTAATTGCATGTCCGGCGGTGAAATGCTAAAACAAATCATAACACAGAATGCAGATTTGAGGCTTAAGTTTGACCAAGTATTAGTTCGAAAGTCCCTATCCAATTTCTAAACCGCCAATAAAGAAATCCAAATAATGAAGCTTACATCACAAGAAGTAATAAACCAAACATATGGGCAAAATTGTTAGCTTCGGTTTGTATGGTTCAATAATAATAACCTAGTAAGAACCAATTCGAATATAGAATAACAATTGTTTTGCTTTAAATTCTTTACTATGATTAATTACTCCATGGTATTTTTATCTATGAATCGCCCCTTTAATTACTTATTTTGGGCACATTGCTCTCTGATGCTTTAGCCAAATAAAGAGTCTAGGAATATGGAATTAGAAATTAAATATAGAGATTGAATGTGATTTTTGAAACTTGCATATATAGGAGGATCTTCTATTGAATGATGATCACATGCTTATGCAATACTTAGGTGTTACCTAGCATATAACAATCATTTGTGTCACCATACTGGATTCGCACCGCAATGTCATCACTTTCTTAATTCAAAACTAAAATTTATTCAATGTTCTATTTCTTAGGTATCCACCTTTCATTGCACAATCAACTCGGCAAAAGCAACAAATGATAATGAATGTAAGTCTTCATATGTGTATACATGTGTACGTAATCTTGTGTAGTTTTTGAATAATTTTTCGGTGCCTGTGGAAAATCCTTAACATGCAGGGATACTTTAGCTTTCACGAGAAAACATGGAAAAGCATTTCTTCTTCAGCAAAGCAACTGATTTCCAGTCTTCTTAGTGTTGATCCTCAACGTAGACCAAGTGCTGCTGAGGTCTGCCATTTGTTACCTAATCTAATTAATTTAATCATGCGCAACAGATAATTTGCACCAAAAATAATTTAAGCACAATATTTTTCATATAAAAGAAAATTTTATTCACGGACAAGTTAGCGATGTCAATTTCAACCACTAGTGTCTTAGATACTCTATTTATCACTTAAAACTCTTCATTTTTGGGAGTATTTTTTCTTCTATATTCCACCTAGACTTCTTAGACTTATAGTAAAAAATGAAATTTTTTATTTAATCATCCGACCACTGAAGTACAATGCAAAAAGGGTTATATACACATATAAAAATATATACGTTAGTGATATTAATAACTCTCATATTAGTTCTCACTGTTTAATGCTTTTGCAATTAAAGTCAAGGCTTCATTTGCTTTTGGAATATCTAAGTTGTTACTATTTTTCTATTCTTTTTTTTTTTTTTACATAATTAGAAGTCCAATAATCCAACAGATATGTTTTGTGGTATTATTTTAGGTTCTTCAACATCCATGGGTTACTGGGGATTTGGCAAAGCAAGAACAGATGGATGCAGAGATTGTTTCACGCCTTCAGAGTTTCAATGCAAGGCGCAAGTTCCGTGCTGCTGCAATGGCAAGCGTGTTGAGCAGTAGTTTTTCCTTGAGAACCAAAAAGCTTAAGAATTTGGTTGGTTCCTATGACCTCAAGCCCGAGGAACTAGAGAATCTCAGATTACATTTCCAGAAAATGTAAGTCATCAAGACTTATTTGTTTTAAATAAGCTACACCTAGTTAAAGCGTAAGCCACAGGAATTTAATTTTGTTTTTCGCTGTTCCAATCAATCTTTCTGGAATTCTTCAATTAATCTGAGGGATTGTAGTCTTTCCTTGTTTAACAAAAATATTTTGAGGCTGATTTTATATTTCTCCAAGGGCCTTGGATATATTTTTGCAAAGTTAATTCAAAAATTTGATATTTTATTCTGTTCGTCAACTCCCCAATTTTGTGCCTTTTATTTGTTTTCACCAACCCAAAAAAAAAATAATCTAAAAACTAAAATCCTAAAAACCAGAAAGTCAAACAAGACTTAAATGGAATAAACTAATTAACTTGAAATGTTATTCTAAATTAAGGTATAGTCCCTTTTTCAGTGAAATTTATATTTGGACAAATTGCAGATGCACCAATGGTGAGAATGCAACACTGTCTCAGTTTGAAGAAGTGCTGAAATCAATGGAAATGTCATCACTAGTTCCTCTAGCACCCCGCATCTTTGATTTGTTTGACAACAATCGTGATGGCACAGTTGACATGCGAGAGATAATAGGCGGATTCTCAAGTCTCAAATATTCTCAGGGTGATGATGCACTTCGTCTTTGTTTCCAGGTAGATATGCATTATTTTTTCAGGTACCAGTAAGCCTTAAAAAAGTACAACATCAGTTAAGAACTTGACTTATTATTCTCTATAAATTTGGTTCAGATGTACGACACAGATCGGTCAGGATGCATCAGCAAAGAAGAAGTAGCATCAATGCTCAGAGTAACTCTCTAACTCCTTTTATCTTGCATGAGTTATATATATAATGTTCAATGTATAATATTTAGGTGGATGCATTTTAGTTACTCACATAAAAACAGAATACCTCTTGCGAAAATTGCCATATAAATTATACGTGCAAATAATTACCCTTGAATTTTGAAACACTAGCCAAAAATCAGCTCCTGTCATAGAAAGAAATTGGTAAATACTAATAGAGGCTATACTCTTGAACAAGGGTTGGTTAGCATGATTGTTCAAATGTTTAGGAAGTAATTTGCATGATTAACAAAGAGCATTTACAGTTTCTAAAAGTATGATTTATACATTCTTTTTTAGTTATATTAATATAGACCCCCTTTAATCTTTTCTAAAGTAGGAGATCACATACTTTTGAAACAGATCTTGCTGTTTCTCTGCAACTATGCATTAAGCAGGTAGAACCTCCCTACCAAATACCTGATACAAAAGAATCTGTTGAAACAAAAAATGCAGGCATTACCTGATGAGTGCCTTCCAGTGGACATTACTGAACCTGGGAAATTAGATGAGATATTTGATCTAATGGATGCGAACAGCGATGGAAGGGTCACATTCGAAGAGTTTAAAGCTGCAATGCAAAGAGACAGCTCACTCCAAGATGTTGTCCTCTCTTCTCTTCGCCCTAATTAGCACCATATTATACTTAGACTTATATTTTTGCATTCTGGACTTGCCAATAAATTTTTAGTGCTAGTCACTTGTTTCTCATTGATTTTAAATCGCTATTCAATTAAAGATTGTTTGTATGGCTACAAAAGGATAATTTCTAGTAACATTTACGCCAGTCTTAACTGCAAATTTTATGTGCCTGTATTGACAGTATTGATTATGTAATGTTGGAATTTTAATGTATCCCATTTTCATAGAAGTTTTGGCCATGAATCAAGAGAAGTCATTACATTATATGTCATTATTACCTCAAAGCAAAATGTAATTATGTGTAAATTAATGTGTGATTACTTCCAAGAAACAAAATATTTTCAACTGTGATAGACAGGTCCACTGATGTAATCACAAGCTTAAACATTTTGAGCTTCTTCTGAACCTTTAATAATTAAGGGTTGTGCTTAAGATTTGTCTGCTCACTTATCAACAGCTTCGGCGTTGGCCGGACTCTGATGCATTGGAAACACTTCTCCGTTGTATTTTCTTACAGAAAAGAGAAAATTAAAAAAAAAAAAAAACTATCGAGCAAGAATCTCTGGGGATTGCACAGAAGCAAACCAAAGGAAAAATAAATATTGCAAGGAAAAAGATTAGAGAACACGAGAAGGCAAAGTAATAGCGTAATAATCAAACGTGATAGCAAAGGGAACAAAGGGAAAGGTTCTAAGATCTTGCTAAAGTTGGTTTGAAGTCCAGTGAGTTTGAAATTTTTTCGACAATCCTTACTTGTTTATAATTATAATCAAGTTTGAAAGTTTCAACAAGCTAAGATCCAAATAACTAGATTTAGTTGTTTTAATTCAATACTTTAATTTCTATTTAAAATCTATTACTTTAATAAGCAACATGATAACTAAAATTCTAAAATCATGCGACTCACCTAAACATATCATGAAATATATATTAATAAAAGTAAGGATAAATTACTAATAACCCCTTGTGATATTGCTTTCGACCACATAACCCCATATAGTTTCAATATAACCAAATAACCCATGTGGTTTTATAAAATGTAAAAAATGAACGGAATCAAAGCATCGTCACGAAATATTTCCAAAATATTCAAAATTTCATTCTACCGATGTAAAATATTCCGTGACGATAAGTGAATTATACATGTCTTGTGCAGAATATTCTATCCAATTTTCATATTTCATAAAACCACAGGGAATTATATGATTATATTGAAACTATAGGGAGTTATATGATCGAAGTGATACCACATAAAGTTATTAGTAATTTACCCTAAAAGTAATTATGATAACCATTATAGTGATATTTTTAAATTGTTCATTAGTTGACATAAGATAAATGGGAGATTGATACAACTTCTATTTTATTAGTTAGCTATACAACTTCTATTTTATTACATTGGCCCCCCAGGCCAATGTAAAGCTTTTCATCGGGGGAGCATTTTTTATACTTATTCTTTTCATCCCACGCAAAATCTGTGTTGGGAATTCAGAATTTGTCAGCTTATAGATTTTATGCAAAATCTGTGTTGGGAATTCAGAATTTTCCATTTATAGGTTTTATACTTTCAGAAAATTATATAAAGTAATACAGTTTTGTAAATAATTGTTGAATTTGTTGTAAATTTTATTTTTTTATTTGTAAGATATAAAATTCATTACCTGATAGTTCAAAAATTATACACACAAAAAACTAAGAAAAAAAAATGCACAAATAGAGAATTTATTTATGATTTTATAACTTCTTATACTTTTTATGGATCGTCTTTAACTTTCTTTGAATCATTTATATATGGTATATTTTAATAATAATTTATTAATATTATTTAATTTTTATGCAATGTCACGATCAATTTGGCTAAAATTAAACACTTTAGGAAGCGAAAACATTTGTGACTAATTTGACTAAAATTAGTAGTTAGAGGACTCTATTGGTTTTAGTAGAAATATTGGGGATCAATTTAGCCAAAGAGTCAAATTTTAGGACTAAAATATTAATTTTTGCATTCTAAAACAAGAATGTCATGGAGGTTGGATCATTGCTTTGCAGAGTCTCAAATGGGCATTTTGTGAAACCATCCTCTTTATTCTCCACCCTACTATAAATAAATTCATCAAAATTTCAACTTGTTCTGCATCTCTGCCCTGTGTTTTGATGCAGGCATTCTCTTGTTCAGAGAAAAGCTATCATCTTTCTCTCGGTATTCATCTTCAGGCAAATGGGTCTCGGCCTTTCAACTCCAAACTTGCAATTCTGTGAGAAAGTTTCGAACTCCTATCTTTTTATGGGGAGGCGTTCTTGCAAGATAGCTGGCAGAAAGGTATCTAATCATCTGTGCCTCTAATTGGTTTTTCTTGTCTCAGGAATTGATGTTAATTGCTTTAGTGAGATCTGTTTCTGTTCCTTTTTATGGTCATGTAAAATGTGGATTGCATACAACTCTAATTCAAGTTTAGGACATGCTTGTTTGATAAAAAGCCTGAAAGAATACTGGAACAACTGCATATACTAGAATGGTGAAGCTTCATGTTCCTGAAACTGAGTTGGAGTTTTTGGAGTAGCTTGTTATAATCGTGCTATTTAGTGAAATGAATATCCTGAATTATGGAGTAGTTAATAAGAGAATGCTGATGATGATGATAAGTTCTATAACGGATATCATTGTTTTGGTGAATTTGAGCTTTCAGCACACATTTTGGATTTGCAAAGAAAGATTTTGACAGCGGGATGTTGGCCTTAACAAATGTGGCTCTTGTGATATCGATACCAATATAGAATGATAACCGAAGAGCACATGATTTAGTCACGTTTGGTATCTCTATGTTCTCTTTTGTTTCCTATGAATGGATGCGGAGAGTCAGAAGTTTGTGGAGAAGATTGTAAATTTAGAATATGCGAATTGGAAGGAGATGACTTCATTTCTTTTATTAATCTCGTACTTCCTTGGCATTGGAGTAGAATACTATGGTTTTGTTTCTGTGATTGACTTTGGATGTGAATCTTTTTGTAAATTGCAGACAGCTCAGGATGCTAAGAAGGCCAAGTTATATTTGAACCTGGGGAAGGAGGTTGTATCTGTGTGTGTGCAAGCTCTTGAACCACTTCAGGTTGATCAACTTGGTAAATAAATAGAACTTCTTCACAAATTAAGTTTGAAGGTTCTCCCATGTGAGTGTGGTAAAGTTACAACACGGCTAATTCTTTCATTCTCTCTTAAATGACTTCTCCTACGTATTGCTGGCTGGAGATAAAATTCTGGACCTCTTAGTCAGTTTGCCATTTGCTAACTGATATTTTATGAAATTTCTGATGCAGGGTGGAACTATTGTTAATAATCTGCTAATGCTTAACGCACTTTTGACTGCAAACATCAAACAAGGGCTGATCAACTGTGATTCATTTTACAGAACAAGACATATATACAGGAACAATGGTCATGTTCTTAGACAAACACAAGTACATGCCTTACTGAGAGACACTGAAAGTTTCAGTAGTTTGCAAGTTTTCGGAGGTATTGCAATTCCATCAGAGACTACAATAACTAAATTTCCTTGTTCATGTCAATGTGCAGAAAGCTCCTTGAGTAGATTGGCATCACATTTTATAAGCTTCTGTTAGTTGCAGTATCCGAAGAAATTAATGTGACTTTCTTGTTGACTTGTTTTATTACCCTGACCTGTCTTGCTCCAATAACAGTAGAAGATTTATATATTTTCATGGTACTTTTGGCAGATACTAAAAAGTTGTGAGTTCAGTGGAGAACTGCTCCGAAATACTATTAAAGGTATGTGATGCTGGAATACCATGTGAATCTGATAATGGATCTGAGCTACTTCCATAAATCCAATTGAGGTAAGCAAATATAACAGTCTGAATTTACACTCCTCTAATCACTCCATCAATGGAGAGTTCTTATTTGATGTTGGTTTTCTGTCATTTTGAAGCTTCTTAAAATAGTTTTTCTAATGGGTGTTTATATAGCTGCAATTGACTTCGTCTAATGATTCGTGAATATGGTAACAGAGATTCCTGAGTGCAGTGAACTTCAAGTGATGGTTGTTCGATATATAAAGAGAAGCATAAATCCTCCTCTCTTTTTTTTTTCCCCCATGAATCTAAAATTTTGCAAGAATGAATACAAACCTCATTTCAGTCACAAGCACAAATCCAGCTGTTTTGTTAAAATGAACTTATCTTCAGTAGGTTGGGAAATAATTAGGTGTAAAACTAAGAGTTGCTATATCATGTCTCACCATAACCCTCCAAGGGTAATATGAATAAGACTTTGATTGTTAAATCCTGAGTGAAAAGAAGACAACAACCCTATCCAAGCTGAGACACAGGGTGAACCTTTGAAATTGCTATGACATAATTTAGGCTATACTTCTTTTGGCTTATTTCTGAAGATATTGAAGAGAATTTCTAAAGGGAGGTTTCCTTCTTCAATGAATTTGCACGTCATTTTGCTTGGAAGTATTTTAATTACATAAGCAGTTTTTCGATTATCTATCTTTTCAGGTAGTTCATTTGTTAATTTGACATATTGACACTCATTTGGCAAGTATATTGTGAATGTTTTAACTTCAATAGTTTCTGTAGTACAAAAATCTATTTGCTTTGGAAATTGCCATGTGTGAAAATCTTAAGCTCAAGAAGTCTTTTGTTCCCTAAAGGATTGTTGCAAACACAAACTTAACGTGGAAGAAACTAAAAGACTTTTCAGTGGATTGCAGGTAGATGATGAAGCTATGGACTTGAACAGGGAGCTTATGTCCAACGATGTAATGGAGGTCCAGTGAGTATATAAATACTCTTCGTCTGAAGTGGATGGGTTCATCTAGTCTACATAAGAGAACTACTGCTAAGGGCAGAGTGGATTAAGTTCAAGTGACATGGCTGAAAATTTCTCAGGAAAGAGAAGATTCCTCTCCTATACTGTTTCAAAGAGTAGTGAAACTAAACCAGTACCCCGATTTTTCCTGGAGAGATCCTGATAGTGTATTGTATGTGATTACGAGTTCCCTTAGATGCCAATTGTTGAAGGCAACCTTTCAGAAAGATTCTTTTTAATTGCTGTCTCTGGCACCTGGTTTTTGCTTATAGCTGGAATTTCCGAATTCAACTTTTATATAGTGGATGGCAACCAAATTCTTTGAAGCAATCTTTTGGATACTGAACTTAATTCATGTTCTAGTGGTTATTTTGCTTTTGGTTGAGAGCATGGTTATTTTCTTTTTGGACTGTTTGCAAAAATGTAAATCACGATTATATTGTCATTACTCATAATTTATAGAGAAGTTATGGATATTCATGCCGCACGCAAGTTTTGGTTCCCAGAAACTAGAACATTTGTATATGTAAAGGATACAGAATCAAGGTAATGTGATTTAATGTCTACATGAGTTGTGAAACTTGTCTATAGCTATGTATGCATCAGAGCATTGGAGATATGCAGAATCATTTTTTGCTTTTCACCTAATAAAATAATTGTCTAACAGCAGTCTGGGGTGCAATTTTTTGTTTTGTTGACGACTGGCCGAAGAAGAAAGGCTTTCTACAATAGATAAATTGTTACAGTGCAGGTATCTCTATGATTGCATGAGGACATTGTTGCCGTCTTCAGATCCCCAAAAATGAATACTACTTCTCTCTCTTTCCCTTTTACTAATACAACCAAAATCATTTGCTCATCACATTATATTCCGATACTGGCTGTCTGTTATCATCGATTAAGGGCTTCATCACTACACTATCATCATGTTTATCAGCTTATAAATAATGGACTGTAACAGATGATCAACTTAATTAACTAAAAAACCTGGATTTACATGGTACAACGACAGGATTCGCTGGCAATGAGCGATCCCTCATAGCTTACAACTATTTAAAGTATCATGCTGATGAACTAAGCACATCAATCAAACGTAGATTAACAAATAGCTTCTTGATGGTTCAGTGACCATGCCATATGTATTAGTGGACACATGATACCATTGCGATCAATCACCTGGTCCAATATATTGAACATGATATCTTTGTGATCAATGTGTTATTCTGATAATATATCTTGTAAATTTCTTCTTTTTGTTCCTACTTCTTCGGGACCCAGCAGCCATGAAGTCCGTATGGTAGACCATAAGGGAACTTTGCTCTAGCAACCTCTTCAAATGTGGATCCATCCAACACTAAGGCATAGCCATCCCCATTTTTGTCACTGATAATAGAGATCACCACTCCTGTATGTGTACGTATTCGAGGTAAAATAAATTTGTGACATGATTTAGTCGAAAAGCAAAAGGATTAGGGTCGGTGGTTGTGGGGTTAATATTTGTAGTTTACTTTATTTGAGCAATAATTTTCCACATAATAATGGGAATTTGGAAGATGTTTAATCAAAACGTACCATCATCTTCCTTTGTTGCACCAGGTCGGGCCACAAAGAACGGTTCAGAGGGAATGGAGCCCTCATCATGCCAATTCTTTGCCTTTTTCTCAAATAAGTCAATCTGCAAGCCATTTAATAAATAATCAATCAAATAAGTCAATCTGCAAGCCAATTAAGAGATAATCAATCAAATTTCAGTCTGGGCCAGAGAAAGTAACCTTTTGTGTCTATTCTTCATCTCAAATAAATATGACCAAGATAAAAATAAAAAAAAAATTGGGATCATATAAGTCTTTTCTTAGATAGGGACAAATATACCTTAGTAAGGGTATTTGGAAAGTTGCAAGGCCTTTGAGCTCCACAGGCATAGGCATATCTGTATTTCTTGCCTAAATAAGCAGGATTTATGCTGCACATATCCATGCCTTTCCCATGTTCATCAGGGTTCAATGCTGCCTCTAATTTCCCATATGGACTACCATCCAATGGTATTGTGAATCGGCCAACCCTGTTAATCATCAAAACTTTGGTTTATATATTTTGTTTCCAACTTGGCCATAATTGACTTAGATGTAAATGATAATTAATTCATCGATAAAACGTCGTACAATAAAATTGATAAAGTTCGAAGTTTGGAATCCAAGTCTCGAATAAACTTAAAAACAAAATCAATAATGCAAGGTTGTTCCTTTTACATCTATGGAGTACTTTAGGCCATCCAAATTTGACACATCATATTCAGCTTTAAGCAATTAACTTAATATAGACTGAGCTAGAAAAAGGAAGAAATGTGCACTATCTGAGGCCCAAAAACTGAGCTGACGAAAGGCATATTTAACTAATTATATAGGTCTAAAAGCCGGCGCTTTGTCGTTATAATTCGATATGTTGACCTTCATGCAAAAGGGAGTTCAGCCTATCATTGTCTTCATCAACTTTAACCAGGATCGGATTCGTCTATGAGGCTTTTACTGCCTGTCACGACAGATATGTCCCTATGTTAATTTCCACCTTGTTCCTAGGGGTTTTGACCACATATGACGCCTTTGATAGAGACGATGATTCTTGAAGTCCATGCATGCAGTGCCGACTCTAGAGGAAATTGGATGTAGTTGGTGGTATTATTCTTTTTCTAGCAAAATTACAAAAAGATTTTACCAAAAGGAGAAAAGAAAATTGGGCTTCAGCCGATTTGGACAAATTTACACATTAATTTATTAGTAAGACATTTCGTTATTGTTTCGTATACGCTATGTATTTTGTACTGTGGCCTTTGTAATTTTGGACAAAAAATATGCTATGTATTGGACCTAAGGTGTGATATGTCGAAAAGGATATATAGACAATGACCGGCTAATTATCAAAATCAAATTGCACCAATCCATGTAAAAGTTTTACAAGGAAATGAAGCTTGTACAAAAACTATTATTCTACTGAAAAAAAAATTGTAATTTAACAGTAAAAATTCTAATTTAACAAATTGCTGAGTAAATGCTACGTACCTTGCATCAGGTAGGACATCTTCATCATTGAATGATCTGAGTTGTTGCAGCCTTAACTTTTCAAGAATTGTTGTATCAGCGTTATGCTCACAACAATCAGCAATCACTGCTTTAATTCTTCCATCTTTGTCTGTCTCTTCATATGCATTGATGAAGTGGAAGGTGACATATAGTGGAACTTCTACGCTTGCCACCTTTGAAAAACACAAACAAACATTTGTATTTTAATAAAGAGAAAAAAGAATTGGACCAGAAAATGATGCCAATATACAATACAACATTCATGCTCGACAAACACCATATTTTATATGAGGATTCAGAACCTCAGCATATAGTACAACTCATGTTGGATTCTCATTGGACTTCGTGCAAAAACAAAGTTAAATCGGTCTGTCCGTTTTCTAATTTAATCTCGAGGATTAATCTTATATGTACTCTCTCCTTTCACTTGTAGTTAAACAAATGTCACCGTGTCATACTAATGAATTCAGTTGTTTAATTAAATAGATCATCATGAAGTAAGCACCTGTGTTTGTGGGTCTACGTGTCAAAAGAGAGCTAAACAATACATTTTTTAATCTTGATTTTAAATTAATTTTAAAAAAAACTTGGTTTTTATATCTAGAAGAAGCTAAAGAAATATGATATTCACACAATTTTAGTTCTGATCGTACTCCTATGTACGTGGGAACCTAGGTGTTTGTGTAAGCTGAGAGTGAGAGTGAGAGTGAGATTGAGAAAGCAAAGACATACAATCTTGCCACTGGCTTTACACACGACATGCATAAATCCTTTGGATTCAGGGTGCCACTCAAACTTGTAAAGTGGTGTTGGCTCAGCTCTGAGTAGATTTTGTGCACAATAACGTAGTGGCATCTCCGGCACAACAACATAGTGTTCGGTTACAGGGAACGAATGGACCCAACCTGGCGCTGGTCCTCCTCGGCAATCCACCCTACCGATCACCCTCCTCTCATTTGTCCCTGGTTCCATCCTCACGACCGTATATCCAGGGTTGATCAAATCAGGCAACAAAGTCAAAAATTCGTCATTTGTCACAATTGGATGAGCCGAATGAATCAACCCTCCTAAATTATCCTCGTACTGAAACTTCCCGATCGTGTCCAACGTTTCAGGATCAACAATAATGGACCCTTTAACTGTCTCCGTAAGGCAAACAACGCGGCCATCACCGAGCTGGACGACACCGGTGTTAGCATTATCGGTCAATGATGCACCCGAGAATAACTTGGCCATGTCTCCAATATATGATAAGAAATTATCTGGTTTTGGAACTTCGGAAAATTCCCTGTAACAAAGTTTATTGTTCTTCTTTGCTGCCTTGTATGCCTCGGATTCGATCTGCCTGTGTCCCATGATTAGACGACCATTTTCGAACTGTAGTCGGACAAGTGTGGCATAACCATCGAATAGGTGTCGGAAATTATAGTCACCTAAGTGCCACAACCCTGGGCCATTCCTAAGGTATGTTCCATTCTGCATCAAATCATTGGCGACTAATTAAAAAAAAAAAAAATTGTCTCTAAGACATGAATAAATTTGTTAGTGGCACTAGAAAAATTCTTTGATTTCAGATAGATGGTTCTAATCATGCAGCCCTTACCAACTACATAATGCACTATCTAGGAAGACAATTTATGAGTTCTATCAAAGTGGTGTTCTGAATGATTTGAATAAAATATCACTGTTATTTTTTGCAAATAATAATGAGCTCATCTAATTTGATGCCAATTTTCTGCAATAATATTTAAAATTTTGGACCGCCACAATTTATCGTCTCCTTTATTTATTCTTTACATTTTCTTACACTTACATGCAACACAATAACAATATGTTAAAAGATTACTCGACTGTCATGCCTCCATAACAACCTTCTTGTTTATAATAATCACAATCATACTGATATAATATATTTTAAGAAGACAGAATACTAAATTATTTTTTACCAGCCACAGTGGTATCTCGCCTTCAACTTCAAGCTCGCCTTGCCACCTCTCCTGTTGTATACTGGTCCATGCTACAAGCTTCCGTTCATTTTGAACCGTACTTTTTGGTGGTGGAGGAACCGGAGCCGGAGAAGGAGCAATTGCTGGTAGTTCGGTAGCAACGTTTGCAATAGTTAAGCCCCTTTTTTGGCACTTACTACTGAAATTTACCATCTTAAAAATGGAATGATGATCTTTAACGTGACCAAATTTTTCAAAAAGGGTGATGGATGTTGGACTACTACAAGTTTTGGAGCTAGAAAATGTAAGGGAAGCCATGGAAGATAGTTTTTGTATCCAAAAGTTCTGATTTTGTCTCGGGGAAACTATGTATATATTCGAGCCAAAATTGAACTTGTAGAATGGAGGGTTCAATTGGATGTATTTATAGGTCCAAGAACCACGGCACTCGGAATCATCAGCCTCCAACAGGGCCAAAGATCCCCTCCCTATGTAAACCCCACAAAAAATAATAAATTGTTGAATAGAAAAAGAATGGTATCTTTAATTGTTGGTATCTTAATTGGTGGAATTCCTCACACTTGAAGACAGCTTACGTTATGGTTAGAAACAATTTTGCCGAACTGCAAACAGAAATCTACAAATTCCACCAGCTAGGAATTATGGAAATAAAAGTTGACACGTAAACTTAGATTCCACTACGGTATCCACGGGTGGAGGTGGGGATATGGAAAGGATACAAATGTTGCATGCTGATGATATGCTTATGCTATATATAATTTTTGTAGTTCTAATCATTTAAGGACGAAAATTTGAACAGATATTTGAGGTTGTATGAGACAATGGCGGGTACAAAAGGTGTACCGGCTTGTTGCCTCCACAATAAGCTTCGCAAAGATCTATAAAAGAAGCAAACTCGATGCATATCTTTGAAGGTGTCAAGCTTTTGATACTAAGATCTTGCAAAACATTCTTGGCATGAATATAATTTTATTTTCAGTTCTTGTAATGTCCTTTTATTTGTACCTTTTTGTTGGAAAATGTATTGACTTTCCACCCAAAGAGGAAAAAGGGATGGGGCTATTGCTTTAATAGCTATGGGAATCGAGAGGGGCAAATTTGATCAATCACTAAGACTAAAGATTGTAATTTTATTTGATGTCAAAGCATATATCTTGAAAATTTTTAGAACATAGGGTGTACTAATAGTCATGTAATTGTTTGAGGATAATTTCTTTTGGGAAAATGTCAAGTTCCAATCGAGCTTGGTATATTGGCAAAATGGCTTCATAAACTTACAGACTCAAGTTCACTCGACCTCAAAGTTTACCAGGAAAACACCATAAATCACATTATCATTGTTTGCAATGTTTGTTTTTGTGAGAAGAGTAAACAGAGCATGTGGAATGCATACTCTTCTCAGAAAGAAGTTGGCAAGCGGAGACAGTCCAATAAAATTTTTTTTTTTTTTTTTTTTGTCTCGTAGGAGGTTTTGAACATTAATTTATGTTACCGGGTCTGATTAAACGTAGATTATGTTCTCAAATGATATCTGTCCACAAAATAATGCAATATTGCACCAGGGAAGGCCTTAAAACGATTTTAAATTTCATCATACTTACAGAATTTTCTCAACAATTTATATCAATTATACTTCTTGAAAACAATGAACAGAAAACATAACAAACAGGACTATTAAAAATGTCACAAAAATAAAAACGGGCTCAAACATTTTTTTATGAAATATATATTCCCTGCTCAATTTATGAACAATGAACAGTTTGACGCTCCTTGATGATGCAGGTATGATTTTACAAAACCCCTTTCTACAGTAAGGTCTTATCATCGAAATTAATAAAATCTAGTTAGGAGTTGGGACTTAATCCATTCTCCATATTATAGAAGTGGATGGATCAATTTACCACTTATTTTGGTGAGTAGTACAAGAAAAGATTACAGAACTCCACAATCCATTCCCTTCGGTTTCTCTTTCTGTTATTTCTTCCCAGACTTCTCCGGCCTCTATCTTGTATTAGTGTTCTTATTTTTCAATTCTGGTCATTTTATTCAGTATTAATTTTTCTTCCGTCAGTATTATTTTCAATTACTGTAGAGGTGAAAACTAACATATTGAAGTTTATATTTGTATGATATTCTTTATGTATGTAAAACAAATGACATTGTGTAAGTTAAATAATTGATTTTTTTTTTGGCATTATCAATTTATGACTGTTATCAAAAAATTTGGTCACATCTTTTTAAACTTTGATAAGTTTGTTGCTTATTGGTGAAGAATCAACCGTAGTTTCATTGACATCTAGTTTTGAACTTAATACGGATCAATTCTTTAATCTCTGGAGTCTAATTAGATATCCGAGGATGAAAGTCCAAGGAAAAGAAGACGAGATTCTGATCTTGAATTTCTCTTTCAGGAGTTTGTCTTCATATGATTGATATCGTGAGAGACGATTAATATGAAGGGGTTACTTTCAACTAAATTAGTTATATCATATATATTTGCAAATTATTTGGCGAAATTTTTTCAACTTCTCAAAGAAAAATTATTTACTTGTCAATATATAAAAAAAAAAGTAATTTTGTTTCCCACTGTAAACTAGGCTTTTTAAATTTGTGTATAAGACCAACAATCACACACAGGATCATATATAGGACATTTGACGTCCTTTCTTACTGGTCATAATTCGTAGGTTGTTCTTAAATTGAGTTGAAAATTCTATCTCCATCTCTTTTTCTTTCATCTCTTTTGCATTTTTTAAAATTTTGGTTCATTTGGATTCTGATTTTTTTTTCTTTTCTTTAACGAGGATTGACAGTGGACCTCCACTTACCCTCTTCGTAACTCGAACTCGAAAATTATAGATTGCAAGTAAAACATCTTATTAACTAAGTTGTACTTTGTTGACCCAGAATTCTATTGGATTTAAGAATATAACTTTGATCAGACATGCCGCACCACATGATATAGTGTCGTCTATCTTTGATCACACATGGTGTGCCCTGTGATAATGGGGGGAAAGAATATAATATCCTTTTATCAGATTAATATTACATTTTTGAGGAGAAATTTCTTAATTATCCAGCAAAATTTTAAAGTTACCTAACTAAAGTTGAAAGGCTTGATATTAATTTATTTTGCGGGGATAAAGTTCTGTACTAAGTTAAAAGGCTTGATATTAATTTATATCTCATTTTTATGAAAGATTATTCGAGCTTGGTTGATCGCATGACAAGCTCAAGGATGATGTAATTAATAAACTCTCGCTTGCACTAAAGTCAATACACACTCCAATATGAGCTTGGTTTAGCTTTCTCGCAGGCGGCAGATGGGCTGCTTTAGCTATTCTGGTTGACGGCATCCATTTGTTGTACCAAAACTAAATTTTGTTAATTTAACTTGAAAAACATGCAAATCAGAAATATACTGAAATGGCAATATTTGCACATACTTTACCAATATATCTTGGAAAGACATTCAAGAGTATGATATGGATGTATAGGTTACAAGCATGAAGTAATTTTAGTCCAGCTAAGCTTGGTCAACCTAGAAATGCATCATCCAAAATTTCTTCTAGAATAAACAAGCTTATATTAAAGGTTTAATTAAACTCAAACTATAAATATTAGGTATTTCATCTGTCTTTGATGAATTCAAATCATATTATATTCTTAGTGAATAAAGTTTTGACCTTTGGGATGCTGGCACTTCTCACTAGGGTGAACAACAAGAATTTATGACTCAATTTTATGTGACCTATAGCTAATATTTTTCATAGAAAAATTGAAATGTATATAAATGGAAAGTTTTCTAACTTCTGACATAGATATCCCTTGTCCCAAACTATGATATCCCACGTCGGTGGAGAAAGGAAAAGTAAATAGTATATAACATCCTATGTTTGGATTACTAAATAACTTGGCTTAAGCATTTTGAGCTCATGGTTGAAAGCTCAAAAGTTATTGGGTCAGTCCAGACGTGAGTTGTTATAAATGGTATCAGAGCGAATCTCATGTGGTTTCTACACGGGATGAGACTGGGCCTATGGTATTTGGGCCGGACTGTGCAAGAAAGTGGAAGAACTAAGTGATGTGCGCTACATCGACTTAAGGGCATGAGCCACCTTTAGGGCCCGTATGAGTCACCTCTAGAATCCGACACAACCAAATAGACAATCCGGATATGAATTGGGCTTTGCGAAGACGCAAAGGCTCAAAGGAAGGGTGAATGTGATATCCCACATCGGTGGGAGAAAGGAAAAGTAAATAGTATATAACATTCTACGTTTGGGTTATTAAATAACTTGGTTTAAGCATTTTGAACCCGTGGTTTAAAGCTCAAAAGTTATTGGGTCAATCCAGACGCGAGATGTTACACAAAAGACCAAGGAGGCCATTAATTTAATTTTTGGCTTGATATATAGGAGTTTATTAAACTTATATCTTAATGTTTCGGACTCCACCAGTCATGGATAATTATATAGCTATGGATTTGTTTGTGGAATTGGGTAGGTGTTGAAAGATGATTATAAGATTCTATTATAGTGGAAAACATTGGAAACTCGCTAAGCTATTGCTAGTTAATGAAAATGTCAATTGATGTTTTAAAAATACAGTTGCTTAACCACATAAAAATATTTGTAGAATAAATTTTGATGCTTTCACTCCTAATTCACTACTTCTTAGTAGCATTTAGAATTTTACATGTAAAAAAACATTGAAAGAAAATGTTCGTAAGTATAGGAAAAAAAGGATCATTCGACCAGCTGACCATGTGTGTCGATACTACTAAATTTGAGTAAGGTATGAAAAATTCTTGGGAAAAGATGGAAGGATATACAAACAGCCCAAAGGCAAATTTTATCCAACACCTACATGTCAAATTTTATCTGTAAAATGGTAATTTTGTAGAGTGTTTTAAGAAGTAGAGAATATATAGGTAATACTATGATTTGTTTCGTCATAAATTGGCTTCTTAGTCAAAAATAAGATGAAGCCAATACATTAGAGAATTTTGACTCTAAAGATAAGGAGTTTATAGAGTCTTTGTACTGTGTATAAATGAAAAAAATCTCTATTATTACATCTAAGTGATTAAAATAAGGATTAAAACAGATTAAACTTAAATGAGGTACTCTACCATTGTGGGCTGTGAAACTTTTCTTGAATATAAACAATTTCATGTGGTACTTCTGATGTATCCTTATCTTCCTCCTAGAACTGCGAAAGGTTTCAAGAGAAAATCAATGCGAGGATATTCAAAGTACATTGACATAGCATCGAAAACAAACCAAAACCTACGAAATCATCTGCTACCCTTTTGTCTTTTCTATCGAGTCAAGCATCAATCTTTAAATAAAAATTAAAAGAAAAAGAAAGGAAGGAAGGAAGATTTCTTTTTTTTTTTTTTGGGCCCCCCACCCGGGCCGGGGGGGGGGGGGGGGGGTGTGAAATTGAAAGGAAGAAATTTCAAGATACTGAAAAGACAATCCCTGTTGTTCCATTTCACGTTCAAAGCAACAATAAATGCTTTCTTTGAATAATATGGACACCATTCTCATTATTTTCCTAGTCCATACCCCTTTGGGAAAGTGGTTCCCCAAATCTTCCATTTTGTTCATTAATAATACTACAATTAGCTGACGTGTCAAAGTGGCAAAAAATTTCTGAACGGGTCACCATGTCAGCCACCAGCTAATATGCTTTCATGTCAAAGCTTGATGAATCTACTGTCTCCCTTTAATTTACTTCAGGGTAAAAAAGCTGTTCCTAAGACTGGATTTCTCTTGAAAATGAAAGAAATAAAATTGCAATTATGACGATTGATTACTGTTGATGAGTTGATGGGAATCTTTCAATTGTTACCTCCAACGATGCAGACTTTCACTGGCCATTCATGGTATGCGTACCCACCGTCTTGGTCTCCAGCGTGATGCTAATAGAATGATTCAAAGGGCAGACGTACATGCAGAGCCCTTGCACGCATTTATATTGGGTATGTTTGGCCATCTTTTTCAGGGATTCGGGTCTCACAATTTAGTCATTTTTATTTCTTACAATTTGAAGTATGTATAATACATTAATTAAAAGATATAATCATACTAAAATGATGATATATCTTTACTGAAACGTAATGTAACATTTATCATTTCAAAACTACGTCACTTTTTCATTTTAAATTTGACTTTGTTGGTTCAATCTCATATGTTCATTTTTGTCCCTTTAAATCTGGACTGTCAACTTGTGAGAAATGGAGCTTGTGAGGCTCCAGTTTCATTTTTCAGTAAGCAAATGTATTTTTAGTATCCATTTCAAAATTAAACTTGAATAGAAAAGGCTTTTAAATTATTAATGTTGATTGTACATATACACACCGAAATATACACATACAGTAATTTTTAAAATTTGATATACTTTCATTGATTGTAATCTAACATAACTAAACTACATTACTCTCAAATCTGACATTCTTATCTTCCCTTGTCTCTAAAATTTAGACATCTTCATCCTCTAATTCTTGGACGCTTAGACCATCATCTGTATTCTCATGGGGTAAAGCGTGATAATTTGAATCTGTGTATGTTTCTGAATTTCTAAAATCAGAGCGTTTACCTGATACCTACTTGAGGTGCATTTGAGTATAGATAATTGGAAAAAAACCTGATAAATATTTTGTCGAATATTATCCTGGCCTCAAGTAGTAACTATCACAAGCTTCTTAGCAGCTCCATTCCAGCAGCATCCTAGAAGAAATCGTTCTTGAACGTGTCAATTTTTCTTTGATAAATTATGAAGTCTTTTTCGATGAACTTAAGGTCTTATTAATGGGTATCTGAACGGTTGAGAAAGAAACACAGGTGATATTTATAAAAGACTGGTTCATTTCCTCTCCAAGGAGTGGATAACTGTTAGACCCCCCAAACTAGCTAATCCGTGCTGTGGTAGTGCGGGTGCCGGTCACGTAGGCCATGTCGGTAACGGGAACGAATGCGGACTGTGACAATAACCCACCCTCACATCATGTTGAATGTGAATCTGCGTGCTATTTTTATTTTTTTCCTCAGGTTTTAAGAATGAAGGACACATAAGAAAGAAGGATGCAAAAAGCAAGGGAAATCGAACTTCTCCCCTTCAATTTGGACGAGTGTCTAGTATCGCTTGACCATATGACCGTTGGTTACATAACGTACAATTTAGATATTTAGTGTCAATTTTTTTAGTGTCACTCACGTGATATTCATAAGGACTGTCACTTTGCATTCACATTATGACACTTAACTAATTTGTCTCAAATGTGATAAGTGTGAATGTAAGACAGCAGTCCTTGGTAAATGGCACTAAAAAAGCTAGTACTGAAGATCTAAACTTCGTAATGAAGTGATTTTGGCCACCAAATCTAGTAAAAAGAGACTCAGTTTTTACAATAAATTGATAATATTTCTAAATAACTTTAAAAAATTAATTTTCTTGATATGGTTCTTCAGCACTGCAACATATTACTAAATATCAATTAAATAGTATTCAAAAGGTACCAATATGCCAAATGTGTGGAATTTATAAGTCCAAAATTTCAGTATTTGAGAAAATCTTTTTCTATTCAATCACACAAACATAATTAGGTTTTGAAATCTTATTTCACTTACGCAAGGTCAAATTAGTGCAGTGCACCAATATCATTGGGCCGAAAACAGGAAGTGGCACAACTGAAGATGATGAGAGCCCTACATTTGTGACGACTGGCGAGATTAATGTATATAACAATTCATCAATTATGATCCACTAGACCTAAAAGTGCCCTCAAAGGTGTCACCTCTGGTTTCCAATTGGAGGGCCTTTTTTTTTTTTTTTTTTTTGGGGTGATCAATGGAGGGTTATAGATACTTGCACTTGTCGACAAGCAACTAAAGTCCCAGTAGTAATTGTTTGTGTCCCTTCATGCCTTCATTGATTCCCACAAATAACAAGCAAGGAGTCATGGAATTAAACCAAATGTGGCAGACAAAATTTGCGATCCCCACAAAAGGCAACACTAGAACACATAAAAAATAGTTGATTCGGTCTTTCAAATGAATTAAATTTGACTAATGGGAGGTCCCATAATCCATCGTTGGGCATGTGGGTCTATGCTGACTCGCTCTTACTTGTCAAGTCTGCAACTTGTTGAGCCTCTCTTGATGCAATGGAACATGTATGTAACTATAGATTATTAGATTGATTTTACTTGCATTACTGATTTTCTTTGATGATGCGCTATCATTTCAAGCACGTAAAAGTCGAAAATACAAGTGGGAAGAGAATCAAATACATGGAATGCTACTAAGAGTCTATGATTTGAAAATTAAATTTTTTTTTTTCTGATAGCGAAAATTGACATTCTGATTTAGGCCTCACTGGGAAAAATATGTAAATGAGGTCATCATAACGAGAAATAATCACTTAACTATATTGAATTCCTGATTTACAATTTTGAAGTTTTGTATACTTACTGCTTAGGACGTCATAAAGAACAAATTGTTCAGCAAGCGAAAAAGATATTTCCCATATTAGAATTCTTTTCTGCTCCCCCTTTAAACTGAGTTGTGGTGCCCAATGTAATTGTTAAACTATGGGCTTCAAGTTAAGGCCTTCTCCTTTTCTTTCTTATTTATGGAAATTGGTACTTTTTGTCTGACTTAATTAAAATGTAAAACAACTGGCTCCATATTGGGGCAACTAAGCAATTTCTGGCCTTGACATTCATCGTTAGCGGAATGAATAAAGAGTCAAGCGGTTAGAGCTCTACAACTCCACCCTAGAAGTCAGGGGTTTCGAATTGCATCAAGTACCATTCCCCTTTCCTCAATTAGTAATAGTATATGTTTGATTCAAAAAAAAAAAAAAAGACATCCATCATCAGCAAGTTTTCTAAGTGACATAGAACATGAAACCTAGAAATTAGCTGATGATGACAATTTTTTTTTTTTTTTTTGAAAAGCAAACTATTATTTCACAGAATGGATGTCACAGAGCATGATAATATACAATGGTGGCTGTCTTTCCGTCACAAATATGAGACATTTGTCCCCTAATATGTTTAACATTAGTACAAATGTATGCATTAAATTTATGTTTGTTTCTGTTTTGTCATACTAGACGAAGTATAATATAGTCCTAATATTCCTCTAATATAATAGAGTCCTAATATTCCTCTAATCATGTGGCTGTATTTTGTAACCATATACTAAAACACACTCTTTTTGTCAGCACAATCTTTGCGGTCATGTACTTAGACTATACAATTATATAATCCTTTCTATAAACGTTAACTTTCGCTTGTCCATTTTGTACAGTTTGGTTTTCATTTGGTGGAACCATGATTACATAATAACATAATCCTTTCTATAAAACTTTACTTAGACTTGTACTCTTCTGTTGGTGAAAACAAGGTTGCTTAGTCAATATTTACCTTTAGGCTTAGCAATAAAGATTACAATTTGTAATCTAGAGTTTCATTTCTCATATTTTGTGCTCGAGCTATTTAAAAATGATAAACACAGAAGCATTAAACAAAATCTATGCCAATTTTTCACCTCTAGGATAGGTAAGCAATGATGAATATTAGTATAATGGACCGGTAACATATCGATGAATGTCATCGTTGTTATCTTGAATGCCAAGCTGTGAGGCCTTTGTTGGAATTTTTTTTTTTTTTTTTTGTATATTCGACAAATTTCTCTTCTAAATCAATTTTTTTTTTCTGGATTCTGTTTACAATCTAAACTTACATGTTCGGCGCAATTACATATTAAAGCTAAAATAGTGTGTCAGTTGTTCGAATACCTTATGAAGACAATAGAAATGGATGACAAGTATGCTCAACCTGCAAAGGTATCAAATTTGAATTTCTTCAAGCTTTATCAGCTATATTAGGGCTTGCTTAAAATGATATAAACATCAAGGGGTAAGTTTTTTGGATTACAAGTTAAAATAAAAATGTTGCAAAAGAACGTAAAACAACGAATTTCTTTATTGATCGTACCTTTCCAAGCTCTTCATCATATAGACTTCCATCCAAGGCTCCCATGAACATTGATAGTGCTTTCCATGAATCGAACGAATGATGAAATTTTGAGATAATTTGGTTGTGAATATAGCGTCACATACCCCGGACTTGGCATATAGAAGGAGGGAAGAAAGAGTAGTTTAGATTTGGGAGCAACATCCCATTTATGTGTAGCAAAAAAGTCTAGAAATCAAACTCCAGCACCAATTTGGGAGCCTAACCCTAATTGTGTGAAGTAAAAAATTCATTGTAACAATAATAGATGATAAAAAAAAAAGTGTCACATGGAAATTGAATAATTTATATTCTATTATAAACATTATAAACTTAAAAATTTTAAAAATAAAAAGAGGCCTATCAAACAATATATAAATTGACTTTTGAGGTATTAAGTTGGGCTGCAAAGGTAAAAACATGAGCTGGACAAAATTTTAGAGATGAACCGGAACACAAAGTGACGGAAGACAAATGCCTGTCATGGAAAAAAAAAAGAAAAGATCGTTTATTTTGGGACAGATGATTATATATATGGGCCAGGTCTCACATGCTCCCCAAGACCCGTTTCATCTTCCGGATTGTATATTAAGGGCCCATGGTAGAATGGACATCATAATAGAATTGCACAAAATAGCTCAACTTTAGCGTTTCTGTTTGATGGACCAGTTTACTTCGTGTGGGCCTAGAGGAAAATTAGTTAACGTGAACTCGATCCGTAGACAGACATTAGAACAAATTTATGGGCCTTTTTTGCTCGTTTAATTTGTTTCATTTTCTGTTTCTATTTTGTACACAGAGGTCATTGCAGTCAAATTTACATGGCCATTATAGACACAGCTCAGAAGAATATGGGAGGGGAAGTGTGAAAACTAAATATGGCTATATATTTAGTAATAAAAGTTAGTGCAGAAATTATATGCGATTAGATGTTATATTTCACTAGCTAGAAAATTTATTTACCTTTAAAATATTCATTAACAGTTTTCACCCTAGGAAAAAAAGAACAAAAGAATTCACTCACAAAAAAAAAAAATGGCGAAAAGTAGGAATTATGAAATTATTTTTCGCCATCCTAATAAAAAAAAATCTATGCTAGGCTCAACATTACCAGTTCACAATAAAAATAAACTCGTCATCCTGTATTTACAAGAGTTTTTTCTGCTTTTTTTTGGTTTTTTTTTTTTTTTTTTGGTTATTGGGGGGGGGGGGGGGGGGGTTGTGGTGAGGATTTTAACTTCCTAATGGTACCCGATTCAACTCATTCTCAGCAGTGGAACAAGGGCACCCTAACATAGAATTACATACTCCAAAACTGAGCCAAAATATCAACTGAATAGCCCCTTGTTAAAACGTCAGAGTCAAAAGTCATCACAATCAAACACAACGGGAGTTGGATCACGTAGAATTGAAAGCCATACATGCCCTAAAGTTTTTCGAAGTAAACAATAAAGTAGTAATAATTTTAATGTATACTGTCTCCATATGGATGCGTGCAATGATTTTGAGATAGTAAATTCAAGAGTAGGAATTGAAATTCAACGAAGCAATGAAGCTGAATAGGATTCAAAATCATCACCGAAAGCCATCAAGAACTGCATAGACAGTATCGATCTCGGCCCGTAACAGATCATGTGGCAGCGTTAGGCACTCCCAATAAGGATAAGAAGACGCTAGTTGATCTCAAACTACACTAATTAATCTGTGTAATGAAATTATGAATTAGTTGTTGTTGGATTCTTGTTTGATACGATATAAGGAAGTCAAGATTTGATACTAAGTAACATTTTTTAGTACATCGATGAGTGAGAAAATCCCATGTCTCTTTGGCTAAGTTGAAGTGTCCAAATGGATTATTAGTAGATGGAATAGAAATTTACAAATCCAAGTAACGATCTGATGATTCTTGCCATCTTGATCCTCATGGTGCTCAGCAAAAGTATCCTTCGATTTGTTTGTCATACTTGTTAGAATAGTCGATGAACTATTGACAAAGTCGCCATAGCTTACAACATTTGAAAAAGCTCTGCACTGCTCGAATCTAGAAAATATAGATGGAACCATCCAAGATGGTCGAAATAGGGTTAAAAAAATCAAAATAAGCCATGGGAGTTGGTGGACAAAAGAAATATAGAATAAAGATCACAAGAAACAAAGAACCAAGGTCTGAGATGGAATCCCAATTGGTTGGGAGTTTGAAACCCAATTTCTTAATACGGTGTCAATGTTGGACCTAGTCTATATCCATCCACATGCGACTATTATTCTTCTGTGCATTCAGCTGGACATCATAATCTCTGCCTTCCCAATGCTTCTTATCTGTTATCTATGCATCAGACTAGAGTTTTGGACTGAATATCTTGGTATTTACTTATTTAATACTCCCATTTAACTCCAAACACGTGAGAAGAGTTGTTAATATACAAATATCCCATATCGATATCTCAAAGTGCTCATTGACTTCTAAAAAATATTCAAGGTTGCTACTAATTGATTTTGAAATGAAAACTCAATTTTTTACAATCCATTCCCAAAATTTTTACCTTGAGCCATGTTTACTGGAAACTAGGCCTTAAACAAAGCTGTTTAAGATTGCTTGTGAGTACAAATTCAAAACATCATGTCCATTATGTTTTTGTCTCTTGTAATTTAATATTAACGAAAGCGATTTTAGCTAAACCCAACAATTGTTGCACATGGCACTGATTTACTCCCGTCTTTCTAGTTGCCAAACCGACATCAATGGAAGCACATATGCTGAAGATTAAATTTTGGAATGGCAGCTCATTTTGTATCTTTGAAGTGATGTTTGGACCGCTTGGCAAGAATTATATATTGAAACATGACAATTTTTTTTTTCTTTTGAAGAAGTATTTTCCCTTTGCCCTTTTTTTTTTGGTTAGATGAAATTATAGCCAAAAATTTTATGATTGTGGTGCCCGTTTATCCCAAAAGAAAAAGCAAGTAAAATAAATAGACAAAATGTCCATAGAAAGTCTCTTGTCATTAGAAACACAGAAAGATTTACATCATCTGTTCAGTCAACTACAAGACTGAACTTCACACATCAAGAAAACCCGTGTTTTTGCACCGTAAAGAAAGAAACAAAAGGGAGGACAGTAGTTGGATCACTTTTATTGAATTCAATCCATCTCCCAAAAGCTTTTGGAAGGACAAAAAGGAGTAATAATTATTGAATTCTCTCTCTTTGGCGAATGCTGTGATTTTGCATTATTACCAAAACGGGGGGTCCAGCCTCTACCATAATTGGCCCTGATTCCTGATTTTTTCTCCTCTTCGATCTCTCACCATGGAAATTAACCTTGATGTGGTCTCACCTTCTCCTTGGCTACATATGTAGAGTCGTCTCTGGCCACACTCTCACATGGGCCTTTCTTCTCCTGTCTGAGCCGTACGAATCATCCACCAGACAATAGGCTCATAGGCCTATGTTTCAGTATCAGCTTAAGACTTGCTGACATTTTCCATCAAAATTGGTCCATGCAAGTCTCGAAAGATCTCTTAGCTTCTTTCTTTCTTTTTTTGTTTTTTGGAAAGTCCGTTGTGCAATAATGCTAACAATGCTAGTGAAAATTTTGAAAATTATGGTCTAATTTCACTGAAGTTCAAACCAAGTCTATTCTGGTTTCAATTAAAGCGAATCTTAGATGAAAATTGGACTAGGACAACGAAATATTCCCAAGCAATTAAAAGTAAAAGAAATTTGTGACATTTTTTCTTCTCCTCTTTTCTCTCTTTTCTTCTTATAACATTCGTTATCAGAGTAATAAGTGAAATGGCGTCTGGTTTACTGTACGCTATCCCCTCTCTCTCTCTCTCATAGCAAAAATAATGATACTTTATGAGAACATTAGTTTTCCTTTCTAACAAATATTTTCTTAGCAAATGAGAAGAAAAATGAACAGTACTACTCTATAATACACACCTGCATGCATTTGTCTATCATGAATTCATGTTTCATGCTGGTCGAGCATCTTCAATCCAAATAAGAGAAAAGGAAAAAGATGGAAAATTTTTTACGGGCCAGAGTGTCCTTGTGTTTTTTCTCCTTGAGTCGCTTTGTGGTTTTGCAAAGTCAAACTTTTGGCATCTTGTCAGTTTGGGCCCTAAATGAAGTTGGATTCAGCTAGGTCTATGTCTAGATTGTTGCGACGTATTAAGAAGTCTACTCCCTCTCAGTCATCCAATAACACAAAAAGAGGGAAAAAACATTAAAAAGAAAAGGAAAAAGGAAACGAATAGAGGATTGAGCGGTTACAGTTCTACGACTCCACCCCACATGTTAGAGGTTCGAATCTTACCGACATTATTTCCCTTCTCCCATTGCAATAGTATAAGTTGATAAAAAAAAAAAAAGAAAAGGTAGAATTCTTAGTTATAATTTGACATCTCATCATTTCAAGTCTATATCATTTGTGCTAACTCAAATTACCAGAAAAATTAACATTCATAGTTATCAAAAGGAAATTAAATTAACGTTCAAAATTCTATAGTTAGAACTTAAATCAACCATCATTTGTATAAAAATAAAACCCTTACTGTGACCATTATAATCGGGTGAGGCCCAAGTGGAATTGGGCTCGAAATGGATCAAAATTTTTTTATAGAACATAAAACAGATCGTATTATAGAACATAAAATTCTTTTGATACCTTTAAATTGACTGCTTTTAGATTTTGAAACTTTCACTTTGTTTAACAAATGTGCAGTGCTAAGAATTTATTTATATAAAGAAAACCAATAAAAAGATGATATAGTACAAGCAAAGCTTAGAAGGATATCAATCACATGATCAGTATAACATTTTTTTTAACTAGTGTTCTCCGGGCTCTCCTCTTTGGGTCGTCCCAACTATAGTTTAGTTATTTCTAGCTTCCTTTCATTTATATGTTGAAATTAGAGAAATGATTTATACACACTTTTTTTTGGACCAATAGGCCCTAAATAATTGGACTTCCTATTCTATATATGAAAATTTAAAGTATTATAACTCATGAATATATTAGTCTAGATTGGACTTTCTATTTTGTATATGAAAATTTAAAATATTATAACTCAAGAATATATTACTTTGGGTAAAGTATATGAATCAAAAAGTGAAGTTTTTAGATCATTGCCTTTAAATTATTATGAAAAACTAAACACATTTCACACAAAGGAGAAAGGCTTAACATATTCTTTCTTTTGGGATTCTTGCTTTATATTTTTGAAAAAAATACATATTGGCCTCAATATGCTTCTCTTTATTTCTCTTGTGAGTATTTACATGGGCACACTTAAAGTATACTGGGATTTAATAGAATCTAAATCTTTTATAGATAAATTTTACTGAAATTAATTATAATTAAGTCAAGCGATAGTAAACTTGGTTTATTCGAGTTGTTTAAGTAGTTTAGCAGATAGTTTTATACAATTGAAGAGGCAATTTTGAGAACACAGCTTTGTAGGAGGAAAAAGTGTATTTCACTGCACGATGCATATATGCACCTGAATTTTGAGGCCTTATAAAATTAAGATACTCCTCCATCCCACTCTTTTTGTCATGCTTGCCAATTTTTCCTTAACTTTATCAATTTTTGAGATTTTACTTTTATATATGTTTAATTTTTTTAAGAATTTCAAATTTCTATATTATTGTTCTTGGTGAGAACTTTGATACTGTTCAATAAAATTTTGAAAAACTAAATAAATTGTATATGTGAATTGTTGAGTAAAAAATATTTTATTTTAATCTCAAAAACCAAAAATAGTAACTGAAAAAAAAAGTATCATACAGAGTTACATTTAGTCAATTGTGTTTACTTTAAGCATAAATATTTGTTTAAAGCATCGTCTTCGAATTCTTGTAATAAAAGTAATTAGATACGGTACTCACCTCTTGTATTAATATTTATTTTACTCTCACTTTGCAATTTCTCTTGTAACCCTATCGTTGTATATCGTGCATAGCACATGTAGTATATTCAATCGTGGAAGAAAATAAAGAATGAAATACATTTTAATATTAATATACGAAGTGGAATGGAAGATCCAAACTCAAAAAAAAAAAAAAATTAAAACATAAAGAGTGTCCGTAATTGGTTGGAACATAAAACCATGGTACTAAAAGCTGCAAATGTGCGGTTGTCGCGGATTCTCTGTGCCTATTCCTTACTTTTGTGTGGCTCTTCATAACAAGGCAAAATTTTGCAAGTTTGGTTCTGAAGACGTGTAATGGTATGTGGCGGCCTCAACATCAACAAAAAGCCAAAGGACGACAGGGATGGGACCTTCGAGTATTGCACGGCAAAGCTAGCTAGCCATCTGGTTTGCATGGCTTCATCTTTCAACATAATGATGGGGATCATGTACCATGACACAAAAGCTAGTGGGACTAATTGAGATTTGAGATATAAACATGCTCATAAAGCAAGTGGAACCCTCTTGTTTTCCAGCTGTTGAACCAATGGCCTGTCTAGTCCCATAGTATGTTCTTCGGGCACCATGAGATGCCACAATGGTGTTCGCTGATAACTGTTATGGTGCACAAGTTTACATGTATTGTAGAAATTAAAGGTGCACAATTTTGCACGTGTCTTCTGATAGAAAGTAGGTTGGGTAATTAAAGCTCTACAGTTCCTTTCTAATAACAAGTAAGTTTGCAAATTCTTAAAATTTAATAATATGATGAAAAAAAATGTAGATTGATTAGGACGTTTGACTGTGATGATTGACCCAACTCCAGATAAATGGAGGGATGGAGGTAGGACTGTCAATAAGGCCGAACCGGCTCGAATTCGATCTGTTCGGCCCCGAAAAAAAGCTCATAAATTTAATTATATATTGAGTCGAGCCGAGCATGAGCCGAAATAGTAGGCTCGAAATATTTCCGAGCCGAGCTTGGGTCTCACAAGGCTCAGGTCCGTTATAAGCCCGGCTCATAATGTATGTATGTATGTGTATATATATATATATATATATATATATATATAGTTATAGACACACACATATACATATATACATATATACATACACATATATGCACATATACATATATACACATATATGTACACACACATATATGTACATATGTCTATGTACACACACTATACATACATACATACATACATATATATATGTACACATATAATATTATATATATACATATACACACACACACACTATATTATATATTATACTATATTATAGATATTGTATATCATAGTATTCTTTTGGTGTTTATAAGTCTAATGAATTAGTGTGAATGAAGCTTTTTGTGCCATAGATGCAATGCGCTTAACCTAATTGATGGAGTAATGTAGAAGATAATACTTTTTTGTGCCATAAAATTTTTGTTTACTTTTTAGTTAAATACGTACATCAATATGTAAATAAGCTATTTATGCTTAGTAGTAATATCTTGCAGATGTATTTTGTGAATTTTTTAATTGAATACCTATCAGTACATATTTTGATATAGTCATTTTTCACTTAATCACTTCAAAAAAATTTTGCTATACTTTTCAAAAATAATTTGACACTAAAGGATTGTGTTTATACACAAAAATATTAATTTACTAATTAGTTTGTCTCCATTCATCATTTTTGTGAGATTATTGAATTTTAGGAATATTTCAATAGTTTTAGGCTCATAAACTCGTGAAGCTTAGGCTCACAACTTGAATATTTTATGAGCTGAATATGAGCTTCACATTTTTAAGCTCGAAGCTCATAACCCAAAACTCATAACTCGATTAAATATATGAGCTGAGCCTGAACTTGTTAAAGCCCGGCTCATAAGGCCTGATTGACACCTCTAGATGGAGGACATTTGGGGAAATTAATTGAGATCACATGATATGATAATTAATTAGTTGAGTGGGAAATATGAGTTTAGGGAATATTTAATCCAACTAAATTTCATATAATCCTTTTTTTCCATACTATATTAGTATGAATTCGAAAACCCAAGTTTTTATTTTAAGTATTAAAAAACCAATTAAATAAATAAATCTTTTAAAGACAAATAGGTGATGCACTTACTGAGGACAAGGCCCAATTGTGCGTAAGGTAGAATGTACGTCAAAATACTGAAATGGTTGAGTTTGTCCTATGATTTGCTTATTGGGTTTCAATTTCCTTGAGTCAGGATTAAAGAAAAATTGTACTATAAATCAATTTTAAACGTCGTCAAGTTTAGATAAGAAAGACAAGTCGCTTAATCTTTTTTCTAATGATCAATATAGGTCTGTGCTTTGTCAAGTTTAGTATATTTGACTAAGAGCTTGTTCTCAATAGCTTTTTTCTACTCTGATTTTAGCTTCTGATTTTTGAAAAATCTATTTTGTAACATTCTCAACTAATTTTTTTTTTTACTATGTTTTTGGATTTTTTTAAGCTAAAATAAAAAGCAACTGATTTTCAGCTTTTCTAAAATCAGTTTTTATAAAAATTAAAAGCTATTGAGAACAAGCACTAAATCCTTTTTCTTTCCCTTCATTTTAAACAAGGGCGGACTGAGAAAGAAGAAAAAGGAATAGGGTGGAAACAGCTAGGTCGAATATTTCGTTCTAAAATGATGAACAGATTTCGTAATTGTAGGATTATAGGGTAATATTAGATCCTCGAATAGCTTTATAAACAAACATTACCATTTTGGAAGAGAGCAATTCTTGGCTAAATAGTTCTCATTGCAGCCTAATACAAATTAAATCAAGGTAAGAAAAAAAACTTTTCAAAGGAGAGGTACTATGTTGGGGTGGAAATGGATTTCATAAAACTTAGAAGGACAAGTGTGTGATTGTAGCAGAAACTTTTCAAACGTGTAAAGGAAATATAGATTAAATCAGAGTAGAGGAAATATTTCAAAGGAGAGGTACTGCCCCGGGTGGAAAGGGATTTCTTAAAAATAGAAGGATAAGTGTGTATGGCGAATTGCTGCCACGAAAACTATTGAAACTAGATTTTTTGCTTAACAGGATGAAGTATCTACGCAATGGTAAATCACTATAGGTCAAAGACACTTGAATTGCAAAATTAAAGTTATTATTATGAAATATTAAAAGGCTTTTACTTTGAAACAATTAAATCAAAATCACCTTGGAGAGTAACTTTTACTACGTAAAATAATTGTTTGGTATTTGATACTTAGAAGGCTACACGGAGCTCTTATGAAATTATTCACTAAAAGTATTAATGTATGTATTATCTAATAACAGTTTATATTCATTTGCAAATATTGTAAGAGTGATAAATGGTATTGTAGTAAATTGTAGTTCTATAAATTATATCCTTAATTCAAAAATCTGCATTTTGCAACAAAATCGGTGTTAATTGTCATTATTGCTCGTATGAAAAAGCAGCCAGCTAATAATTACTCCAATTGTTAGGAGGACAGGAAGGAAAATAAAATGGCAAGTTGTATCTATCACCATTCTAAAAAGAAGATCCTCCACCCAAATTGGTGTTTCTGCTGAAATTTTTCGAAGTTAAAAAGGACCCATATGAACCAACGGCAATCTCGATTGAGTTTATGATTCGAAGCTAGAGCTCGGCTCGTTAAATTTACGAAGAGCTTGAGCTCGACTTAAGATCGCTCATGAAAATGTGATCGAGCTCAAACTCAATCTCAAATTCCAGCTCGAACTCGATTTCGAGCTCACATATATGTGTCTATATACATATATATGTATGTATGTATGTATGTATGTATACGTATACACATACATATACACACACACACATATGTATATATGTATGTATGTATGTGTATATAGATATCTATATACACATACATATACTTTAATGTCTTGCATTTTGACTAAGCACTATTTTTCTGTGCAAAATTGAAATAGAAAACGAAATATGATGTTAGTCACCAGTAGGGATGTAATCAAACCAAGTCAAGCCCAAATATTACCAAACTCGAGCTCGAGCTTGTTAACATTACTGCTGCTTGAGATCGAGATCGAATTTGTAATTCGAAAATCAAGCTCAACTTGTTGCTCATAAAAACACAATTATGTTTGATTGAGCTCGAGCTCAAAATTCATATATAATTGGTATGAATAAATTGGTAATTATATATATATAACATTCAATATATATATATATATATTTCCAGCTGCTCGAAATCATCTTTTACTGCTCAAATTCGAACTCATTTAGTATAAAGCTACTCGAGTTTGACTCGAATTCAATCAACACCAATCTCGAGTTGAACAGTAAACCGAACTGTTTGCGAGCTGTTCTGTTCATTAACACCCCTAGTCACCACAAATGTGGAGTGAAATTCAAACTTTACCTCCCATCAATTTGCCACTAATATATGACTGTTCAAATCCCTGCAGATGCGGAGTAAACCTGTCTTGTCCGATTGAACTTCCTTAGTAGATTAGAATAGGAGTAGGAGTAGACAAAATGGTGCCTACTAAAAAAAAAAAAAAAAAAAGGGACCCGTACAGGTAGCTTTGTAATTTCATTGAAATGACTTGCACGAAAAAAGTCTCCACGTTCAAGAACATGGGTAGAGCCGCAAAATGTACATAACTGGTTAGCATACTCAAAAAGGATATAACCATAAACAAAAAAGGATAAGGAAAAAAGAAAAGAAGCAATGCCTATTGGCTATTTTTTATTGACAGGTTAAAACATCAATATCATTTCGAATATTTATACATAGCCAATCTTCTAGGTTCATTGACAAACCATGTTCTCCACTTTAGTAAGGACAAGGGAAAATTTTATTACCACATTTCAACATCAACGCCCTAAACAATAGATTGATCTTCCTTTTTTTCCTCATTCGATACATGATGGATTTTCATTTTGACACTGATAGGTTGGAAATTATCAATTACAAGGTTGGCTTTAAATTGACTTTTAGATAATCTTTTATTTCATTTTCATGTTACGTATACCCTAGTGTCCCCTAAAAGCAGATTACTATGTGTTTTTCTGTTTTTTCTTGTAGAAAAGCAACTTGTTCTAATCCATCTTGGTCGATACATATCATATTCTCATGTTGCAATTGTTTTTGGTATCTTGTGCAAAAGTGTCTTAGTGGAAAAGAAAGTGTCAGTGTCGCAATTCTCCATATACTTTCTATTAATAGATAGGGAGGGTGTCAAATTTGTCTTTGGGTTAAGAGGAGTTTCTCAATAAGAGCCTGTCAAAACAAAAAGAAATATGCACTTCCTAATGAAGAAATGATTGAACATGAACATTCTCAATTTCTTGACTGTCTTTGATGATGAAAATATAGAACTCAGATATAATAAATCATAAAAAGTCACCTAAAAATAATAATAAGTGGGATAAAGTAAAAAGTATTACATTTTCATGACGTGCAAATTATAGATGCAGAAACCAGAAATAGCGTCTCGTTACTTCCAGATGTGTTCCCTTGTATTCTTCAGATAAGATATTAAATTTGAACAAATTCGATTGTTTAATCATGTCGTAGGAGACCATAATGTTGGAAGGTCTCACCATCTGATTTTTATTTTTTCTTGTCAAAGAAATTTGCAGCCCTGAGCAACTACCAAACCTCATCCTATGCCATACCACGTAGCCACTGAAGAAAAGGTTTTTCCACAAACTATCTAATGCAAGCTTAGTTGTACTGTGTCTAATTTAAAAGGAAAAAGAAAATATTGTGGTGACGAGAATTAGAAAGTTTCTGAAAAAGAGTGCTGACTTTTTTTTACCAAAATTTATTTATTTTTTACTGAAAGTTATGATAACAAAAAGTCACTAAACACAACAGTAGTACATTTCACTCGTAGCACGTCCTGCAAAAAACTTTTATTTTATAAACTTTGGCTCTAGTCTTTACACTTTGAAACTGGAAGAACCCTCTATCAAAAACAGAAGTATACCGGCAAAAATGGCAGCCCGGGAAAGGGAAAAGAGAAAAGGTTTAATGATGCCCACAAGAAGAAACCAGGAGTTGATTTGGGCGGTGACCATAATTACGTCATTCATTCGGTGAAGCCAAGTGGAGCAAACATCAAATCCACATTGATTATTCTTTCGGTCTTGGGTTCTCTTTGGTGACCCTGTAATTTTACTTTTGATATCATTTTGATTGGATAGTTGTTTTTTGAAATTTTTTTAAAAAATTATTACCGTAACAATTTTGAAATTTTTGTTAATTAAATTTGTATTTGAGGTAACAAGTTGATTTAAAATGTACATATTTTTGAAAAACAATAACAAACGAAATTTCTTGGCCTCACTCTAATTTATCTTATCCTCATTCATGTTGCGGTTAAAAAAGTAATGCCTTTCTTAGCACTTTGTTCTCTCTTTCGCTCAAAAGATTTCATAACGTCACTCGCACTATCATGGGAAGAAAACTTGTACTCTTAAGCCCTTAAGTTATTATGACAGACATAATAATCGAATTATAAACAAGAAGATTCTCCAAGAAGACACTATATTCTAGATACATACATCTTAAAGAAAAAGAGAAGAAAATTAAAATTTTTTTGTCACCTGCCGATATTGGTCCCATTATAGCGAATCATAACAGAATCGAAAGAAGTAACCCTACTTATTTCTTAATTCAATTAAACACGTATGCTTTTTTTGTACTTATTCCTTCTTCATGCAGATTTTTTCTAATAAACCAACTGCCATGACCACATGTAGCACGAATTATGCCATGCAACCAAGTGTTTTTCTTTTCTTTCTTTTCTTTTTTGATTAACATATCAAAGAACTAAATTATCCCACATTAAATTTTTATTCTCAAAATTTTCCTTTTCTTTTTGGCGCGACGAAAATTTGTACAACTATATTAAGGCGAAAAGTGTCACTTTTTATTTTTGTTTCATACTAGCTAAAATAGAATAATTCTCTTTTAAAAGAATTAGAGATGTTAATTTTGGTTTCTTGAGGCGGAAGGACTAGTTGACACAAGAGGGTATTAAAGTTTCATGCCATAGTGGATCCAAAGATGAGCACTTTCATTAATCAAACAATTTATTTGTAGGTTGCCATTAGTTTAATTCTTTAACTACAACTTGTCATATTGTTAATTCTACTTTGACTTACACAGTTTCTATTATTGGAAGATGAAGCTTTGTCTCTCATAATTAAACTTGTCTCTAGATTCTGATGCTACAATAAGATTAAATAAAGATAATGCTGTTCCCGTATGATTAGTCCTTAATGATTATTACTCAAACTGGGTCCTTCCCCAACATTATTTTTAATGGAGGATCTTGATGATGGTTGCATGAAATCATACAAAAATGGTAGTTTTATTATTAATAATGAAGAATACGTTCTCTTGGCTACGCGTCCTTTTGTACGCCATTCCCTTTTTGTACAATTGAGAGAGAGAGAGAGAGAGAGAGAGAGAGAGAGAGAGAGAGGGTAAGTGTATCTCACATAAGAAGATGAAATGACTCAAGCATTGTATTGGAATCATTTATACACCTCATTACATGGGACTATTGCAGGATTCATCTTACTAGCTATGTACTCTTCATACATTTTAATTTTAGTTCATAACTTTATTTTTTTTTCTTTACTTTGGACCAGTTTTAGGACACAAATTGAGATCCTGAGGTAAGGGGCACATTTATCTTTTTCTTTTAAGAGCAAAGTCAAATAAACAACAACGAAAGAAATAGTCACTTTAGTCAACGTCCACATTTCCTGGCCAAAACACTTTGAGGGGTACTTATTTAACTACAAGAGAAAGAAAACTTCACATATTAATATCAATACAACTCTCGGTTTTTTTTTTCAAAAAAAAAAAAAAAAACAAAACAAAACGAGCTTAGGTTTTGGTTGAAGTTGCCAGTAGAAAACATAGAATGATTAGTTGACAAAATTCTACCATAGTTTATAACTAATATTGACTAATTAAAATGTGACAATTACTACAGTGATGATCGTTTTTGTCGTTCTTTTTGCTTATTTATTCTTGAGCATGCATAGGCTACTTTGAACTGCTTTGACCAAAAACCAGATTTGGGAATATCGGGGCAAAGCGAAGAAAAATGAGTTTAGGAGTTCATTTCACATGAAGAAAATGTGAGGTTAGGTTACTTAAGCAGGTCTTTGGAGTTTTAGAAACCAGAATAATCTCTCCTTAAATTTCTAAACATTTTACATAAACCTCTTTTTGGCTAATGATACGTTAAAAGTTGATTATGTCAACACTAGTTTTGTGATTATTCAAAAAAAAAAAAGGCCTTAAAATATTACTAAAAAGATAACTAATTATAAGCAAAAAATTTGGTAGCCATTAATGGTTGCATAAAATGCTAATAAAGAAGAAAATACCGCTTCAAAAATCAGTCCCTTTGATTTTGATTACCTCAAAAGACCCTAATAATGTAATTTACAATTCAACCACTGTTTTAAACAAATCCTTGAAATTCATTGTAAAAGTCTCTTGCAAATTTTTTTTTTTTTTTGGCTGTTAAGAGCAAAAGTGGACAAGGATATTTATTTATGGTGCTGAGCTTGTTTGCTTTTTCTTGTTTTTACCAATTCTCCACAAAAAATGAACAACACTTTTTACTAAGCAAGTTTGGTATTAATTTATTACTTATTTCCTCAAATTTTGACACGTTTTAGCATAACAGTCTTTTCCAACATGAATCCAATTTACCACAACAGATGAGAAATAGTATGATGTTTGGATTGATACTGAAATTTCAATCCCTTTCAAGAATTCTAAGTCGAAAGATTTGTGGTACCAAATTTCAGAAGACTTCAGTGCTGCAACCTGAAATTACATGTCGTAGTGGTACCAAAAACAGGAGCATGAATATGTGTATATATCTTAGGAAGCCGCAAAAATTGAAAAGGACCATTTTTTCAATAATACTATAGTATCCAATGTTTTGACCCATCTAGGAAGCCGTTAAAGTAAAATTAGGTTTCCTACGATTTCGGTTGATTTGATTTCATTCATAATTTTGAACTTAATGTGTTTAAAACCTTAAGCTAGATATTTCGATAACTGATATGAATCCCAAATGCCTATTGATTTAATTTTTAAAAAAAAAGTTCAAATGTTGGTTGATGGCTGAATTTATTTGCAATTAAGGTGGAGTAATCGCTCCTGTCACATCTTAAGGTTTTTATTCATATTTATTTTGGAAAATGTCTGGCTTTCATTCAGAGATAACAATTAGATGGATTAGGGTGATAGATTAAACAAGATCAGATCTAAATTAATGTGCACAATTGAAGAACCAAAAATTGATCAAACATTTTAAGGAATTAGGACACAATAAAAATGATAAAAGCTCCAAAAAATTAAAAAAAAAAAAACCTGATCTCATAAACTTTATATTGGTTAAAGGGTTTTTAATTAATATTATGCTCGAATATTATGGGACTGATTGAACTGAGAATTGATTGCCAAACTAGTTTAATTTCATTGAAGTGAGAATTGATTTCCAAACTAGTTTAATTTCGTTTATTGAGCTTTAAAACTCATGCCCCACAAAGAAGAAATTCTTGTAGTTGAGGATAAAGTAGCCCTAAGTTTTACGTAGAGACAGTAGCCAACTCACCATAAATGCATAGTTGTATCGCTGTTTTCTTGTTAATTTTCGTTTTCTATTTTTTTTTCTTTTGTTAGGGGAGTGTAATTGTCTTATTTCTTGCAGTATTTAATTATTTCATGTCGACAATTCGAGAATAGAACGGACACGTTTCAAGAAGTTAGAGTGCCGACAGTCGCTATCACAATTTTTGATTTTACCGTAACCTTTATAGTCGTTAATGATGACTAGTACATGTCTACTTTCTTGGTATCCCTTTATCTTCTTTCTTCTTCTCGTTTTGCTGTCCCCGACAGCAGTTATATTCTTCTGTAAACCACATCTACGAGAGAGAGCGACAAATTGACAGCGATGTATTATCTACTGGCTTGTATGGAGGACTGAAAAGAACTCCACATCTTGTTCTTCTTTAACATTTACTAGTCAAAATTTGTTTCTTGGATTCGATCCAATTATAATTATCTTTTGTTCTTTTACTGGATTTGCTAATTATGGATTGTATTCTTGGTCTTTTTAGCATTAAGGAGAAAATAATTTGGTATCTTGTCATATTTATACATACTGACAAAATGATAGGAGTACAAATTATAAATGGAAAATGGAGACAAATGTTCATGCAATGTTAGACTTGCTAATAAACCATATACGTTTTGATAAAGGGTAGACAAATTCAGAGAACACAAATTTTCGAGAAACACTGTTTGTTTGGTTCGACTTTTTAAAAATATATATTTTTGGAAACTTTTAACACGTTATTCAACTTACATTTTATTTTACAAATACATTTATCAATGAAAAAATTTAAAACTATTACAATATTTTTTTTAAGAATTATTCCGAAAAAAAAAGAAACGGAGTTAGTTTGGAATCTAAAATCTTTCATTTAGTCAACCCCATTATGCACTTAGAATCATATCTATATTCTCCAAATCTACTTTTTGGAAAAGTGGCAAGACTTTGGAAAAAAAGCCAATGCCAATGATACATGGGAGAGACTTTGAACAGACCAAGGTTGCATTATGTACTGTAATTTCATTTCTTATATATATTACCGGCAAACAGGAAAATCAGATAATGTATCTTATTCAAATACGTATTCCTATATATGTGTGAAACTCAACATACTAATCAATAGTTTGCTCTCTGTTTCATGAACATTCTTGTTCTTAAAATTGTTGAGTTGATCAAAATCAAATTTCTTGATGACCTTACAAGTATTTGTTCTTATTCCAGCAACCTTATCTTCTTTTTTCCTTTTAATGTCTGTGTTACAAATTAGACTTAGTAATAATCTTAATGTTCTTATAAATATTATGTATATGTTTATGTCTCCAAATATTAGTATTAGTTATTTAAGGATGTCAATCTTTGTTTGATGAGAGAGCTAATGATTTAACGGATATTAACGACAAAGAAATAAAAGACGCAAGCATAAGGTTCATATAAATGTAAACATGCCATAGCAACACCAGTACTAATTAATTTTGTTCATAATATTAGATTCAACTGCATTTTTTAGAAAACAAATTCACAAGTGTAATTAGTTTCTTTGGTACGTATTTTAGTTAGCAATATCAAGATTAATTAAGTCTTCCTACAACCCTTTTAGAAGCTTGACTCTATTTTACATATTCTTTATTGATAGCTTGGAATACTTAGTGGTTCTAGAATTTATCAAAACCAACTTTAAAAGTGTTTGCTCACTGAAAATAAAGAAGAATAGCAATACTACAGACAATGTGATGTTGAGAATTACATATTCATCTAATATGACTAAACTAGCTCACAAATCTCTCCAAACTGAAATTGTTATCTATTGTTATTCCTATAATTGAAGAACAACCATCTCTCAAAGCGAGTCAATTAGAGTTTATATATACGTCGGTAACTTTTAAAATCATGGTGTCTGTGATGCTACGTATCAAGATTCAGAATTACTTTGGAGACGTTAATTTCACAATGGGGACAGGTTGACTGTTTCTTAAACACGCATGAACGAAGTGTCTCACATATGTCGGCATTTGGCATTTGTAGTTGACAAAGTTCATCAGATTAATTTGAAGTGATGGAAGCAATTTGTTCTGCATCCAGTAGTTCTTATTGGCCGTTATAATTCGTCTCTTCCATTCCTATATTTGATGAGTTAAAAGTGAAAAAGCTCATACTCGAGATAATTTCGTATAAAAGATTTAATCCATATCAGGAAGCCAATCTATTTGGACTGAATAATTTTGCCAATATTACGTTGAGATATTCTTTATACATGTTTTTCAATCATCTTTTTACATTTTCAACCTCTTAGAAGTATTACATCCAAAAAAAAAAAAAGAATGCTATAATATTATTCTTTCAATTATTCTCTAAAAAATTACAATCTAAACGAATACCATTGTGCTTATTTGTTTACAGTTCAATTCATCAATTGCATCTCCTTCATGTTTAAAATTTCAAAACTGGATGGTAAAGTAGTTATTGTAGAAAGGGACCAGAATTTCAGTGCCAACATAGAAGCAATGGAATTTGTATAAAAATATTGTGGTCAGATATGTCCCCATTGTAGATCTCTTGTCAGGGTAGTTTATTTGTTTTCTTAATTTCTTTAAAAATTTACAGAAGAGAAGTGGCACATTTTGAAATTGGAGTATCATTTGCGGCATTAAAATCCTTTACGAACCCAAAACAAAGTATGAAATGTTAGAAAATGAATGTGTTGTCACACTACAAGATGAGGCACCTGCTGCTATGCTTATTCACTCTGCTTGACTTGCAATCAAGATTTTATTTCTTTCATACTGATGTGCAACATAAGAACTCGAGCTTGACTTGCAAATTAAAAGTTAACATGCGTCAGTTAATAGTTGATATATAGTTCAATTATTACATAAAGAAAAATAAAATTTATTGTTATAATTTATTTAGAGGCAAAGTTTTATGTTCCTCTCCTTATACTTTTATTCTTTTCATTAAATAAATGGGTAAGAACTTAAGAACCATTTGGTTCAAATTGCCATTTTTTACTATTACTATGAATATCATTAACTCTACAATGAGTATGAGTTTTGACGATTTCCCTCAATATGTTTGGTTTAGTAACGAAACCGGTATCATTTCCTTCAAAAGGGTGAATGAGTTTAATAAAAGAGTATTATGAGAGAATCCTAATGACCTCAATTAATCACTTTTATTCTGATTGCAAAAAAATAATAATTATTTTTTAAATATCAACAATGAACTTTATTACGATTGACACTCATTTCCCTCCCTAATTCCTCTAAACCAAATAGGCCCGTTATTTTTGGGTGGCTAGCTCAATTCATTTCAACTAGATAAGTCAACCAAATAAAGCATTTATTTTTTTCGATTTTGGGTAATTTGTGAAGCTCAGGTTGCCGTCATTTACTATCCTAACCCCATCCTTCAATGGATTATACGTTCCTAATTCATTTGAATTTTCATATCTCCTTGTTATGGTTTTGTTTCTCTTTTCATTGAACTGATATATTTTTTTATGAGTTTTGAGATAGAGAAAATATTAGGCATTGGACAGGCGTAAATCTGAGGACCTGGACTTGTCCCATCTAGACAGAAACATGATAATCACATCACAACGGCAATGTGGCAGCATTTTAGCCCTATAGCCGGATTTGAAATGCACACATAAATACTTCAATTTAAATTTAATTTATTTGTACTATTATAAAGCAAAATTATGAACCATCATTTTCATGTCATCTTTTGCTTCATCTGAAATGTCTAAATTACCATTGTGAAGTTTGCGGTACATTTAAAGATTGTTGTCTAGATTGAGATGGTATGATTGAAACGTTTATTTCTTGCCAGATAACAACAATTGGATTATGCAATATTATATTAATAAACCATTGTGGTTTATCATATAAGCTCAAATAAAGTTCTATTCCTATCTTTGTAAATCTCATTTAGTTATTTCAGGTTTCAAAGATAACATTTTAATCTTATGATTACTTGAGGTCATTGGATAGTTTAAGAGCATAAGCTAGCTTAAAACACTCTCATGAGCTCATTTAAAGTTGTCAATTATCGTATAAATAAAACTTCGTTGGTGTTTTTTTTTTTTTTTTTAAATCCATATCCTAGACAAAACAACCTTGAATCCTCCCTTAATGAATGAATGGAAAGAAAGAAGCACAATGAGGATGAGGCAGATGAGAATTGTATGGTAGTTCTTAAATGAGAAGTAAACATATATTTTTTATCTTTACCAATAGATTTTTCTTTTTCTTATGACTCATAAATCATGAAGTAGCTATTCAATTCTATATTCGACATGTACGTTTTGACTTTGATAAAATCCTTTTTCCATATACATGCAATGAAATGCTGCTTATAAATTCTAACATTGATAGGATAATATAGGTCACATGTGAGGATTCCATTGTTATATTTTTTTGAAAGTGGTTGGTAAGCTCTACACGGTCGTTAAAGTAGTTGATCAAGCATGCTTTGTTTTAGAGAATGATTCCATTATTATTCTCTCGCTTAATAATCATAGCATTTCTTGATTTTGTAAAAATAAAATATTATAGGGTGATTAAATAAGAAGCATTATTACTGAATATATTCTTTTAGGTCAGGAAACAAACTGATTTTTTTAATATTTTGTTGTTATCCTGTCTTTACTTAAAGAAGGAAAATAAGGTGCTTTGGAACTCAAATTTTGGCTTCACATGGATTCCTGTTCTGGAAAGTGCAAAAAGCTGGCACAAAATAACATTAATTTGCATGATAAGGCATGTACATTAATCTTAAATTTATCTTGTTCGTTGAAATACTAGGAATTCTTTTTATTGCCACAATACTTTGAACAACATATCTTGCCAAAAAACAAAAACTAAATAAAGAAAGGCTCACTGACTAATTATCGATGTGACCATCCAACTCCATTTGAACCTAAAATTTTTTACTTGATTTCATGACTTGTGATACTGATGTTTCACTCTTTATATCTTCACTAAAACGAAAAAATAACGTCTAATGAACAAGAAAAATAACATCTTATTTTCTGCTCTACCACATCCTTATTAAAAACTAAAATTTGGGAAAACTAATCCCATGTTCACAATCAATATTTAGTAACTCAGATTCTTACTAGAAAATCTGCAAAATTGAGGAAGTTTAAAGCTAAAATGCAACTCGTGTCTTGATATGCAAACAGATATAAATTGATAAAAGGACAAAAGAACTCTCAAAAGAACACGCCAATAACGACACTGACTACGAAAAAAAAAACACAAATAAACGTTACATTTCCATCTTATTTTACTTCTTATTGCCTTCATTTATTTTATTATTAAATGTTGTGCAACTTGCCAAGTTGCCCTGCAAGATGCGGTATGGCGAACATTTCGAAGACCGCAGCACCTATCAAAGAAGCATATGCTTTGATTTGATTAGCAATAAATAATTCTTAATTATCCCAGTTGGGCTAGCTATGTGCCACTTAAACGCCATGAGTGACTATTGATGCTTACTATAAAGGTACTTAATGACAATTAAAATCCGATAAAAGTATTTGTTTAGGTGCCAATGGCCATTGTTTTTTAATTTTTTCAAGTGGTTAGGTGCATGCATGTCACTGACAGGTTAAGAAATCACTATCCTTAAAATTATGTTGTTGGAAAGGAATGATTAGTTGATTGATTTGACCTAAAAGTGAAGTTTATGAATAGAATGCTGGTTGAAATATCCTCTAGTACTATTTGTACATGCACTTTGAATAAAGTGTTTAACTATGATTATCGATGTGATCCACGTGATTAAGTGTGTTATTTTCTACACTAACCACATTGTGCAACGTTTGCTTAGGTTTATAATTGTCTAAAGATAATTGTCTTAGGTTGATAAATGTATTAATCAACAAGAATATGTTTTATCAAAATTGTGGAGTTTAAATTATAACTTAATTCAAGAAGTTGGACCAGTAAATGTAACTAAGGCCACGTTTGGTTCTGATTATGGTAAAAAAATTTGATTAAAAAAAATTATGTTTGGATGTTCATTTTCTTTAATAAACAAAACAGTTGCTATATCGAAATTTAAGTACTTTAAAAGTAAACAAAATATTGAATTTTCCGACATCAAAGTTAAGGAAAAAAAATTATAAAAATGAGAAATCTAAATCTTTTTAGCCCAAAGTAATATACATCTCATCTCATCAATGTCCTTCGATTCATTCTTAATTTTAATCGCACTTTTCTTTTTGAGTTCTTCAAAGTAAAAAATGTGTAAAACCAGTGCAAGCTCTTGTCTATTTTAACGTATCATGTTGGCAATAAAAGTTACTAATGCAATATGATCACAATATGATTCAGCTCAGCTAAATGACTGATTACATTATATATAAGGAAATCTAACATAAGCTATTTCTTCTATCAGTCATGGTACCACATGACGCGCGTCGCGCGAGAAAAACTACAGCTCTAATTTCAAAACTATATGCAAATTATGTGGATATCTTGCAATGGGGGCACATCTTGCTTATGATTAAGGTTAGGTGAGATTAATCGTTTTGGCACTAATATTTGCTTGTGGGATTCTTAATCCTTCGTAAAATCACTAACTATATGGTTTCTATTGGATAATTGACTGAAAATTCTTTTAGAGGCACTAATATATTATAATTACCTTCATAATTTTTTTGATTGGGGAGCATGTATAGATACAAAACTCTCTATGTTAGTGTATTATGCACAATTATGACTTCAAAATGAATAATCCACCTTCCTCATAAGAATACTTTTAAATCAGAAAATAAATTTTTTTTCTACGAATCAATTATACAAACATGGACATAAAACAAGGTCTAATTGACCTAAACTAATCCCGCCTAATTGGAGTAGCCAAATGTGCCATGAGGATATTGTACACATCTGGCAAGATGAATGGGGCTCAATGATCAAGAAACATTGTTTGGTAGGATGATAGTCTTCCAGATTGGTAGCTAAAATACAAAAAAAAAAAAAAAAAAAAAAAGAGGGTAAAATAAAATGGTTCCTCAGCAACATATGGGTCCTTCAAAATTAGTGGTTCAAGGAAGAGCTAGAGGTTTCGTCTTCACAGCTAAGTATGGGGTCAGGTTGATTTGATTTCTCGTACGAATAAATCTCTTTGAATTGAGAAAAACCGTGTTCCCTTGTAAAGAGAGATGGGATGTGTCGTTTTAGTTTCAAGATTTTTGGTGTCTTATATGAGTGGAATGCATACATGAAACGAGGAGATCCATTGAAAAGTTTTCCTTCATCTTTGCTCAATTATTTGGGGTCCAAAAAGTTGAATTATGGGAAAGGAAATATACAAAAGATACAACAAGTGGTGGGCTTCTCTTTAGAAAGAATTGCTCTGTCAAAAGCCATACTAGTCATCATGTATTAAGAACTAACAAGTGTTCCTAGGCCTAGACTATTGACATTTTAATACTACATTATTGTGAGATAACACAGATAAGGTTCGTGCATGATGAAAACAAGATGCTATAGCTTCACCAAATATACTAGTTTTTTATTTCTTCTTCTTGGAATACTTTTTATGTGCTTTTGGTCTATAAAAAAAAGTATGTCATTTCTGCAACAGGCAAGTGGAGACAAAAAAATACGTGCATATAAAGCTACAAGTTATTTGGGCTAGCAGGGGTGACTTACTTTTGAGGGATAAATCTTCCTTTTTTGAGGGATAAATCTTCCTTTTTTTTTGTTTCGAATTTTAAAAAAATATTAATTTGAAAACTTTACTTTTGAGGGAATAAATCTTCCCTTTTATTTTGAAACACAAAAATTGACTTTGAAAACTCTGGCATGCTACCTTATCCATTCTTCGAAAAACTTTTTCCCTTTTTCATCCATTCTTATTACAATGTATTTTGCCTTACACAATTGGGGTGAGACACCTAAATTTGTGTTGGGATGCGATTTTTAAACTTTTTGCCACACACATTTTGGGTGTGTGACTCCCAATATATTTACCTAACAATTTCTTCCCCTTTTTCCCTCCTATCTTTCCTAACTGCCAAGATCGGAGTTTAAACCCTTGACCTTGGCCACTGGGCTTGCCTAGTGGTTCCTGGAAATTTGTTGGCTATGAGTAAGTAAATAAAATGGCGCTGTACTTTACCACAGGTTTAATTACCTAAGCCTGACAAGGGAAAGTAGTGACAATAAATAACATTATCGGGCTCTTTGAGTTTGGAAATTGGACAATAAAATTCCTTACCTAATCGTATAGTGTAAATTAAAATTCCGGAATTTTTTCACATTAATTGAACACCTTCTCATCTACTTCTGCATCGATCCCTCAATTCTAGCAGCGAAATTTTAGATAAAATACATATTTTCTTATCTGTACAACAATAAATTGGTCAATAGGACTTAAAAACTTTCGCAATACATAAGCCCTACCAGCACACCACCTTGCAAGAATTGAATTTAATTCAACCTATATATCAGTCAGACGATCAACGTTTTCGTGGGCTCCTTGATGTGGTTAGGCATCTTCTCTGGTCCCGGATATTTTTGTGTCTGAAAACGAAACCAATACGTGCGTTAAAGTCCTTGGAAGAAAAAGATTGCCTAGTTGTCTTCAGCATCTGAAAAAGAAATTAAGTCTAGCTAAGCATGCTTTACCGATGCTACAAATGAGATAATGATACTATTAACTAGTCAATATATTGGATACTTTTTCCATTAACTATGATCAGGACTGCACTGCCGACCTGAAAATGGATTTTTTTAAAAATTAAGATAGAAATTTCTTGAACATTTTGAGAATGTTTAATTTGATTTCTTCAATTTTATATTTCTAATGGTCCATAATCCTGACCAAATTGAGACGTCATCACCTATCTATTCACAAATTGCACGCTAAAAGGACTAGATAGATAAATTGAATGTAGTTCACAAGAATGAATCCAAACTCAATCAAAAGTTCAAATGTTCTTAGGGTACGTGTGTTTTGATGATGCTACTTCAATTTTGTAACTATCCCTCTTGATCTAGAAACCATTGAAACCTTGGCTGAGAAAAATCAGGGAATAAATAGATAAATTTTAAATTTAAGAAACTAAAAGCGACTTTGTCAAAATGTTTAGATTAATGGTTGTTTTCCCTGGTTTTGTTTGCAAGGGTTTCGAAGGGGAAGTGAAGATGTACAAATTTTTCCTACATCAATAGTGTACAAAATTTTTAAAAGATACATGGCACGTAGATAAAGCCATGATTTCAAATTTGAATAGAGAATATGTATCATGTATTTAGACCACTTGTGCAAAATATATATATATATACTGTCATTATAAAAAAATTAACCTATTAAACATTCAATCTAGAGAGAGAGAGAGAGAGAGAGAGAGGAATCTACTAATTTTATTTTTTATGTGGCTCTGACTTCATGGTTTGGGTGGTGTGTTTGGTATTCTGACAAATGCTTAGATATTTTTATTTGCAAAATCTTTGTCGTCGGGTTGTATGTCTTGGCTGCAAAACCTCCCTTGTGGGACGAAACCCTACAACTGATAATGACCATAAAGGTGCAAGGATTATTATGAATGCCCCTCTAGGTTTTATTTTCCCATTTAAGGTAAATGTGATAAATCCTCACATCGAAAACATTAGCTAAAACAAAGATCTTAAACTCAAAACTTCTTTCCTCTAAAATAAGGTTAGCTTATTAACAATTCTTCTTGTCTAAGGCAGTTCTAGAAATGCTAAAAAGGTCAGTTTAAATATCAAATACGTAATTTCATCCAAATATTAATCCAGACAAACAATTATTTAGAGGGGAAAAAAGGGGAAATTTTCTTATTTTAAAGAAGTCAAAGGAAGGAGCAGATTTCACGTTCACAAAAAAAAAAAAAAAATAAATACAGTTCTGGAGGTACAAAAAGAAAATGTCAAAAGGAATCAGAAATTAAGTGCAAGCTTAGACATCAGAGAGGGCATTTTATTTTACGTTTCATTATGAAAATGAAAAAGGAAAATCAGTTAAGTTTTCACTAAGGTAAGAAGTAAATATTCATATTTATCACATATTTCTTGGTTCATGTATTTCTGTGCATCTTAATTTAAGAACATTTGAAAGTTATTTGATATAGACATTGTGAGTAACTTATTTTCTGTTAAATCTCAAAATAATTGTCTTTTACTCCACCTAGTCACCGAATTTAGGAATAAATCAATTTTCTACTATTATTATGAAACAAGAAGGACAATATTTTGGGACATTTAAAAATATATGATTTGGACAACAAGTACGGAATTGAAGATTATAAAATCTTGACGTGTTATATATTACAAACAAACGTCTTCCACCAGTTGGTTAAATTTTGAATATATTGTAATTTGGAATGAATTTTTTTTGTCAAAATTATCTCTTGCCAAAACTTACTACAGTTAAAACTTTGAGCAATTTTCAATTGAGATACAAAAAATATGTAATTTTAGGTTGACTTTACTTTCAAGGGCAGATTATTAACCTTTTCCAAAAATAAAATAGGGATAAACAGATTGGGTGCTGTAAGTTGAATTTACACATGAAATTCTTAAGTTCACAAAATGGTAAGTATGTACATTAGACAATTTTATGTGCATATTAACACAAGATAAAAGGGAATATTGTATCTTTAATAGACAGATATATTAGAACTTTAGGGCAAAATATATAGGAAAATTTCTTGAAAATGATATGCTTTACCACAAAATCATAAATATGATACAATTTTAGCCTTACCAATCATGCATCATACAACTACTTTTATACAAAAAAATGACACATTTTGTACGTGAAATAATATATTTCAACGATTAACGTAAAAATTGTACACTCTTGCTTTGAAATGCGGTATTTTCAAGAATTTTACCAAATATGTAAAAATTATTCAAGAGTTATAAATTGTATGCATATCTAGTTTTTTGTACACTTCAACGCTGTGGACGTAAATAACTCAGCTTTCTGCAGCTTACGTGATCTGGCATGAACATGGGTCATGACTCATGTAGGTGGGAAAAAAATAAAACCTATAAATATTTTATCCTGTGTATTTATCCATTGTAAAAATTTTACTCCAACAATTTACCCTATAAACTGTACTTTGTTTTCTTTATCTTTTACTTATTCAGAGAGTGGGGTCTAAACTTATGATATTGTAAGTCCAACAATCATTTCCTGTATTTGCACTTAGAAATAATTTTTTGCCCATTTACTTTCTAAATAATATCATTGCTAAAATATCATGTATTTAATTTTGGTTTTAATTCTCTATTCCTAAATTACATAAATTGAAGCAATGATAATTGTATATAGACGTTGATTTTGTGAAGAAAATTTACAAAAAGCAAAAAATTTAAAGTTATTTTATCCATGGTGACCTTAATGTTTATAGTTAGGAGAGGGATAGGGGAGTTACATTTAACGAGTACATTTAAAGCATAAAAAACAAAAAAAAAATTATATCCCAAATACAGTAGCAAATGCTCGAATTAATTTTCAATTTTAGTTACTCGTATAATACATTTTACAAATCCTAAGCAAATCAAACAAACCTAGCACGAGAATATTGTTTATAATTAATACAACAACTGCAAAATTTTTAAACATACAATTTCAGAATTTGACTGAAAACGCCTATGGTACAATATCAACAACATACCAAAATAAATATAATTAAATAATAAAGAATGACACATAAATGAAATTGTACCTTTCAAAACTTTTACGACTCTAACAATCTAAAAATATTTAAAAAGACAATTTTATAGGGTTTTTTATCTCTCAAAAAATTTCTTAACTCTTGAGAAGTAAATATCCAATTCTGATAATAATTAAACAATATTGAAGAAGACAAAATTTAGGAGTGACTTCTATGCAAAATCATTCTTAATCAATTTTGAAATAAAAAATATAATAAGTACGTTGACTCAAGAAGGAAAACTCTCGACAACCCTGCAGGTGACAAGTCCAAGATGTCCTCTATTTTTTAGCTGTCAATCATAAATTTATTTATCCATTGCCTGTCTTGACGAGGATATAACTTAATTCTAGTCTGTAGTAGTCAAAAACTGTTTCCTACTTTTATCATATTGGCAGTGCAACCAATCATCTTTCCAACTATAGGCAAGAAGTGCATAATAAAAGGATAAAAGGGACTATTTATCCTACTGATGTGGTCACATCTATAATAAAGGGGGTGTAATGGCACCTGTTATTGATATTTAAAAAATAATTATAAATATCTTTTAATTGGAATAAAAGTGATTAACTGTAATTTCTATAATTCTTTCTAAAATATTATTCTATCAAACTTATTAACTTTTTTGGGAGAATAATACTCATTTCATTATTTAATTAAATATGTTGGAAGGAATAGTCAAAAACTTATACTCGTAGTAAGATTAATGATATTCATAATAATAGTAATTGAGAAATTTGAATCAAACGGCTCCTAGGAGATTTGGGAATAATTTATCTCAGACTATTTGTATGATATTGGTAATTTTTAGAGAAGGCTTATTGGAATTTTAAATTGAGGTTGTAAAAAGTTCTAAATTATCAAAATTTTATTCTCTTAAAATTTTGCTGCAAGTATTCTTTTCCACAGAGGAATTAATGCAGTACACGGAATTTCATCAAAATCAAAGTGTAGAATATTTTGGTCGAAGAATGTGAGCATTCCTCTAGACAATTGTTCTGTCACAAGCACACACAAAGGAGAGACAAGAGAATTTGAGTCATTTGACTCGGTGCAGGTAATACTACCTAATACAGTACCTTATTTGCTCTTTTTCTTTTTTCTATTTTTTTTCCTTCTTATTTTACAACATCAACAAATTCATCATTTCTTGTGTGTGGACTAGGCTTCTGGCTATTATTTTCTCTCCAATTATCTTTTCATTTATTTATATCTGAATAAATAAAACTTTTAAAGATCATTTGATGATGTTATTACATTTATTTTGATGAGCAGATCAACATACTTAAAATCGGATCCTTTTGATAATAATTTATTATTATGAAGCTGTTTGGATCAAATTCCTTATTCACTATCACTATTAATTTCAATAAACCTACTATGAGTATGAATTTTGACAATTTCTCCCAATATGTTTGGTTTAGTAATAAAATGTATATCATTCTCCCTAATAAGGTTAATAAGTTTGATTCTATTTTGGGGGACAATCATATAAATCTCAATTAATTATTATCATTCTGATTGAAAGATAGTGATAGTTATTTTTTAGATATCAACAATTGATGTCATTACTATTGAAACTCATTCCTCCTTCCTGATTCACCTAACCAAACACCCTCTAAATTTGCAAGAAGCATTTGGATGATAACAAATCGGTCAAAATCATGAAAAATTATAATGATTAATTAACAGTGAGATTTAGTCAATTTAATTTTAATTTTAATTTTAATTTTTATGTAGTATTAAAATAAGTAATAATGTATATTATGAACGGTGCTTTCTCAAATATAATATTAAAATTATAAATATTACAATATAATGGAGAGAATTTCTCTCCAATTTAGTGGAGAAGAGCCTAATCTTTCTTGTTCTGTAAGTCCACAAAATCAGGTTCTCTCTTTTTCATGATTTAATTACAGACATATGTGGGGGGAAAAAAGACAACAGCTGAGGTAATTCATAAGGAAATAGTCCAGAAATTTCCAGTTCTTTTTTATTTTCTACTTAGACCTTCTAGAGATTTTAGAAATTCATTGTTTGTAAAATCCCACAAGTTCTCATCTCTTTGTTAATTTGTAAACGTTTCAGGCTGAGTTTGGTTGTGCAGAATGTGGGATTCAGAATAAAAATTGAACGTCCAGTTCAAAATCCAAAAAAAAAAAAAAAAATTATTCATCTCATATTCCTTTGGAAAATATTAATTCATGTAAAAGATATTTCATTCCCAGACCGAATGCAACATCAGAGCATGCCTTTCTTTTCTTTTCTTTTCTTTTTTTTATGTTTTCATTTTTGGGTTTCCAATTAGGAATTCAGACAAAAGCATGCAAATCTTAGAAGAGATCTGGTGCTTCTGTAGGTAAAACAGATGGGAACTTGAGGTGACAGAAAAAGAAATGGTCCTATAATCCAAGCTGAGTTGCTGACTGCTGATTTCAATGTCAACAACTCATTGGTGCCTTTCTTTAAAAGAGAGAAGATCCACAGTTTCTCCAAAGCCTGGGTTGAACAGTAAAAGAAAGAAAAAAAAAAGGAAAAAGCCGTAAGAATGTATTGTTACTATAACTAGAAAAAAAAGAAATTTGTCACTATCAGACATTTCCATCATCCACCTATTTGCCACCTGCCGGGTAGCAAAAAACCAAGTAGTCAACATAACAGAAAGAAACTATAGGGTTTCGAGCTGTGAAAAATCTATGTGAAGAACTGAAATTCAAAAGAAAAAAAAAAAAAGGAACAAATAGCCCTTATAAAGTTTCTTTTAGGTTAATTTTCTCTAAAATGGCAAAAAAAATTTCTCTAAAGCTTTCTAAGAAAAGTACCCTTTTTGCCTTTTCTTGATTGTGTAATGTGAGGTGTGACATGGTGTGCTGATGCTTCTCCTTCAATGAACTTAATTGAGATAAACTAATGGTAGTAAAGGCAAAAGAATTTGCATCCACTTTGGAGAGGCAACTCCCCAGATGAAGACTTTTCTAAAAATGATTCTGCATCATCCTCCTGCAAATTCTGTAGGAAAAGTGACCAACCTCCTAGTCCCCAGTTCTCCCACCGGACCACCCAAAAAGATGAAATACAGCCCAAAAAGGAAATAAAAAAGGAAAAAAGAAAATAAAAGAAAGAAAGAAGTACTCGAGAGGATGAATATTAGTCAAATAACTATCCAACTCCTAAATCGTTTTTTTTTTTTTTCACTTTTCCTTATTATGGTTCACTTTTACCCTTTTCCATATGAAGAAATTAAATTCAAAAGAAAAAGAAGAAAACAAGTGATCAGAGAGAGAAGGGCTTTAATGTGTACGCACCAACCATTCAAAGGAATTTATGACATTTTATCTTTGGGTTCTAACACTGTACAGTTAGATTCATTGAAGAGGTTACAGAAGCATACAGACAAGGACAGATAGAGAAAGAAGGAAAATAGAGAGAGAAAGACAGACAGACATATGGACAGAAATAAGAAAGAGAGAGATTATTTTCAGCCTTCCAAGAAAAAGCAGGAAGAGCTAAAATTATCACACATGTACAAAAACAAAGACCAAAAGCCAAACAAAACCATCACATAAAATTCTTCATTATCATCACTGATCAATAATTCCATAACAAAGACTCAAAACTGCTTGGAAATCCACCACCCTGATCATGATCATCACCACCACCACTGCTCATCCACGTCAGCGATTGAGGAGGAGGAGGAGGATACAACCATCCATCAACTGAGTCAAAATACGCGAAGTCATTCCTGAATTCCATCGAGTCAAAAAAAGAACTCGTACCTAAACTCGGCAGCTCCACAATCTCGCTCAGTTCCTCTGAAGCTGTAGACAAGTCTATGGCCGAAACCAAAGACGACAATGAAGAAGATGAAGATAAAGTTAGTGATGACGATGATGTGCTCGTTTCTTTTGATGATGAAAGGGCTTCAAACTTCTCCATAGCTGCAGCTTTCGCGGCTGCAGCTTGGACGTCACGTGGGCTAAGCGATGCAGGGCGAGGGAGGGATCCCGCCAGTTCTGGAAAATTCAGTATTGCTGACGTCCCTTTTATGCTCAAGGCCGCCACGTCGTGGGCTCGAGCTGCCATTTCTGGAGAGGGGAAAGTACCCAGCCAAATGCGAGATTTCTTGCGGGGTTCGCGAATTTCCGACACCCATTTGCCCCAGTTTCGCATTCGGACGCCACGGTAGACTGGGTGTTTGCTGCTGTCTCTGATTCTCTTGCTTTTCTTGGTGTCCAAAACTTCTTCGGGTTTGGATATGTTTTGAGATGTGTTCGGAGGGGATTGGGATGTCGACCCTGGCGATAAGGGTGATGATGGAGATGATGATGATGAGAATGGAAATACTATCGAGTTAGTACTGGTTTCAGGTTCTGAATTCTGATGCAGTTGTTGATGATGATGATGATGATGATCATTACTCATTTTGACAACCACAAAATTATATCACTCCGTTTACTATATTTGTGTAGCTGCTTGAAAAAGCATCAAATGCATACATACAATATTTGGAAAGTTTTGAGGAAGACTTTAAATTTTAGCAGAGAAAAGGGAGAGAAAATTTACAGAAGTGCAAAATCAATCAGAGCTACTCTTGATGAAGTAGACCTTTTCTTTTCTTTTGCCCATCATTTCCCAATGACTCACACCACACTTATAAGGGGGGGAGAGAGAGAGTCATAGTAACAGGAGCTTGGAGGGAGTATTTGAGGAGGGTTGGGGGTATGGGGTCCCAATGAAGAAATGGGTTACCTTGCTAGACCCTATGATGCAATGGGGTCCCCTTATCTGGTACCACGCAACCCCTACTAATTTCATCTTTTTAAATGATGGTTTCACCAACATTACACTGTAGATTTAACCCCTTATCATTTTCAACACTATAGTCGTATGTATATGTGTCCGTATTTATATTCTCTGTTGGCATGTCCATCTGTATGCTTTTTTGTGTGTATGTGTGTGTGAGGTTTATCAATTGATGATGGCTTTCTTCAATTGTATGGTTGTTTTCAAAAAAGTGGGAACTACACTTTATGGCAAGAAATCAGAATTTTGTGCCTTAAATCACACAATAATACGTGTAGAGAGACCATAGCTACTACTATTCTAGACCAATTTGAGCATCCTTTGTTAGTAATTACAACTATTTGTGAGTACTTACATATGTTAATTATCCAATACAGAAATTCAAAACCCTCAACTTTGTTAGAGTACTAGAATCCTTACCACTATTGTAATGCATGGTTGGTTAAATTGTATGTCTTTTTCTTTGTTTTATGATTATATAATGAGGACATATCTTGAAATCCAAGATTTTGTTAACCCTTGTTATGAATATCCTTTTGGATTATTTGTAGGTCGACAAGGTACTAACCTATGTAACTTATTACTGCGGTGGCATCATGCTCACAACACCACCAATCCTCTATTATAATATTGGAGCACCTTAGGCTATTAGGTTCAATTGTTGGGGAAGATTCATTGAGAAAGTTACCCGAGAGTCTAAACAATGCGACTAATTTTCATAACGTGTGGACTACATTGAGTTGAACCCATTTGTAATTAACAAGCAAAAGAAACAACATGAAGATTTCAGCAAGGGGTCCATTCAAAAAAAATATAATTATGTATGTGTATGTTTGGTACATACATATATGTGCAGGTGCCTCATATAATATCTCTTTGATGAATGCATACAAATGTGTGACAAGATATCTTGTCATATTCACACCAGAAAAGGCAAAATGAAAAAAAAAAAAAACTAGAAAAAGTTTGATTTTTATCTAGAAATGAACATCTATGATTGTGAATTGATATATTATCAGCCCATCACCTACACGGGCGAAACAGATCCGACCCAGAAAAGAAGGCGAAAAAGAAAATTCTTTAAGGTTCTGAAAACTATACGCAACATATACTACCCTAAACTGGCAAGAACTCTTGGGGTTTTGATCAAATCATGAAGTCATGGGTCCAACCTCATTTGCCTTTGTTGGAAATCTCTTGTTAGTTCTGTGCAAGTCTAACAATGAAAAAAAGATGAATAACAAATATCTAGTGATTTTTTGGGTGACAAATGGAAAAGTTAAGATGAAATTATTAATGCCCAAATGCTGAACAGATCTACCGGTTGGACGATATTTATGTGGACCTGATTTATTTTAAATAGTTTGAGAAAACATAAAGCACATGTATTAAAATTTATACAAGTACTTTTTTGCATTAATCTGATGTGGATCAAGTTTATCTAAGTATCAAATTCACTTTGGTATAAAGTGAGAAAAATATGTCATGCTAATGCTAAAGTTATTAAAAATTTTTATTCCAAATGTATAAAAAGTACTTTCAAAAAAAAAATTTTTTTTTTTTGTATATTTTGCATCTTATGTTATGGGGAGGCGTTTCAAATTGGCCTAATAGCTGATTTTGTGGACATTTTGGGTGGAGAAAAATGATGTCATCTTTTGATGTGGGGAATGTCACGAATGAAAAAATTGTTAGGTAGGAAATACAAATGAAGTTGGTGTTTCGTAGCCGAATAAGATCTTCTGTACAATGTTTTTAGTATCTAACTGTGTCTAATACAAAATTACGCCGTATCACTATAAAACTACGTCGTAACACTAAATAGAATGACATAATTTTATATAGTTTCACATTGATACGGTGTAGTTTTATATTCGACACCATTAAACACACACACAAAAAAAAAAAGGGACAAAGGATCTAGACAAGTTTTGTAGCATAGTTTAGACCCTTAATTGATAGCATCTTCTTTTGGACAAAAGTTTACACCAAGACATGCAACATTTTCTATCCAATTTAGCGGATTGAACAAATTTGGAAAGCCACTGCAATACTTGATTACTATTTATCTCTAATAGAAGTTTTGATGCAATATTGCAACCATGCACTAATTCTTTAGGGGTCAAAAGTACCATTAACACTTCATATTTAGTGGCTTAATAATGAAAGAACTTAATAATGACTTATGACAATTATTTAGGACAAACTTTTTCTACTAATAATTGATATTGAGATTTATAGTATAATGAACTCTCTCAAAAATTAATCATTGTCATTGTACGAGTTCAGAAGGATCATTGGTGAACAAGTCCTCCTTTTTGAATCTTATAACAACTCCGGTCCCAAAAGCATCAATTCCTCTTGTCTTCATCTATTACAAAGCAATGTCCACACAGTTAATTTTTCAGACGATAATATAAGAAATCAATTTCAGGCTCCATCCACAACCAGTTATGCTAAAAAAAAATATCATAAAGGTTTTAATTAAGACTCAAGAAAAGGGGGTCCAAATTGTTGCAGTTCATAAGTTGTGACTGTTCATGGGCTGGTGGCAGTTGCATTCCTCTCCAACCTCTAATAAGGTTGTAGCCCTCTAAGCATTAGTCACATCCAAAAAAGGGGTCCCTGAAGAACTTAAGGGCGTCCCCTAGGCTTTTTTTTTTTGTGGCTCAGTGCTCAACTCCTTCACCAAATTCAGTCATTTTTGCCTTCACCAAAAATACATGGGTCACAGCTCACAAAAAAGAAAAAATAAATTTCCATTATGTTCTTTAATTTATTTCAATAAATGGACTTACCTGTTTTTCCTTGTTAATTCAGACTACCATCACAAATCCTCATAAATCACTGGCCATTCGGTGTAGTAAATCATAACAGTGTTTACGGCCATGAATGCTGATATTAAAGGAACTAGTACTACCACAAGTATTTAGTACTGTCTGCATTCTAATGAAGATAGACCTAATTTCATGTATAAGATTTTAATTGCTCCAACTAATGGTCCATTGGCACACTTGTAACTTCTGTTCTTCAGTTCCTGCATATTGATGTTCATTACCAAAATTAGGATTTACTAGGATTTCAATCCTTCCTATGCACAAGATTAATATTTTCCAAATTCTTTGTAATGTGTAATCTAATAATTTGTTACTCAATGGATCGATTTTATGTATATATGACCAAAATTATTGAGAACAGTGAAACTATTGAAAAAAAGAAGAAGAAGAAGAAGAAAAATAAAATAAGAACGTGCTCTGCATCACTGTAACACATTCCTAAATAAAATACTCTAGTTGGTATATTCCTTAGTGTATGTATTTAGCCAACTCCCAATGTAGCAAGATCCCTATGAACACTTCTTAGGGATGTGTTTATTTTGACTGACTTTCTAACAATTTTGCTACTAAATTTAGAGGGTGACAATTTGATACAATTGACTAAGGATTTCAACTATTTTGATACTTGGTGACACAGGAGTATAATTAAAATGGCAGATTGCAGATCGCCATTAATATGGCTGCGCAAGCCCCCCAAAGGGAAAGGATTGATCCTAGGCAAACATAGGCATTTCCAATAGGAGATGTCAAGATGATGATCATACCACTGTTAATGCTGCACGTTCTTATCTAGGATAGACAACAATTATGAGTTGGCTCCATTTTACAGGTCTGAGGACAAGTTAAATTGTACCTTCAGTAGCGATAAAATTCTACAGAAACTGCACATTATTTCTGCAGGGCTGCAGTTTAATTGGACAGGGTTAATTCGCAATGACTAGTTATTCCTGAATCAGCATATGCGCTCGTACTTATGTTTCTTGCCCAATTATTTTCGACTTGTGGTTTTTGAATTTTTTATCAGAGCTGCACTTACCATTTCGGTTTGTATATATGCTGTTAATAAATGAGGAAAATTTGGAGTTTTGGCTAATTTCTTCATCCAGATCTATCGGCAAAATAAGCTAAGAGGTCACTAATCTTTGATAAAATCTAGGGTGCTCTTTGGTTGCCAAGTGTGATACTCGAGAAACTAATGACGTTTTCCTCAACTAATTAAGCAGTTGGCCCCTGTATCTGTTTAGTTGATTGGATGTTGTCTTTTTTCTTTACAAAGGATATTATTATCATACTAGTATTTTGTAATGAAATGAGCGACTTCTGACGTTAATAGGAGGAATTAATATATTTTGACAATTCCTAAGTTCTGTGTTTTTGTTGATTACTTTTAGAAGTTAATATGTTCAATTGATCAAATGTTTTCATCCATATTAATTCAGGGTCTTTGTTCGGCCTGAAAATATTTTTTTTAAAAATTCTTTCAAAATTTCCTTATTTTCAAACACCAGAAAATATTTTTTTGTGTAAAATATTTTTTAATTTTCTTTCCTTTGGCTGAAAATAACTTATATACTCAATGAATGTAAGTTATTTTCCTTAGGGTTCAAGAGTGACATTAAACCTTAAGTACCTGCTTTTATAACTTCAATTACCAAACTAATTTTTGTTTTTAATTCTTATCAACTAATTTTTTTCATAATCTTAGGCTCCACAATAATATGATTACAGTTATGTATATTTCACAATTATATTATTTCGAAGATTAATTATAAACAGAGCAATCACTAGTTAACTGTATTTAATTGTTATACATTTATTACAGTTGTTATTAGTCTATTTAACTCATATTAACAATAAAAATATAAAAAATTATTTTTCAAAAGATTTTCACACTATCAACCAACTATCAGAAAATTGTAAGAAAAATGACATTTTCCATGTAGAATGTTTTCTTAGAAAAATAATTTCCTTAGGAAAATATTTTACATCCAACCAAACGGATCCTCAATTTCTAACTTTTGTAGATTTTTCTAATTAAGTATGTTTAGTGTTAGAAAACAGTGACAAGTAATTATAGCAGAATATTTGAGCATTTGGAAATATTCAAGGATCTTTTTGAAAAATTCTAAACTTGTTCTTCCACTTCGGTCATGTTTTGATGAGGCATTACAGTTGAGATACGTCTTCAATCCAATCTTCCACTCCCCACTAAGTATCAGATCTTTTCTCCATCCACCTCGATAGCATCACTCAACAATCCTTTGTGTGTGTGTGTGTGTTTTTTTTTTGGGGTTTGTGTGTGTGTGTGTATGTTGGGGGGGGGGGGGGGGGGGTTTGGTTCAGTGTTATCACTTGAAGCATTAGTTTTTTTGTTTTTTACAATGTAGTTCTATGTAGTTGATTTAACTCAATATGTCATCTCTACTTAATGGTTCCTTCTAGTTCTTTGGTTGTGTAGGAGTGAGTATTGCGTGCACTACGCGCGCCACGTGGCGTGCCACGTGGTGCACTAGAACCAATCACACATCGCCAAATAATACAAGGTATGGCCCACCATTGCCACATGGCGATAAATTATTGGTTCTAGTACACCACGTGGCAATGCACGTGGTGTATTGTATACTTTTCCGTTGTGTAGGGCAGAGCTGTCGTGATTGAGTCATTTCTACATTAATTGGAGCTTTCATTATAGACTCGTTTGTATAATGTTTTCAACTTTCCTTCTATTCTCGTCACAAAAAGCTAATTTTACGTCATGACTTCGTAATGTGTATTTAGGCTATTGGCCTATGCTAATTTGCGAAATGATTTGATGGACAATGTTTTATACTGTTAAAATCATAGATTCACGATGATTCGTTTCCCGTTTAGAGTTATCGTTTTGTTTGCACAATTATTAGACATCATCCAAACCATCACCAAGAAATTTTATGAAAATGTAAATAGAAAATTATATTCACACTAGTCTTGTGGTCTCTATCAACCTGCAACATTAATTTATAGCATTGTGCCTACCGTAGTTCAGTTATTAAGAGGATAATCTAGCACAAATTAGCTTGGAATTACTTTTCTTTAAAAGTTGCTGCATCTTGCCAATTGAAATTTGAAGGGGAGAATAATCATAATGTCCCGAACAGGTTCTCTTTTATTTATAGAATTTTCAAAAAGTCCATTTAATTCTTGAACAGTGTCAGAGGTTATTGATTTGGTTTCCGACTTCAATAATCGAATTGAAGTAAAAAAACCAATAATCAAATTAATTTTGACTCGAAATGTATTATTGTATATTTTTAGAGCATTGTTTCAATGCAAGGTTTTATTGTATATTACAAACAAAAATTTAGTGAAGGGATGATTCATTTAAATGTTATGTTGAGCTTTCGGGAATTGTTTTAAAATTGTATACAGCACTTGATGGCATAATGATATGGCTCCAGAAACACATTGCAGACAACCAAGAGCCAAATCAATTTTGTTATTTTCTCGATCAAAAATAAATTTAAATATTTTATTAAAAGGGATTGTTGTGCAAAAGAAATTTCGATAAAATGGAAGTCTTCAGTTATCAATTACAGTTCAACAACTTCTGAGGTAATTTATTCTGGAAATATGATAATGTTGCAAATTGATGTAAAATTAAATGGTGATTTCATTTAAATTTTAGTTGGAAGTGTCCTTTTTCCTTCAGTTCTAGTTTTCTATCCATTAATTGCTTTTAAGAGATTTATGTTCTTAAAAAAAAAAAAAAGAAATTCCATAAATAACAAATGGGGGCCAAGGTATAGATTGGATCCGGAGAAAAATATCGGGGCGAAGAGGATATCTTAACAATGATGTTTAGCTCAATCTACACTAAATTGCTACATTTGGCTAAGGAGAAATGAATCATTGTAAAGAATGGTAAATTACCCTAGAGGTCCTTGAACTTTTCCACAAGGTTCTATGTAGTCCTAAAAGTATGATTAAGTTTTACCTTAAAGTTTTATTAAACGAATCAATTTGGTTTCTTCAAATCAATTAGAAAATTGATATCTAGATATGAGGGTTTACTTGAGACTCATTAGTATGATTTTCAATGCGATATTTAGTAGGTTAAGTTGTTGACATATTCTTCACATACAGAGGGACAATTATAACCGCATGGTAATTGGGGTGTCCTTTTTCGCTTTATCACAACCAGAAAATAGACAACATTTCAAATCACTTGTTAAACGATTTGAAAATGCATCAAGAGGACAGTGATGTTCATATTATTGAAATCCATCCATTTTCGCAGAGTATGTGTGTTACGCTGGTGAAAGAAGTGATTATTAATTGTTCTCATGGTTTAATTTCAAAAGTTATTGAGCCAGTTTAGATTCAAAGTGAACCTCGTGGGTTACTGCATATGGTGAGCTTAAGCTAGTGGTCTGCATAGGGTGAGATTAAGCTAGTGGTTAGTTCATGACTAAGTAATTTTATACCGAATTTGGATTAGATTTTGCAATGACATAAAGACTTAAAGATGGGTTGTTGAATACGATACATCATCTCTCCTACTTCATTGAAAAAAGTGATTCATAATTAGAATATAAGATCATGAATTATGGGATCCAAATAATTGGCTCAAAATTTTGGGTTTAATTTCGAAAGTTATTGAATCAGTCATTTGAAGTGTTGCACTTAGGTTAAGTTTTCATTGAATAGACACAATATCAGCCACTCAATGAAAATCAAGCATTATTATTTTGTTTATAATATTTTATTAATGAGTTCTCTTATGTTTTCTTGTAATCTTATCCTTCATTATCTCACCGTGTCCATTCAATAATTACGAAAATAATTTTCACCCTAATTTGTCACTTGAAATTAACTTTTTGTCTACAATATTACCTTATTTTGTGTGATATAATGGACAAAGTTTAATGGAATTTAAACCTTACTTTGTACACATAATTCTCCAAAGTGCGAGATATGATTTGACTTCATTTGGGTATGAATTTTTTTAAAAAAAAATTATTTTCATATCTCACAAAACACGTACATCTAAAAATTGCGACGATAATATTTTTATAAAACTTCTAAAAAAACGTCATTCGTACGGTTGCCAATGCTTATACACTTGGTTACTACTTAGAGCCAGATTTGCCGTTATTTGACTGCCACTGTTCACATCAATCGGTCTGATCGGGATGGTTTAACTGTTTAAAAGGTCTAATTCAAGTTAATGCTGAAAACTCAGCAGTCAAAAATCAATTAAAACCGACTAAGTTGCGGAACTCATTAAACTTTAAACTTCTTGTCAATCGATTCAGTCTGGCTTGCAAGAAGCAAACTCATAAATTCATATGAATTACGAACAGCCCACATTTAATTTTAGCAAACACATGTATGGAAAATGTCAAAGACAGCTTACCAAGGGCATGAATCATGATGGTATTTCCACAGATATTCTGAAATAGTTCTGACAAATATTTATGTAAAAATTTCATCACTGTAACCAAAGTCGCAATGGTTACACATTTTATCAAATTAGTTACGCATACTTTAACTTGTGAAAAATAAAAAGAGCCCAACTTGTCAGTCCTTATGTACATCTGCAATAAACACTTAGCTTGTACATGTACCCTATCCTCGTCGCAAAATTTCAACGTTATGGGGTGGACCATGAAGTTGGTTTCTTTTATCATGGTAGTACCACATGATGTTTCTGACACTCGTTATCATAAATATAGGAAATTCACATCTCTCCACCATAAATTTACAATTTATTATTAATTTACAGTGCTCTATCATAAATTCATAAGTTTGTGGTAAATATTAATATTCACTAATCTCAACTATTATTGTCAGACAAATTAATTTGAATAGATCAATCATGATATTATTTTCTCAAAAAAAAAAAATATTGCATACGTATAAGAGTGACTACTCAGCTAATTGTCAATAATAAACTACAAAATACTAGGGTTAATTACGCTGATCTCCCTGAATTTTAGAATAATAACGCCTTCAATGTAGTAATTAAAATTAGAGAAATTTCCTTGTCAATTTTCAACATTAGTTTCACTATTGTGTCAATGTAATTTAATTTCCAAAATATTTTCTTACTTCATTAGGGTGAATCTAACATTCTTGTTGAGAGACAAAGTTTCACATAGATTACCCAATGACTCATATCTCACTGTATAAAATATGTGAGTTACTCTACTCAATGCCAATTGATTACAAGATGAAAGCTCGATTTTTTAACATGGTATCAGAGTTGGATTTTGGGTCTAAACACTACCCGTCCTTCTAATAATCCAAATATATCTAGGATCATATTTTAATCTCCACTTCGTGGGCTCCCAATTGGCCTGGCCTCTCTTGGATTATTTTTGGCCTCAACATCTTGGACTCTCAATTGGCCCTGGCTTATCTCCTAACCTATATAGGCTCTCAACAAATCCAAGTCACGTGGATCTGAACACTACATTTCCATCAAATAATCCACTTGTCTCCAGTCGTCAGCATTTTGGGCTCTAGCGAGTGCTTAGCTCTCTTTTAACTCATGGACTCTCAATAAACTCGAATCACACGAGTCTGAACTTTATATTTTCATCCAACAATCCACATGTATCGTGGGTCATCTTGAGTGTCAACAGCTTGGGCTCTACAGTCCAATAAGCCCATGTTATTGAACAATTCTAAGTACATTTTGTGTCAACTTCTAGATGGCTTATCTTACGAAATATGAAACGGAAAATAACGTGAATATACCACTTCAAAAGAAGACATCTTACAAAATATGAAACGTGAAATCACGTGAATATATCACTTCAAAAGAAACCAGAGAGGATGTTTTCATAAATTTAAATGGAGGTGGGGATAATTGTACCAACAAATAAGTGTTCACCAACGAACTGATACCACAGAAGCTCTACCAAATGCATTGGTTGCTGAAGGCTTAATTGTGATGGGGTATCAAGCTGAGAAGGAAACATCGAAAAACTCATACAATTACTTGAATGTTTGTAGAAAGCAAATGCATTATGAAATGCCTAAAAATACCGTGTCAAATCCTTGAATCTGTTCCACATGTGTAATAGAAAAAGGATGGCCTGTCTTAGTCTGTCAACAATCATCAAATCGAGGACGTCCCCATATAGATTAATTGTCAAGTTGTTAACCATCCAATATATTTACTCATATTGTTTCTTTCTATGCATTGTTTTTGGCTGAATAAATCTGCTGCCAAAACTAATGCTGTACAAGTACAATTTATATTTCGTGTACAATTTTTTTGGTGTTCAATTATGTCATGTAAAACAGTACTCTATCACTTAACCAAAAGTAACGTTAGAGAGAATTAAATGATGTGCTATTATTTCATGGTTAAACACAGTTAGATACTAAAAGAATTAGATAGAGGATTTGAACCTTACAAGTCCAATCCCTTTAGAAGTACACTAGCAGTAATATTTGACTTTTCGGTAACTGTTAAATAAACCTTTAACTATGTGTAAGTACTCTTATATTTTGAATTGTCACTATTTGATTAGTGATGTAAATGGTTTGCAAGTTGTTACTAAGTAAAAACTCTGAGTTGATTTAGTAAATTGACAGAAATATTCACAACCACTGTAACCAGTCATAGTGGGCTAATGGGCACCACAATCATCAGATGCATGTAAAACTACAAGTTTATAATCCGAGTCATGACCAGCTTTCGGCAAATTCTGGCAATGTCAGTACTCAGACATGTATATTCACGCTTCTGTAACAAAGTTCCAGAACACTGAAGATGGAGTAAGTCCTTTTGATCAATGCAGCAACCTTTATGAATCCTTGGGCATTGGCCACGAGTATTGAAGAAGGCAACGACTCCTCATGTACACAGTTGAGAAGTTATTGTTCAATAACTTTACACATGATCAAACTGGCATACTGCTTATCACTGATGAACTGCACCCGTGGGTCATGATTAAATTCAGACCATTTATGGATTCTCAATGGCAAGAATCTACTCTTATCAGGTGATCAGAGAAGCACTAAGTACCCTGATTTGCTATACTAAGAAATATACAAAGTATGATAGAAGTAATTGACTGGAGAAATTTTACATTACTTCATCAGTAGTGGTAACTAATCCAAACTATCACACTGCACTAAACAGAAACTATATCCTCTTTTGATGTAAATTACCAAAAGAGATTAGTTCACTTCATCGAAAACATGGAGGAAACTCTCCAACTTTTAGTATCAGTTGCCAAAATGCTGTCGTTTAGGATATAGGAATATAAGAACGAATGCCCAGATGAGTGTGAGTAACAAAATTACACTAGATCATGATTACTTTCCTTTGGTTTCTCCAACTAATATTTGTCATTGTCCACAATGCTATTCAACAACAATAAATAGAAGCAAGGCAGTAACCAAAATGTGGGTTAAGAAGAATTGCCTTTGTTTATTGTTTCCATAAATAAGAATGTCTAAACAATGTCTAAATTTGTCAAATTCTTCTTCAGTCACTTGCATGTTCCCAGGTTATATTCAAATGATTCAAGATTGGGTGACAATACTACAAAGAGGGAGGGTGTTTCTTCTTACCCCTTCCTCCTCTTATGGCTCAATACAAAGTCATCATCATCACTATCATCAATGATTTTTTTCTTTGCTTTTACTTCACCATTCTTTGATATCTGCTGTGGCTTTTTTGAAATCTCAGCTTTGCGTGGTGCTGGGGGTGGTGGAGATTTAATAGGAGTTCCTGTCCGAAGCTGTTTTTGCTTCTTCTGCTTTTTATCAAAAGCCTTCTTTGCTCTTTCAGGCGACAACAAGCCATGTTCCATCATCCTGCATGTGGATATATAGTTCATGTGTTAGTACAGCAATTAGTAGGCTGAATTCATCTTGGAAAAAGAAGAAATGACAATAAAGTTTTGACCAAACCATGAATATGGATTTTCATGAAAAGTGACAAATCTGGATGCCATGTGATTTTAGAGGTACATCATAAAATTCTCCTAGATGAAGTTCTAAATTGAATCTAATTATGTAATAAATACCGAGAGAATATGATTTTGGAGTTAATTACGTCCGTCAATGATCATCTTGAAGATAAACACAAACTGGCAAAAAATATCAATCTCTTTAGTTGATAGAGAAAAAAATGACTGCAATCAACAAATTTTGCAGAAGGCTGGACAAAGATTTTCAAAGGCTCAAGGAATTAAGCTCAAGCGTGAATCTGAATCATGTTTTAAAACAGACAAACTACTTTAAAAGCTATAGCCAATCAATTTAAGGGTATCTGTATCAGCTCCCAATTTCCCTAAGGAATCAGTACGTGATTCTTCGTCTTATCTGGTTCATTTACTCTGAAGGCAAGTGGGTAACTTTGCACTATTCTGGAACTTAATTCAAGTTATTTACATTCTTATGTTTGTCTTAGAGTTTGATTAGGTATTGTTTGTTAATTTAGATTACTGAAGGGTATCCTACCATTTTGGCTAGTTGAAATTCAGAAAGTCTCACGGACAAAAGATAATTTTCAGTAAATTAGGGACGTTGTATTTTCTTTTCCTCTCTTCACTATCACCGTAGACAATCTCTGAACACAACCTCTCTATACATAAAACATCTAAGAGAAAGTACTAAAAACACAAAAAAGAACTAGTGCAGAAATTCCTGCCACTGAGTACCCGGAAGACTGGGCAAACAAGGTCTCACCACCTCAGGCAGAGAGATTGTCCATGAATACGGTGTCACTAGAGTTCTTAGGATCCTTGGTGACAAATCCTAATCAAGGCATCAATGTGGTAAACAGAAACACAGAAATATATTCGAGTTCTTAGGATCCTTGGTCACAAATCCTAATCAAGGCATCAATGTGGTAAACAAAAACACAGAAATATATTCATAATTGAACAAATTTAACAGCGAAATACAAGTTATAGACCCTGATGGAGTAACAGACTTGGAGTAAAGTAATATTGTTAATGTATTTTACTCAAGTAATATTGTTAATGTATTTTATCTGGTGTATTGCGTTAATGCCATAAAATTTTTACATCCTGCACAGCGATATTTGCCAATTCAAGTTATATGATTAAAGCTTTTTGGTAAGTCAAATTATATTATGTTGAAATACTTCACAGGAAGCATGTATATTTACTGCATAAAAATAAGTGGGTCAGATCAATTTTTATAACCTAAAATTCTCTACAACAAAAGTGGTAGTAGACTGCAAACTACATAATATCCACTACACTGGTTGCAATCACACTTGTATGTGATCCTATATTTGTACTCTTCAAAACCGAAAGAAAAAAAGAGAAAGTAGTAGAATAAAAGAATAAATGGCAACTTGAAAATGCTCAATTTGATTACTCATTGTAATAGACAGCAAAAACAAAAAGAAAAATTTTGAAAATCCAGAGAAGCCAACAAAAGCAGAAAGAGGAAAAGGAAATAAATCAAGTGGAAAGCCTCCAAAGAAACCATCAAGGGAGCATTTAGCAGTCCTGACAATTGTATTGGATAAACTTTCTTGCTGAAGCTTCAATTACAAGATGTATTTTTATTTTTCACTTCTCTATTTTCAGTCAAAATATCTTAATGGTTATGAGCCTCATATCATCTTCCCAAAGATGGAATTTGAAACAGTTTCAAAAACCCCTCTGAGGTTATGCATGAGCCTCTTTTTGAAGGGGAGGCTGTTAGACAACAACCTTAGCCAACTAAAAATTTATAGAATCCAGCAGTGTCATGAGCAAATGTGAAAACTATTTCACTGAAGGAAGCCTATGCCTATCTGGAAGATACACACAGTTGAAGATGTCCTTTCCAATTGGTATACTGCTAAAGTGAATAGTTAAGTGCTTAACTGCATATTTGAAATTTGGTATCATCTGACTTTGTACTATTTGACATAATATAAATATGGAAACAAGGATAGCATATTTTAAATATGAAACACTTGAAAATGCTAACGATAGTGGTTTCATTTCTGTGAAATTCTCTCCACATTAGAAAACATCAAAATGAACATAGTAAAAGCTACTGTTCACAATGGAATAACAGGAAACAACTCCGTCATAAGGCAATCCAACTAGCATAAGTTTGTCAATAAGATTCCTCATTCTTCTCATTTGTCTTCTTCAGGAGAACCAAATGTACACTGAAATACACCAGACTTGCAAAAAGAATTCTGAACATTTACTCTTTCTTAAACCATAAAGTCTAGTATATGCTATCTTTCAGGAGAAGATTTAAGATCGAGAGACAAAGGAAAGAGACTCAATTGATGCCTCCCACCATGCCTTCTTAAGAAAAATAGCTTATCCATCTAGCCTCTTCCTAGTCAAAAATATTTTCTTTACATTGCAGATACAATTGAAATTTACCACAAAAAGAGCTAGAAGAGCGGTTCTGCGAGATTCCAATTTCTTTGCTCTGGTACATGTAGCTTTTGTTCCAATGAAGCAAAAAAGGAAACGATTACATGATAGGATTTTCATCACCTATCGTATTTGGTTTATGGGCAAGTTTTGGGAAAAACTTGCCAGCTGGGAGCATTTTTATTATATATAATATCCTGCAAATTTGCCAATACTTTAGCAGATATTTTTAGATACTTGCTATATCTTAATAGCAATCAACTACCTACTTTCACTCTTGACTGTTTCTAATTCACCAAAGACACAAAGGAAACTCCTTTTCCTGTCTCTTTAGCTCATTTTTCTTCAGAAAGACTTTCCTATACAACTTTTCCTTTTATCCAAAAAAATCCTTATGAAGTTCATGCAAAGTTTTGCCAGAAAAGATATATTCTCAATGCCTCTCAGAACACAGTGTTTGTTATAGCATATTCACTGAATCTTACAGGCACAATATCTGAACTTGTCATTGAATAAACCAACTACAAAGCAAACGTTCAAGTTGACAAACTGAGTACCATAATGCAGTTTAATGGATACCTTCAAATCTATTACACTGTATACTTAATGGGCTTGCCGGAATATCCCATGTTTTGCTGAAGGTTGCGGGAGTATTCAACACCATATGTCAAACTCAATCCACAACTAGCACTAAATCTCTTTTGCAAGTATTAAATAAATGAGAACAAATAGCCAACCAAGCAATGATGATACCAATGATAATACACTGGAAAATGAATAAGCCTGCGGCATCAAGATTTTTTACGTGAAAAATACAATGGGTATAAACCAGGGGAATTAGTCTGCTGACATCATCCAATACGAAAACAATGTGAAAAAAGGCTCTATTTTACATAGCTACATGACACAATAATTATTTCATCACCTGGATGAATATCCAAAATAGATTTCTCATTCCACATATTTTAAGAAAGAGGGTTGAAAAGTCAGATTATCAAACATTGAGCAAACTAAAAATTAGATCCAACAGATATGAAAAGCTTGCTAAGAGTAGCACAAATAAAGTTTACTGCGTTCCTTTCAACAAACTCTTCATATCATGTCCTGATTTTCATTTTTCTCAGTGTTTTCCATTTGGTAGCATCTTTCCCAATCCTCTTTCTTAAAATTCGTAAGATAGGAAGAAAACTATTCTGGATATCCTTCTTCTATGAGGATTTAACTGTTGTGATCATTTGGATGTGCCAAATAGAACTTCATATTCCTGTTGTCTTAGTAGAGAAAATTTCAGCTGGACTAGGTCCCAAGACTTCCAGTTGGGCTTCCCACATTAAAGATCTTAGGCTCCATCTGGATGATTGTTTTTTCGGGTGTTTTTTAGGAAATATTACTTAACAACTTTAAAGATTCTTCTCAAAAAATGTGTTTGTGAGATAAAAAGTTGATTGGAAAATGTGCTTGAAGTTTTTAAAAAACACAAACAAACAAACAAATGCAGCCTTAATGTGCTGTATCCTTTTTCTTTCAGTCAAATAATTGCTGTTAAGTCATGCTTAGTTGGTTTATTGATCTCATTTTATTTGGTACTTTGGGAAAGAGATTTTGTCGTGGCTGTGGATTGTGTTTGACGTACTTGTGTTTCCTGCACACCCAATTGAACTCATCCCCGGATCAAACAATATTTCCAATATAGCAAAAGACACCCAGTAATGTAAATAACTCACCAAAACTCTGCCATTTCGCTTGAAGGTATCTGTTTCAACAGCGACTCATAGAATATCCTCAAAGGCTCACGCTGTTGACAAATAGCAGCAACAAGCAAAATCAGTTCCTACTAATAATTCATACAAAAGATTCAGAACAAATTGAAAAGGTTCTAACCTCTTCAGGAATATCATACTTCTGGCCTGGCAGAGAGTAAACTTTTTTTTCTCTAGTTTTAGTTACTGTCTTCGTCAGTGTCTTTGATGAACTTGATGTTGCTTTTGCTTTTACCTTCACTTGATCATCAGATACAAAAACAACTAATCAACCAAATCATTGAAGCAAATAAACCTGCCAATCAATAATATGCACCTCTATACATCTGTTCATTATATTTGTGTGCACACGTTCACACTTGCTTCCATCACATAAAGACAGGGAGTTTCCAGACACCAAGTTTCGATGTATTTCATGTAGACAAATTTGTAATAAAAAACTACATTTACTGGTGAGTCTTCTGACTATTTGATTACACAATCAAATAATAACCTAAATCACCGGATTTTAATCAATTTAAATCATCAGTAATTCACATGAGGCTGGAACTAAGGAAGCCAAAAAGAAGGACAACAAATGACACCAGTTAAAATGTTCAAAAAAGGAAAATCATAATTTGATAATTAAAGAATAAAGTGAAGCAACAAACCAAATCTGAAATCCAAAAGCTAATGAATCAGTAACCACAAAAAAAAAAAAAAAAATCCATTCCCAATCATGAACATGGAAAACTAAACCTAAAATAGAAAATAACCTTATACATATCGAAAATTCCAGATTATAATTCAAGAAAAGAATTAAAAAAAATCATAACTTGGCAACTGGAAAACCACAACAATCGAAAGTTTCGATGAAAATCATAATTTCTTCAAAGAATAAACAGAGAAACAAGGTACAAACTTAGAAAACAAAAGCCAATAAATCACAGAAAGTAAATCTCTTCTACCTAAAACCAGCGCATTAAACCCAATATAATTAAATAAAAAAACACACAATAACCTCACATAAACTGAAAAACCCAGATTTAAATTCAACGAAACAATCAATAAAAATCACAACTTGGCAACTGAAAAGAACAGCAGGACAAGATTAAATCCAAAAAAAAAAAAAAGTGAACTTTACGAAAAGGGTACCTCAGTTTTGGAGACAGTAGTTGAGACAGATTTTTGTTTTGCAACAGCAGATTGTTTAGAAGAGCTCTCAACAGTTTTCTTCTTAATAACAGATGAATCGGACTTTCCCTTAGATGACGATGATATTGAAGAGGGTCCAACTTGATTTCCACTGCTAGGCTTCGCTTTCACCACGTTAGATTTGGTCTCTGTGGCCATGTTTTCTTGATTTCTTCTCCCTCTGCCGCTTCTTCTGCCTAAACAATCTGCTGTTACTGCTGATGATGTCTGATCTCTCTTCTTTCTCCGCACCTGTCATTGAACATGCATCAGCTAATTTATCTCTTTTATGTGAGAAATAATAAATGTGAATTGTGTGTGTGATTCTATAAATTAATTAAATAAGATGGGAAAAAAAATTAGGTACTTAATCCACCCAAAAGAATAGATGGTAGTTGGCTGTTATTTTTAGTTTAACTGCTTTTAATGTGGGGTTGTAATTCAAATCACATAGTGTTACTTTAGAATGAATAGAGGATCGAACAGTTATAGATATACGAATTTAACCCAAAGGTCAGGGTTCAAATGTTACTAACATCATTTTCCTCCCAGTGTAATAATATAAGCTTTGATAACAAACAAAAAAAAATAGTGTTACTATGTTCTACAATTGAACCAAAGATACATTTTGTACCAAAAAAAAAGTGTTACTTTATTCTACAATGGGACCATATTGTACCAAAAAAAAAAGTGTTACTTTATTCTACAATGGGACCATAGGTACATTTTGCCTAAAATGTTCTACAGTACAATATTTTAGTACATTGCATTTTGTATAAGAATTCTTTACTTTTTACTCTTCACCCAATGTCATGACAAAGGGGTAATATTCTTGAAAGATTATATTTTTAGATTTAGCGGGTTTTTTAACCCACAAAGAAAAAGAGAGGGGAAGATGACTCTATTTTTTTTTTCATAGAATTATCTAATTTTATTGTTTGCCCACCAAGTTTCAATTGTATCATGTCTTTATGTTTTTTTTCTTTTAGAGTAATCAATTGTATCATGTCTATCCTAAGTTTGGAATTTTTGTTGTATTGGATCAAATTTTATATTTTCTACCTAAGATTCAATCTATTGGTTGGTGGTCAAATAAGTTGCATATGAGATGGAAAATCTATATCAATGCAAGTCTCTTTACATGAGCCTTATGTGTAGAATTATGTCCTTTAAATAGTGAAAATCAGTTTATAACCATCATGTTATCGTTGGCAACTTTGAAATGTTTCACTTTTCATATTTTCATATTGCTCTAACTTATACGAAAAATATTTCGACAAAAATCCGAATTTAGAATTAATCTAGATACAGCATAAGATGAGGGTTGTTTTTCATTTTTTAATTGCTATTTTTTGTTACAAAGTACTGGACCTTTTGTCATAAATATGTAACAATTAGGCTTTTCAAAATTTAATTCGGGTAATTTATAATTTTAGACAAAAGAAAAAAAATAGAAAAATATTTTGCGCTTCAAGACTTTCTACAGCTATATCTTACGCGCGGAAGAGAAGTCGTGTGAATCACGCATATTAATGTTGCGGTTGGATAAAGTGAAAAAAGTAGATCTTTCACGGAATTTAACGTGAATTAGTAACGGTCCTCTTGTTCCTTTTTGTCCGAAAAGTACACGTGGCAACGAAACGACGTCGCAAAGTAGGTGACAAGCTAGGTTGGTTAATTGTGTCAGAACAGGATGTCTATTCATCCATTCATTGGATGCAACTCTTCCTATGGATTTTGTCCGAAATATACCAAATAAATAAATAAAAGGACCGTACTAATAAAATTCTTTAAGTTTCACTTCACATATTTAGGGGAGTTATTTTTCAAAAAATGATCAAATTTGTATGTTTATCTATATTTAGTGATTAATTCGAACTGTAAGTGTCACATACTAAAAGTATTTACCTAAAAATTACTAATGTCGTCGACAATTTCTATTATTTTTCCAAATTTCTTATACAAAAATTAGACGAGGAAATCATTGTAGATTAAGACTTAAATTAGATGTATAAAATTATTAATAGGTTTTACTAATTTCAACTAAGCCATTGCAAATCAATCGTGATTTTAATTAGTTTTAAATGAGAAATTATACGGTTTTTTCGATCAAATCCTTTTTGTTATGTCCATTTTAAATGGTTCACTTCATGTCTAAAATTTTTTGAATAAATTAATTATTGTATGCTTCTGTCAAATTCAGAGACACCTCTCCAAATGCTCTTCAATTCCATGGATTGATTCTTGTGGGCTAAATACACATGTATCTGCTAGGCATCTCAAGTGCTTATTACTTTCGACTCAATAATGGAAGCTTTACAATTGGTTGTGATTATACAACTGAGAATTTGAGTCACAGTTCCCTCTATAGCTTTACCTTAAAAGAGTTTCCAGGGAAACTAAGAGGTGATGCCGTGTCACAAAAACATAGTAAGTTTTCATAAGAAAGTTGGTTGTAACATTCTTTAGCAACTTACCACTTTCTTTAAGTAAAACTAGTGATTTTCTTGCGGAGTTAGGTAACATGAAGGCACCGTAAGACTGTAAAGTAAACTTGAAAGTTGCAATATATAAAACACTAGTAGTCAAGCAAACAAATGAATAGCCAATTGCAGAGCTCCATTAGTGATTCAAAGAAGTAGTATCAGCCAATTTTGATTACTGCAGCTGGTGCTAATTGATTGACTCTTGAAAAGATCAGGGAGATTTAATTCGAAAAACTCTGTTGTACCAAACAGAGTGCAGAATCATATGAAACATATCATACTTTACAGGATTAGCATGCCAAAGAAAATGTTTTTGTACTTCTTTTACGGCCTTTTGCATCTCAATATACTTTTCCTCGGAGATAGAAAGGAGTATATTCTTCAAATTTGGTATGTCCTTTTCTAATATGAAAACAGCAAACGATTCCCAATTCAAAACCTCAAAGAAAGGAGGCACAAAATTATCAGATATGATGACCGGAACACATTCATAGAATATAGACTCCACAACTCGCGGGCTGTGAACTGCATAGCCTCTTGCACAGATGCAATATTTGCTGCTCTTCATATGCTGGATGTAGTTCTTATTACCTCTCACATGAGGCATTCGACTAAAGATTCTCATGTCCGGGTCTTTACCCCAGTATTCCAAGAGTAATGGACGAACATGCCCGTGCATATAACCAGCAAAGAAAGCTAGGATTGTTCTTGGAGATGCAGGCTCACCTCCGATATCCTTGAGAGGATTCTGAGCTGAGCGTACATACACTGTAGGAAGAGCAACATCCTTGCCTATCTTGAAGCCCACTTTGATATCAGCGTTACAGAGTGCTCTGAGGCAACTAAGCATAGGACCTCTTGTTTCAGCAGGGGCCTGGATAAAGAACTCCATTAGAAATCTCGTTTTACAGACTTCATCATATATCAAATATCCTTGTAGTATGAAATAAAATCTCGTTAATTCTCTTTTCAGGGTATTGGCAGAACAGATATTAGTTTCCAACCTTGAAAAACTTAGACCAGCTTTACATTAACAGTCAGCTTCTAGCTAGTTTATGGACTGGTTGCTATTGAAGAAATCTCATGTTCCTGTCAAATATTGACACAATATGAGCTCATGCACAAGTGCCCAATGATTCCAATAATGATGAGCCATGGAAATTAGGTTCTAACATTTCAATTCTCACTTTGGAAATTCAAACAAGAAAAAAGAGTCAAATTTCTATTTAGCATTCAAATATCTTTTACTAATTACTACTTATGACGAGTGACATATTTAAGTGTAACCTACCCAATCATGGCAAGCTGCAAGGAAATGGTCTTCTCCATTAGTTCTGTTCCAGAATGGATACTTTTGACTGAGCATGCCTACATAGTTCTTCATGTACTCAATAAGGTTATTACGACTGTGTGAATTACGCACGTAAAGCGTCAACTGTAGCAAACGTGAACTAAACGGTAAGTAAAATAAATGGGCTTTGGTGGGATCATCAGTAGCGTATTTTTTATTTGATTCCAATAGCTTCAAGAACCATCCTTCAGATGCATATATCCCTTCTAGTATTGATTCATGGAAAATTGGTTTTTCGCCATCCTTGTAAATATAAACTTTAAGTAACCCATCCATTAAGTCGTAGCTCCTGCAAATGCAATGAAATTCTTTTCATTTGATTTGAGAAGTCAGCAATGGAGGACCATAAGAGTTCACAGTGTATGCCTTCTTCTTCAGTTCTCAAAAAGCAATGGTCATCTTCAGGATGTCCCAAATTCCTTGTTTTCATTTTTATGTATAACTTTTAACAATAAATGAAAGGAAAAAAGAAAAGATGAAGCTAACAGGCCAGTTTGAGTGTACCTTTTAAACATTGAAACATTTTTGTAAAGAGGAGCATAAAGTCCTCCACTATTTTGAGTGACTGGCGGGTCCTGTATCTGCGATTTTGCATAGAGCAGTTCCTGGTCAGCAGTTGAATTCCATTTTGGTGGCTGCCAAACAGAAAAGCAGAATAGTTAATGAACTTGATTTCTTGTTTAAGCCAAATCACATAGACCAAATAGCCATTGACATACCACCGAAAGAGGTTGGGACTGACTCTGCAGCAATAACTCATTCATCCCAGATAAAGAAATTACAGGCAACGTTGGAGAATTCAACTTGCCATGCGATTCAGAAGAATCATTGTTTACTAGACCAAAATTTCTCTGCAGAGTGCTGTTTTTGTTTTCTATTTTCATTGTATCATTTTCATGATTTTGCACTGAAGATAAGCCAGGCTGCACTGACATCACAGGACTTACCAAGTCCACATTTGATTGAGATGCTGTAATAACTGACGGAGATAATGCAACTGTAAGTGAGTGGGGATCAGAATCTGAGCTTGTATGTGGAGCATCAGATGAAGAAAACTCTTCTGTTCGGGTATTCCTCACTGAGGCATCCAAGAATTCTGGGACACTTTGAGAACTATTAAGCTTTCTATCCTCAAAACTGGCATTAGTTGCTGACTCTTTGACTACGTATGTATTTGTAGCATTACCAGCAATTCCAGGGTCTGTATGATTATTGACCTCAAACTTCCATTTCCCAAACACGGCAGATTTTCCAGTAAGAAACAGAGATGATATGGTACTACTATTTGGAAGTTCAGAAAACTGAATGGCCATCAATATAACAAATGTTATTCCCAATAACCACACTAATCTTTTGGTCACTACATGACATGGGCACATAAATCGAGATCCTTGATCCATATTGCAACAAATGCACTCATAACCATACAAAATGCAGGAATCACGACATTGCACAACTCCACAGAATTGAATTGGAGATGCAGTTCAGACTGTTACTACACTCACAATATCACATCACCTGGATGTGACTTCATATTGTTGTTCGCAGTTTGCAATGCAAGACAACTGAAAGTAATTTTAAATTGCTTTAAAGTCCATTGATCGCCTGAAAAAGAAAAAAAATTCTTCATCGGAAGATGATACTTCCCAATAACTATTGATCAATGCTGCATAAACATTACAATTTCTGTTAGGGTTCCCCTGGAATTTCTCCTGAGCCTGTTGTGCACATTTTATCTATTCCGAAATTCACTGATTCATATCAAAGAATGAGCTAATGAATCAATCTTTCATTAGTCATCCCAGAAGATTCCAAAAGCATCTCCCAAGGCTTCTATATGTAAGAGCTTCTAAGGCCTTACCATTCTGCAAAGTCTCACAGCTAAATATAGATCATGTCAAGGAACTAAAAAAATTCTCAAACTAACAAACCTTGAATAAAATCTATTCACTGAGTTATTGAATGGCTTTGCCAATATCCAACATCTTCTGGTTTTCTTCTAATAGAAGTAAAAACGGATAACTATCAAGATAAACAATAAGATAGATTCATACACTTTAGCAAGACAGGAAGGCAACAAGCAAGAATCTGCACCTACTGGCATTTACGACATAATATATGCTTAAACACCTAAGAATCCACCTCCCAATTCTAAAATGAAAGAACAAACCAAGTCATCTTCTATTCTCTCCAAAAGCATTGATGCAAGCTCGAATGTGTTTTGTATCACCAAATCAAATGCCTCTAAAAGGGAAAACATTATGCAAGTATTCTATCTCTACAGGACCACCTACGATCTGGTAGTAGAAACCTAGGCTCACAGTGAAGGGAACTTAGGAAAACGTTCAACAATGACTCTGGCGATTAATCTGTTGGTACAACAAATTATGCCTCACTTAAACGTGCATGCCAACGTAGGTGAGGATTAATAAAGGTCAAAATCCTCCCTCACCTTTATTAATCCTCACCTATCATGCTTACCCGTTGGCATTCACAGAGGTATGATTTGCACTACCAATGGCTATGGAGAGACACCGGAGCCACTGTTGAGGATTTTCCCAAGTTCCCTATGACCATGAGCCTAAGTTTCTATTGCCAAATTGCAACATTATTGGACCAGCAGAAAATGATTATTTGCAAAACATCCCCTTTAGAGGTAAATGATGTGGTTATCATAATTCACCCATGGTTTTGGGCAAGAAGGGTGATTGGATCTGGGAGAAAAGAGAAGGAAGCCATTTGAATCAGACAAGACATACGGTCGCAATCATTAGAAGAACAAACAAAAAGAACAAATGAATGAGTTAATAACTGAAGCAAAAGCCAAAATAGTCTTGAACAATTGGAATAATATGAAAGAGAAGATCAACACTTACAATTTGGGTTAATCTCTGATAAATCTTCAAGAAAATATAAGCTAAGCAGTTAAAAAGTACCGCACAAAGTTCTTCTGGGATTCTACGAATTTTATGTTATTAGGTAAGAATAAATTTTTAGTGGTGCAAATCACCTTGTTTACCTTTTTAGGATAATTTAATTTTTTTAATTATTAGTAATAAAGTGAAATCCTAGTGTCATTAAAAGGACCAAGAGCTAAAACTATTACCACTTTAGTTGAGACAATTAGGAAAATTGGATTGGGAGAGATGTTGTAGCATCTACACCTAAAAGAAATTAAAGGTTGAAATTTGTCCTACAATTTAAAATATATATATATTGAAAATGGTGTAATATGTTTAATGGGGAGATTCTTACATGGATTAAGTCGATGATTTCACCTGTTAATCTTTTGGTTTAAAATAGTGCCACTTAACATAAGTATAGTAATGCATATTGATGTAAATAAGTGATATAAAAATGTCTATGCGTCGTATTTTATATCATAAGTTTCAAAGATGAAATCGTGGTACAAGTTAATGTGAAAATTTTCCTATTCAATGCAAACCATTCCATATGGGAAGAGGCGAAATGTAATACCCATGACCTTCGAGGGGCTATTTTGTCATTTGGCTTTTGGGTGGAAGATGTAAAAACCTTTCTTTCTCTCTTTTGTTTTTCAATTACCTTTTCTCGCTTTCTTCTTTCTCCCTCATAGTTTTTCTTTCTCTCTCTTTCCCTATCAAGTTCCCTCCATTTTCTCTCTAGAATAAGAAGGTGAAGAATTTCCATTCTCAAGGAGAAGCTAATAGGAGAAGTCTTGAATTTTTCACCCAAGGTAAATTTTTCCCTTGAGCTCAAATTTATCTTCCATTGATTTGGTTGTGCCAAGAATGGGTATGGATGGTTGATTAGGAAGTTTTTGGGTTTTTATACTTTGATGAGTATGTACTTAGAGTTTTAGTGTGTGGATGTATGTGAGATGTGTGGTTTCTTGGTATTGATGAATTATGTGTAAAGAACCTTGAAGATAATGTGTAATTTGTGGGTATGATTCATAATTAGTGAAGTATACTATGTTTATCTGTCTTATTATTGCTTGATCTTGCCATTTTAGAATTGGTTTAGTGCTTGAATTATGTTAAATGCAGTTAGAAAATCTTAGATTTGGTTTGGTATGTTGCAGTCTAGAGAAGTCGAGCTGTCTGGGCTCATTCGCGGCACCAACCGCGGCGCGGCTAACACCGCAGATCGCGTTAGTTTTGCCCTCTTTGCTTCATTTTGTGTTTTAAGTTAGACTTAAGCTTCAATTGTGATTTCTTGATAGAATTTGGATATGATTGAGAGTTTATTATGTGATTTAGGTGAAGACGGGGATCGTTTCTATTCAGATTAATTGGTTTAGCTTGGACCGAGGTAAGTAGTACTTGTATCCTTTATGCATTTGAAAATGTATTTGTTACAATGACGTTTTCTAAATTATTTTGCATATATTAAAGCGGCATGAGTATGCATATGTTGATGATTTGCCATAGATGTGTAAATAGGGTCAAATGTGAATGAATGTTTTGTGATTGAGCTCTTGTATAGAGTAATTATTGACGAGACTAGTTCCTTAAATTTGGAATGAAAGAAATGATATTGGACCGCGCTAACCGGTGAGAGTTAGCGTAATGTTTTGAGGTCGTGTTAACCGGTAATAGTTAATAACTAGATATCCAGGGTCAATGTGCTTTATTACTTGAGTTCTCTCCTTAGTATCTATATGAATTGTTATGTGGGCCACATTTAATTGTATGAATTATAATTAAATTGATGATTATTTGAACGATACCAAGTATATGTAAATGTAACATACTTAGGCCAATAAAATGATACTTGTACTACTCACGGGGTAAAGTTTTCACTCACCCTTTTGTTTTATACGCAGAGAAGGATGGTTGTGAGGTCAAGGATGTGGATTAGCTCTTGGAGCTAGGATTGAAAACAATGGCTTGGTTAGTAGCATATTTGTAGTATGGTTTAGAATCTGTTAGAATATGTTTTGAAACTCTAGTTTTTGTAATTGAAGTTCTCATTGACATATTGGGTATTTATGAAAATCTGGATTGATGTTTGTTCATATATGTGATTTTTTTTAGATAAATTGTTTAGATGCTTTGACCATGTAAGCCTTGTGACTTAGCTTACTCTAGTCATGACAGTGCCATGTCTCGGGCACAGGGTGTGACACGGAATATGAGGTCTAATCTAAACCAGGGAAATGCTGATTACTGGTGATTAACTGATTAACAAAGTCAGTTGGCGCAGAATATCAATATGTCATGGTTTAACATGCATGAGATGTGTTCTGCAAGGCTTGAATTACTCATGGTACTGAATTTATTGAAAAGATACAGGCAACGAGTTTAAACCTTTGGCAGAACTAGTCCCATCTCTCTGCAACACTTTGAAAAAGAATTTTCACAGACATTGATGCCTATGAAACAGCTTCTGCTGTAGCTGGAACCTCCTGCCAAAGAAGGCTGCTTGTACAGAGCATACCAAAAAAAAAAAATAATAAATAATAAATAAATAAAATTAAAATCTCAGCAGATGTTCACGACTACACGTGCAAGCAATAATTACACAACCAGATGGACACATACATACACATTGAGAGAATAATTTCTGTAACGGTCTATGTACAGCAAGAATCAACACCTATCCATGCTAAGTAAGCACATTCTGAAGATTTACAGCATTTGATTACCTCCAAAAACCAGCTACCAGGACTCCTGTTCTAACATCCTAAACCACTAGATACTACAAAAATTCCTGGTAAATAAGAAGCACATTGGAAACTTTTTCTAACGTCCCATGTTTATCACTGGGAATTTATTTGGAAAACTCTGGTATACCAAATTGAATGTAGTATCATATGGAAAATGTCATACTTTACAGGCCTAGAATGCCAAAGAAAATGTTGCTGGACCATCTTAACATTGCGCTGCATTTGTAGATATTTCTTCTCTGGAATTGACTGCAGTATGTTTTTCAAATTTGGAATGTCCTTTTCTAGAATAAAAAGGGCAAACGACTCCCAGTTTAAAGTTTCAAAGAAAGGAGGCACAAAATTATCTGATATAATGACAGGAACACACTCATAAAAGATGGCCTCAACCACTCGAGGACTATTCACTTCATAACCTTTAGCGCATATGCAATACTTGCTGCTTTTCATGTGCTGGATATAGTTCATTTGACCCTTCACCTTAGGTATCCGGCGATAGATTTTTATGTCAGGATCTTTATTTTCCCAATACTTCAGCAGAATAGAACGAAGATATCCATGCATGTTCCCAGCAAAGAAAGCAAGGATTTGTCGCTTGGAAGGAGGTTGGCCTCCAAGTGCTCTAAGGGGATTCTGAGCTGAGCGCACGTATGTTTCTGCAAGAGACACGTCTTTGCCAAATTGAAAGCCTTCTTTGATATCAGAATTGCATAAAGCTCTTATGCAATGAGCCATGATTTGTCTCGTTTCCAGGGGAGCCTACCAAAAAAATTACACGTTTGTCACCATGAATTTAATGAATATTCATAAGGATCAAGGGGAAAAAAAATAAATAAATGCTTTCCAGTCTGTATCCATAAGAACTTAGATAGGACTGGACATCACCATAAATACCTTCAGACTGATAAATCTATCCTACAATGTAGAAATAAATCATAGCACAGTGGTTTTAGAAAAGCTCATTGTGAAGCTTTACATAGAGGATCATATGCAGGTCATATCCATGATTTGAGATACTAGCGAAAAACCTGTTTAACTAAGTTGAAGAGCAGAATCCAAAACATACCCAGTCATGGCAGGCTACAAGGAAATGGTCAGCTCCTCCAGTTCTATTCCAGAACGAATATCTTCTTGTAATTAAGTTGAGGTAATCATTCAAATAATCAACCAAGTTCTTGAGATTGGGAGAATTAGGCACATATAATGTCTCCTCCAATCTCCGTGTACTAAAAGGTAGATAAAATAAGTGAGCTTCTTTCGGATTTTTAGTAACAAAACGTTTGCTTGCTTTGAGCTGCTTCATAAACCATCCCTCGGAAGCATATATTCCTTTTAGCATTGGCTGATGGAATATCGGTCTTTCTCCTTCTTTATAAATGTAAACCTTGAGTATTTGTTCCATTAATTCATAGCTCCTGCATTTGAAAATAAAGGATCTTAATAAAAGCATTACATGATTCAGTCAAGTACCGTCAAGTCACTGTTTGTCCAAATGATTAGCTTTATAACTGTATATAAATAATTAACTGAAAAAACACTGTGCTTACTGACAGATGCACTTTACATTTAAAAAATTAGTTTCTAAACAAGCAAAGAAACTGCTTAAGATAAAGTTGGCCTTCTTACCCAAGATTGTATAAGATCCCCCAAGCTCAAGCTGAAGTTTATAATATGCCTATGCCCACAAGAGCGAGGGAAAACTCAAGGATACATATGATTAAGTAAACCACAACAACGTTATTTTACATAGGCTAGCAACTTCTCTATTGAGCGAGAACAAATTTCTAATTCCAATAAATTCTGTACATTCTTTCCACGTGACTGTTGAGTGATTATTAACAGCCAGAGGAAGGAGGCAAGTATATTAGAATTACATTTTGACTAGAATAGCTTCAACAAGCATATTATGTCACTGTGATAAATTATAAAATCTTAGACAACATAAAAAGAATACTTTACAAAATCCAAAAAAATAAATCGAATTAATTTCTATCCTTGTTCTCAATTACTTGCCTGTGAAACATTGAAAAATTTCGGAACAAAGGGGCATATATTTTGGCATCATTTTGGACATCTGAGGTATTTTGTATGAGAGATTTCGCAAGCAGTAAATCTTGATCAGCACCAGAAGTCCATCGTGGTTTCTAAAGACAAAATATCAAAGAATAAGGAAAGAAAAGAATGAGCAACAAAAGGGAAGACAGAAAAGTACATTTCTGCTTGGGAACATAAATCTTCCCCGGTCAGACTAAATACAAAATGACCTTCACATACCATTAACTGATAGGAAGTGAGACTCTGAAGTAGCATATTATTCATTTCTGAAAGTGACACTACTGCATCTTCAGGAGCTTTAGTCCTTCCTTGCACTTTGGGAATAGAATTCCCAGAAGAATGACTGATGGGAGCAAAATCAGTCTTCATAATTCCAGGAGTTTCGGTCCTCTGAAGCGCATTGGCAGCATCCTTGCCCATAGAAGATGTGTTGTAATTAAACGAGAAAGAAGAATTTCTTGAATTGATGCCTGCACCTGCTGGGGGACTAAAAGGGAGTGGCGAATATGATGGTCGTATTGCATCTGAAGGGTTGGAAAGGCTGGTATTTACAGTTCCATGTCCTACCAATATTGGTGGAAAAATTTGTACTTTATTACTGTCCCGTGACACATTACTACTTGGAGTACCATCTGATGCTGGTATAGGATGATACTGCCAAGCCTTCCCTGGAGCTAGGCTATGAGTCCCTCCTGCTTCCGCCACAGTTAAGTTGTGGTTTAGTTCAACAAAGTCTTTGGATGGAGATTCATCTTCAGGATCACTATCGCCATCTGAGTCAAAGGAATTATCAGAATGTTTTTCGTTTGTATCTTTTCCATCAGAAAGCTCAGTCTCATAAGAGGTACTTGTGTCTGTGGAATTAAGGCCATTAGAAAATGTTAAGCTCTCGTTATGGGATAACTTCCCAATAGAGAAGCTTCTTGCTGAATTTCCTAAAGAGAAGTTTCCCACTGATTCAACTTCGGCCTTTCTAAATGAAAATAAAGATAAAAAATCATTTCCATATGGAAGCTCGAAATATTGCACCACAAAAACCACAGCAAACGTTAGTGTGATTAGCCATAGCACCCTCCTATTCTCCACCAGGCTTGCAAGTTGATATTTGTTACCCATGTCAAAGTATCAAGTCATACAACATGAGCTCTTCCACATCTAGACAAGTTCAGATTACCAATTTTGTCAGCCACATCTTGTTTTCCTCAGTTCTCCATGGAACTGATTCCATTATCACAAACAGAACGGTAACAACTAATGAAGTTCATCTTCATTAGTCTAATAAATTTGACATCAATGAGGCTATCTAATCCAACACCAAAACCAATTACACAAGCACGATCAAAGTCGGCAAAATGCAGCACCACCCCTCTTGCAGTTGCAAAAAAGAAAATGAAACCTGATATTCATGCTTTAAGTATCTTCAGCACATCAGAATATCAATATAAAAAATGTTGGGATGCACTTGAATAAACTAGTAGAGATTTTGTTATCCATCTGTTGGGGGTATTCATCACCAAACTACAAAAATACTTCAAAAAATTATATTGTTTTGCATTCATATCATGCTTTCAAGAATTCAACAAAAACCATAAAACGATTTCGTCTTTTATTTTTTTCATTTTGTCCTTGCCAGCCACATGCAAGCAACCAAAATAGAAATTTATTAAAATCTACATTTCAGAAACCTTCTATACAATGCATGTGGTAAATTCTACAAAAGAACTAAAGCTAAAATTTGAACCCATTCCAAGAATTCTAAACACCCCAGAAATATTCTACATCATCACGAACTCAAGCATACAACAATAAATGAATTCAAGAAACCAAGAAAACAAAACCCATTAATAATACGAACAAACCTAGATGAAGTATAAGCTAAACTTACCTGTGCAAGGAATTATAACATAGATTAGTCAAAGTACAAGAATTTGTTCAAATGCCAAAGCCCTGGAAAAAAACAGAGAGAGAAAAAAAGAAAAGAAAAGAAAAGAAAAACAGAAGAGGGATCTTAAATATCGGAGCATTTAGTGAAATATTAATTGATTACCAGGTTTACCAACGTTTTTATGTAGTTGATTTTTTTTTGGTAAGTTGAGGAGTTGATGAAGTACAACATTTGATTTATTTCCCCAAAAAAAAAAAAATGGAATTTTTAATATGTATACGTTTGCACACGTATTGCCAGTCGATACGTGTACATTCTGAAGTGTAAACTGTACAAGAAAAATACATTCTAGATTTCTAGTTGATTCTTTTGTCTTTTTTTTTTTTTGAATAATTTTTTGGGATATATTATTTTGTTCAAAGAATTCATAGATGGTAACCACACTAGGAGTTTGTCAGTACCAAATTTGGAAAATTTCATCATTGTTTTGTTGAGTTATGACGGGAGCAATGAAATTGAATATGTGCTTAATACATGATATCACATGTTTAATATTTATGGTAAACAGAATTTTTGAAATACTCACATAGTTATAGCAAATGATGAAATAAATTGATTTGTCACGTGAAGAGGTAATTAATCGATAACAATTAAGCTCTTGTTAGGAAGTATGTAGAGTTTTTTTACAGTTATTTTTAATATCAATCGTCAACTTTCAACAGACTAAATATCACATAGATCATTAGTTATATACATTAAATAGATCATGGTTATCTTAATAAAAATTTTAATCTCTCGTACAAGTTAGTTACTATGTATAGTTTAGAGTGTTAAGAAACAAAAAGTCACACATTGGAATCTCAAAGCATATTAAAGTAGTTAATAAGATTCATGAGCCACCTCACTCATTACCAATTAATTTTGAAATAGACGACCATTTTATTTAACATGTTATTGAGCTTTCATCCGATCCTTGTTAGTTTTTCAATAAGGAAATTGTTCTCCATTTTCTCGTTATTTTTTTTCCACTTTCACGGTTGTTCCTTTTGATTTATTACTCTCGAAGTCCAGATTTGGTTTGCTTAACCATGCGTCTTCTTTCCTTACCCTTTTCACCATTTTTCACCTTGGTTTTCCACACGACCAAATTGGTTGTTAAGTTATTGGGTCCTTTCAATTTGTTTTAGCATCTGTAGCCTTTATTTGGTGCATACTTTTTGGTAATCTCTTGTGGCTCAAGCTGATGGCTATTCTCATTGAGGCTCAAGCATTCCAAAATTTTCTTTGTGGGCGTAAACTATGGAAATATGTTACTTCGTGAGTGTAAACAGGCATAATGAATAGAGCCCAATTAAAACGGATTAAGAAGAAAACGAGTCGCGTGTCAGAGTAAGAATAAAATCCAAAGCCTATTAAATTAGTTAATAAGATTCATGGGTCACTTCACTTATTGCTAATTAGTTTTGAGATAGAAGCTCATATTCTTTAATATAGTATCAGAGCAAATTTTGAATTTTATTCTCAGTCTCATATACAATTCGGTTCCTTCTTAACTCATTTTAACTGGGCTCTCTTCAATGTACCCGTTTCAGTTCTTGGACTCCCTTCAACCCGAGTCACGTATGAGCGGAAGTGTTAAGGAAAAAAAAAGTCCCATGAAATCCCAAAGCATATTAAACTAGTCAATAATATTCATGGGTCACTCCACACTCATTATCAATTGATATTGACATAGAAGTACATCTTCTTTAACATAGAGAAATGGCATTCACACACCCTTTTAACTTCGCATATTTACACGCTCTTTTTAACTTTGCATACACTTTTCAAGTGAAAATTTTATTGCTTTGACATTTTGACATTTTGAGTTACTATTGCAAGGAACAGATTGTCCCGATGGTATGCAAAGCTTGTGATGCAAAGCTTGTGGATCCATTATTCCAGGACCAGAATATGGTTCTGATAAATTTGATTGGTTTTCTAGAGGGTTTAAGCATATAAGGTCAGTAGAATGTCATGAAGAGAAGCATTTTTTGCTCGCGTTTATGAATGGAGGTTGAACCTGCAAGTTGGAGAGGTAAAGGGGAGATATCTCGCGAGAACAGAGTTATTTATGAACTTTCCTATTGTAAATGAGAAATTTGCTGGTGTAAAGAAAATACATATGGATACACGCGGGTTGTTGATTCTGTTGCAAGCTCATGTCCAGGTGACCATCATCTCTTTGGATGAAAATTTCGAACCCTGCCTGTAGTTATTCTAAGTTGTAATAGCTTATTGACAGTTCTTGGTATGGCAAAATATGGAGGAATAGCCAAGCTTTATTTTGAAGTTTCTTTGGTAATGTTTTCTTTGACAAGCTTTTGTATTTCTTGTCAATTTTAGTGTTCTAGTTCTTGCTAATTTTTGAAATTCTACATTTGTAACTAGATGGATTATCAACCTGAAGAGCTGATGAAGTTTGAGTACCACAAGTTTCCAGAAAACACATTGTGTTCAGGAGCTTCCTTTGTCCCTAAAACTGGAGGAGTTGAAGAGGATGATGGACGGATCATCATATTTGTACGCAATGAAAGTACTGATTTTCACATTTACTGATGTAATAAGCAGTCAGAAGTTGTTGAGTTATTTGTGAAAAGTTGCAGAAATGTCATGCCGATTTATGCAGGTCTACATTATAGATGCCAATAAGATTGTCAGTGAACCAATAACCAAAATCACTCTTCCAGTTAAAGTGCCTTATGGTTTTCATGGAGCTTTTCTGTTAGCATCCTCACCAGGTTAGCAATATCTGCTCAACGAGAACATGCGGAATTATGCATGAAATGGTATTCTAAGCCTGAAGTTCTTGTATATAGTCAAGCTTTGATTCTTCTGCATGTTGATGGAATGCCCTGAATATTTTTTGTAAATTTTTTCCCAAGGAATATGCCCCTCTTATCTGTGTAAAACTTCTTTCTCCGTCACTGATATTTACCAATCCTATTCCTAAAATCTGCACAGGATGGTACAACATGTGAAAAAAAACGCAATCTACACCTGATCCAGATATATGGTTGTCAAATTGTTTGATGATCTTGTACTGTGTCCTCCAATTTTATCCAATGGTATTGTGTACATCCTCTCATTGTTCGAGGTGGAGAATGTGTGTTCAAATAAGAAGTAAACATGTATATAGCTCCTTACGATGTAGTTGATTACTGGTAATTAAGAAGAAAAACATAGTACCAGAGAAACAGCTCCTATTTATCCAGTATTCCTGAATACAATCAGAAAACAAACTTGTTCTGAAATGTTGACAAAAAATGTTCAATCAAATCGACCCTAGGTACAAAATATTGCTCTATTGTCACAACATACTTGACAGTACTCATTGTTGCGATACAAATACAACCATTAAAATGATTTCTTAGTATTGATACTTCAAGTTTAAAGATTTGAACATCTGATTGTCTGTTGGATCATCAAATCTTTACAGGTTTGTATTAAGAGATCTTTTTTATTCAAATATTGCTGTTCAAATTTCCTCTCTTTACATGTGATAATTGCAAGCTTAAAGACCGATGATGCTGAAGTTGAAATTTTCTTGACGCTAGGAAGTAGAAGGGAGAAATAGCGAGACATTTGAATTGGATGTTTTATCTGGAATTAAAGACAAATTTTTTGATTAATATCCTCTTCTGCAATAAATCGTTCTGTCACAGAAAAAAAGTCAAGTTATGCATTTCCATTATCTAAGCACAGAAAATTGTTTAATGTACTTTGGCAATATGAATAAATAATAGGCTCCTAACTAGGGAAACAACAACTTAGTTTTAGCTACTGTGAACATGAAGTGATTGCACATATATATAGGTCCTTTACAGCTCGTGCTAGTAACCATTTGTAACCCACTATATTTTTGAACCTATGCTACTAGAACTGTATAATACAGTTCTCTTGATGTTCAAACATTTGCCATGTTCACTGTGGAACAAATTTTGGGGGATTACACTGATTTCAGACCCGATCAAGATGCTTGATGCCAACAAAATCATTCTTCACATTTGTTCATCTTAATTGATCAAACAAGATTATCAACATTTATCAGATATCTAGATGTCACAATTCCACTGAGTTTGGTTCAAAAAGTTCTCCTGATGTGATATCTGTTGATTCTGAAGAAAGGCTCAACTGTTCAGACCATAACCAGAAGAAACATCCCCAAGTAGATCAGCATTAAGTTAAATTTGATGGATTCAGCACGGTTTCCAGATATCTAGCTTTCTTTAGGTTCATGTAGAAATTCATGTACCCGTGAACTTTTTAGGTCTTTATTAGTAATGCCGTAACCTTTCCTTGATGAAGCTGAAGCAGGAGAACAAAGTCATAAACATCAGCTTATGAGTTCATTCTCCATTTTCAAGTTGCGTTTATTGATCTTAAGGGCCACTCTCAGGTGCCGATCCTGTCAGTAAAAGGCAACAGATGAGGACACTGTCAAGCATCGGATGCAATTTTCTGATCCTCAATAGAAAAATTGTCAATTCAAGATCCACTCTTTATCTTTTCCTAAGAAACTTGAAAATAATGGATCAGGATTGATCAAATTATCTTCGTTTAACCGCTATGTAACTTCTTGCATTGCCTGTAGAAGGCTTCATCACATCAATTTTCTCAGCATAAAAAATAAGTGTCTCGAGTTAATATCTTCACAGTAAAATTACAAACTTTTCCTCCATTTTTGACACATAATAGTATTTGACAAGAACAATTCTGAACTAGTAAAACTGTGAACAATAATGTTTGTACCTCTCAAGAACATAGACCTCGGATGTGACGGTAGATTTGCATTTCCCAATGCTCTTTTGATGATGTTTTCTGCAAAATTTTCCGAAATTTCTGGCACCTCTCATGAAAATAGCTATGGGAACTGTTGAAGAAATTGTTCGGTGTATACGACCAAGTTGGACGCAGTTATCTCTTTGACGAAGATCTCAAGTAAATTCAGGTACTAGGCATTATCACTTTCACTTATCTCCCAGCAATAATTTTACTTGCGCAAGAACAAGAAATTACATTTGATGAATGCTATGACTATTTGTAGCATGCCAACATGCAATAGAAGCTAGAATCTGGGCTCAAATTTTTTATTATCACGACATATTTTTCTGTAACTGGACAAAGATGCCAAAAAGGGATTGCAAATATTAATTGTTAATTTTTAATTTTTTTCCCTTCAAATTAAAATTGATGTTCTTTGTCTTCATCTTTGCAGCAGTTTATAACAATTGAGGCCCCAGAAGAATAGAGACGGTATCTCCACAAATTCAGTCTTCTAATTGAGACGAATAGAGACAGACAAATCAGATCGAGAGAATCAAATATGTTCAAGCATAAATTAATTTGATAGACAAAGCTGGATCCTCAATGGAAGACACTAATTGAAGAAGCCATTTGGAACAATATTAGGTACTAAATTTCCGGAAAATGGTACAGATAAAGGGCAGCCCAGATATCATTCACTGAAAGCTAAGAAAACTGCAAGTTCATTCAATGCATCTTCTGAAGACATTTCTTGTTCTTCTCTTCTTATTCGTCCACGTCAAAGCGCAGGATGCTCCCGCTAAGCATGTCCTCGATCCTCTCCATCCAAATCTTGCTATCGTTATTGGTATTCTTTCAGTTATGTTCTCTGTACTTTTTCTTTTGCTTGCCTACGCCATGTTTTGTCACTCAGCTTTATCCAATCGCACAAATGATCAAGAACAAGACCCTGAAGGCGTTCTTAGATCAACATCTGGGATCGAAAGAAGCATAATTGATACTCTCCCTTTTTTCACTTTTTCATCACTTAAGGGCTCAAAAGAAGGCCTGGAATGTGCAGTTTGCTTATCAGAGTTTGAGGACACTGAAGTACTTCGCTTGCTGCCTAGCTGCAGGCATGCATTCCACATGAATTGTATTGATAAGTGGCTTGAAAGCCACTCAAGCTGCCCAATTTGCAGGCATAAGTTTGATGCAGGGGATTTCAGGACTCTCTCTTTCACAAATAGTTTACGATACACTCAAAACTTATCCAATCTATCAGAGAATCCCAATCTTGATCTCTTCATTCAAAGAGAGCAAGAACGACACAGGTCATCCAGATTTAACATGGCCAGCAGTCTTCAAAAACTCGGTATAGGCAGAAAAGAAGAACTGTTAATTCCAAGATGCAGTAAAAATGGTAATTTAGACGAAGATCCTTTGCACAAATTCAAGCACAAGATCATTGTTTCTGACCTTATTTACAAAAGCAGATGGAGTGATGTCAACTCCTCAGACCTAATGTTCTTGAATTCTGAGATGCTGAATATTAAGTCTAGCAAAAGATTCTCTCCAATCAAGTCTAATAGTCACAGGTTCCCTGATCACTTTCAGATGAAGGATGAGATTCTCAAGATTAAGGAAGACATCGAAAGGAAACGATCATACGAGTCAAAGGTCAAAAAAATTGCGGGCAGTTCAGTTTCAACATCAAGCTCTCCTGGTGATTCCAACATTGGCCTAAACCAAATTGTAACCTCAAAACTACTTGATTCAGCTGATAAGAGATCAATGTCAGAAATTATCAACATTTCGCGATATGCAGACATCAGTGTGAGAAACAGGACTAATGAACCGTTGATGTTGTCTAGGAGTGGAAGGATAGATGACAGAATTAGAAGATTATGGCTGCCTATAGCAACAAGAACAGTTCAGTGGTTTGCAGGCAGAGAAAGAGGTCTAGACTGGAAAAGATCTCCTTTGAATGTGTGAATTCTTTCAGGAATTAAAATTTTGATACACATTTGTCAGGTGAAATGTTTACAAATTATGCTTAGTTCCCCTTTCAATTTTATGCCCTGTAATATCATTCAATTCTGGGAAACATTTTAAAATGAATGTTAAAATCACATAAATTAACTTCAATTTTATAAATCCAGGACTTGGTTTTTTTATTTGCCTTTTCAAAGATGGTTCACTAAAATTCCTACCTTGGACATGTTTCAACTTTAAGTAGGGTCGAGGTGAAACGAGCCTGAATACTACTGAATTCGAGTTCGAGCTTGAAATAACTGTTGCTCGAGATTGAGATCGAGTTCAATCGGATTTGCAATTCGAAACTCGAGTTCGACTCGTTAATTTTAGAGATAGTTCGAACTCGACTCAGTATCGTTCATAAAAACACAATTGAGCTCAAACAAGAGCTCGAATTTTGTAGAGAAGTATAGGTAATTTCATATATAATATTTAATTTATATATATTGAACTCAACTTTTACTACTCGAATTCAAACTTGTTTAGCATACAAGTTGCTCAAACTCAAATCGAGCTCAATCAACACTAAGCTCGAATCGAACATTAGATCGAGCTACTCGATTCTTTTAACACCCTAACTTCAAGAATGTTGTAATATGTGCACCAGAAGGATCATTTCTTCCAATATTCTCATTTGTGAAGGACAAGGATTAGTCGTTTGTTTATTGTAGATGCTTTGGAGCAGCACAAATATCTTTTCAGGTTTGTGCTTTCCTAATAAAATATATTGTCAAATCAACTCTGGATAAAATAGAAATTTCGTAATTTGTTTTTAATTCTCCTGCTTTGCTCATTTGTTTTCACAATAGCAAGTTTTCTACATTGAGAGATTCCATATTAGTCCTTTTCAGATATAAACGAAGTTCTCCACTTTTTTTCTTTCTTTTTCTTTGGTCAAGAAATTCATAATAGGACATGGCAGATTTATGAACTTACAAAAGAACATTTATAAGAAGGAAGTGGCATCGACCTAATCTCCATAAATACGTCAATTGCTTTATTCATCTTTATTTCCATCTCCAGCAGAATTTATTATGTTATGCTTTGATTAATGGAATTTCTCTGCACCCTTCTAACAAGAAGCAAGGACCAAAATCCTCTTCCACTTGTCTAATAGACGCATACATCTTCCAACAAAGAAAAAACAATGAATGACTTCATTTTAAGGTTCTTTTTAAATCTTAATTTTTGAAGTTTCAAGTTTGTTTCTATATAACATTTATAAAAGAAATCCTAAAAAAATCCAAAAGTAATTAAGACGTAGCACAATGAAAACCAAATGCAAATGGCACATACTGTTACATCAAGTTGGTAGGGAAAATTAATTCTCTATGGTTTTTAATGATATCATCCAAAATATCAAGTTTTACCTGATGACTATATTTTGCTATAACCTAATACTTTCTCCGTCCCATAAAGATAACCTATTCCTTTTTTTTTTACACAGAAATTTAGTTAATGTAGTTACAATAATTATTTTTTGTTCATAATTTTCTTAAAAAGCCTTTATTAATATTAGATCATTCATTCAAAATAAAAGGTTGTGTTTAATATTCAAAGTAAAATAATTAATAAATGGAGTAATATATTTGATAATAACTATGTATATTGAAAACGGGTACGTTAGAAAAACAACAAGAGCTATTCTTTAAAAAGGGAAATATGACTATAATTTAGAACAGACACAAAATAAAAGTGAGACTATATTTATGGTACACGAGAGTAACTACAATGAAGTTGGATGTGATCGAAAACTAATTTTCTAGACTCAAAAAGTTCGAGGACTAATTTCTTATGATTTAAACACAATTAATCAATTGTGAATCAAAGTGCAATATCATCAAAACTTCAAGAACTGTTTCAACCATTTTTCCATGTACCAATGAATGGAAGTCTTGTTATTGTTATGCCGACAAGAGCAACTAAAAAAAATGGTTGAAAATATGCTGTTCTTGCCATGTTTGTGAAAGAAAACTGAAGGCAACAACTAGTAATGGCAGTACTCAATTACTCATTAAACTTGTCCAACTACCACTCTTTATACATAACATGACTAAGCTTAAATGCAGGAATATCAATGTGAACCAGTTATTTGTTGTCAAAATTTTAATTAAAAATTAAACTATTGACTAATCAGTCAAATTCAGTTGATCAAGAATAATCCAAAATCAGCTAAAACTGGTCGGATACAAAAAGGAATTATTATACCGGTGTAATTTTTTCTCTTTCTCGCTTTTTTTTTTTTTTGTATCACTGTCCCTTATTCCGATTTAATGAATATAAAAATTGCATTGATTTTTCTTGAAAAACAAAAAGCAAAATAAACGTATATTCTAGTTTTAAGGTATATAAGAAAAAAAACCCAGCATTTTATTTACGTGTATTTCTCTTTTGTTTCTCCTATAATAAAATTCGGATGTAAGCCATGAAAATTTCAGCATGTGACAGAGAAATGTGTCAATATACTTTCTCCAACTACATGTCAAGGTAGAAGTGGAAAATGGATGAAGATCAAATTACTTGATCATCCTATTTTGAACAACTTTTTTTCAACTCGCTTTTATTTTTTGATTTGGAAAAATCTATTTTGTGATGTTTTTAACTGTACTTTTTGTCCCACTTTGAGATTTTTTAAAGTAAAAATCAAAAGCAACTGATTTTTAACTTTTCTAAAATCAGTTTTAATAAAAATCAAAATCTGTTGAGAACAAGTTCGGTGAAATGTTGGCTTGATGAAAAGAAAAATCTCTTAAAATCTGTGGACCATGACGGTCTTTTTTTTTTTTTGTCAATTTTTATTCAAAGTTAAAAGTTAGATTAAAACACTCGAGATTCACCGAATCAAGGACCACGATAGTCCTTGATGCACCTGATTTTGGACCTACCTATGTACTTAATATATACGCACCAAAAAGATAAGACAAAAAAACGAACATAATCATTCATGCTGGCTGGCAATCAATTCTAAATTGGAAGAAGAAATTTGTCCATATTTAATTCTCTCGAGAATTCAATTTATAAGGCACCCAAATAAAACCCACCCTTTGAAAAAAAATAAAAATTTGATTTCATTTTTTTTTTTGTGCATTCGCATTTATCATTAATTGTAGAAGTTGTTGAGCTGATACTGAAAAACAAATTTTTGAAATAGTTAATATATCAAAGCAATGATTGATCTTTACGAATAACATAACATCGTTTATATCTGAATAATTAATTTAATCGTTATATTTTGATTTATCTAGGAGCCAGGGGCGCAGCCGGGGCACGGGACGCAATCTCCCCACCTCCGACTTGCAAAAAAAAAATTTTGTAAGTAAAAATATTTGTGTTATTATATTTTGCCCCTCGAAAAATTAACAAAAAAATCAACTATTCCCCCCCACCCGCAAAAACCATTTTCTTCATAAGTTATTTAGATTTAGATTTAACATTTAACTGTTTGTTACTCTAGACTTGCCACCTAAAAAATTTCCTGGCTCCGCCACTGCTAGGAGCCAGTATAACTGATTGATAAAATTATGATTGAAATTTGTGGATGGCTGGATGAAGAATATTTGCGACAGGATTAAAACGAAGATATCAAAAGGGAGGGCAGAGCTTTCGACTTTTCTATGTTGTCAAAGATCTGAACAATGAAAATAGATGGAGAGGGCCTGGTCAAGATTAATATCGTCACTATCATCAATATCATCAATATTGATATCATCAATAAGAAAGCCTAAAGGCTTGTTATCCAAAAACTTGTTCAGAAATAACTCGCATGCCCAATAACTCATGTGTGGTATTTAAAACATCTTCCTAATTATATTGCGAATCTTTTGAATAAATCTACAATGAAGAAGGTGCAAAAGAGAAATATATTAAATAGATGAAATTTTAAGGTAAAGAGTTGGTAATTATGTTGTTATATATTGTGCGAAACATATGAGACAACTATGTAATTATATATTTTAATTTGTTGCCAATATACAGGGCATAGTGACTTTAGGGACAGCTTGACTGGATTTGTAAAGTTTTTTTTCCTATTTGTTTAAATTTTGAAGCTGTATCAAGTAAATTAAGCTCTAATTATTTTTGTTTAAAAAAGATTCACAATTGTATCTAATAATCTTCTGTTCCTGTCTTTTCAATCTCAGATGCCCACTAAATATTACATGAACAGAAGAACAAATCTCATGCCACAGTTTTACCATTTTTTATTATACTAATTAATAGAATTATACTATTTTTTTTTTGAAAAATTATATTAATGAATTAAGGTTTTTTTTTAAATCCATTTTGGTATAGCATTAAACATAACGAAACAAAAACCTATAAATGCTATGTGACACAAAAAAAAAAAGTTATTCTCGGAGAAATCTCTAAGTTGAGGTAACTGTTATGAGAGTTTCTTAATTAGCATGAAACAAATGAAACAAAATTATCTTGATGGCCAATAGACCCCTAGTTTATCTGAAATTAACTCATACTATTTATTTGATTTGATATTGAAATTCATGTTCATCTGATTAAGGATTCTAACATTTTTAAAAGATTCTATTTATAAATAATGTGTTTTATAGCTGGTGCAGTGGTTCCACAAAAGAACTGTTGTTACAAAAGATTCCAATATCATCAATATAAAGTTTACTTACTTTCCAAAAAAAATGTTTTTTATCATGAATTAATAAAACCAACTCTTGTAATCGAATTTATAGCAATTATTGTTAATACCTATTTTTTAAACAATAATGTGAAAAAGTTATAAGCTTATTATGATGATTTCTCCTATCATTTCCAAATTCCAACCAACCCCTTGAACTTAAATTTAGGGCTATTTCTCAATAGTTTCTGATTTTTATAAAAATTAATTTTAAAAAGCTGAAAATTAGTTGCACCTGATTTTAGCTTAAAATTTTCAAAATCATAGTTGAAAAAAATAGTTGAGAATATCACAAAATAGATTTTTCAAAAACCAGAAGCTAAAATTAAGTACAAAGCCTTAATAGGATAAGTGTCTCAATAATATTTTTCTCAAGCAATTGGCGCATGTACATAGTTAATGACATTGCCCACTAAATATTTCAATGGCCAAAAATTATTTTATACTTGGTTGAACAGAAAAGTGTATTAAATGCACATGCAGAAACAAGAGTGTATATCAACTATATTATAATTTGCCCTAAAAAATAAACGAAGACTAAATTTTATATTGTTTATGCAAGGTTTACAAACTGCATGGTGTGGAACCATGCAAGCCGTAGGTCGAAATATATATAACACTGAAAGTAGTACTAGAGTGGTAGACTGTGATTTCGAAAGTTACATACACTAAATTAATTCTTCAAAATTTCAAATTCAGTGTTCTTTTCCCTCATCCTTAAAAACTTAAGAATATTCTCTGGCCAAAAGAAGTTTATGTACTTCTCTCTTCTATTCTTTTAAATTGTTTACCAACTTCCTTATTTTGTGAAATACCTTGATGAACACATTGCAGATCTGATAAGATAAAAGTGTAAAATTTTATTAACTGTTTACATGTCGCATAGATAATCTCATAAAGAAAAATTTTATGCCCCGTTCATTACAAAAGCTCTATTTTTCTCAAATTTTGTGTTAGTAAAATTTTTTTTCTCAATAATTCTTTTCTTTTCATAATTTTTCAAACCATCAGAACAAGCAAGTTTTTTCAATTGATGAATACTAAAAATTATGATAGGAGAAAAGCAATTGGGAAAATATTACTATAAAAAAGTGGCTAAGTCATGCAATTTTTTTCTTTTTTTGGTATTTTTTTCTTATTTGTTTTTGTTTCCCCACTTCATATACAACATTTTTAAAAGTGAAGTCTGTTTGTTAGGTTTCGTGAGCATATATGTGCCTCCTAATTAAATTTGATCTAAACATATCTTTTTATATGACTGTTAGTTTGACGTCAGTGCAGAGGATGGAGTGACTAAAAGTTAAAATTAAAACTAAACTAATAATTGGGGTATAGTGTAAAGGGATAAAACCCTCGTAATTAAATTGGACCTAAATATGTTCGTTCATATAACCGTTAATCTGACTGTTAGTTTGACCGTTAAAAGGGAGTTGATTGAAAGTTAACATTATGGACTAAATTAATAGTTGAGGTATAATTTAAGGGGTAAAGTGATAAAAATTCAATTTGTAGTTTTCAAAATCACCTTGCAATATTACCATTACCCATATAATATAACTATATATATAACTATATATATATATATATATATATATATATATATATATATATATATATATATAGTTATTGCTGCATGCGCCCTCAGTTTCTCGGTCAGTGACTCCCCATTCCTACTCGCGTTTCAACTCAAACTCACCCTCTAGACTTAAGAGTTTGCAGTCTGGACCATGGATTACTACAGCAGCAAAACTCTCTGCAGCTTAATGGATGAAGACAGAAAAGCCATGCACTCCCCTCCTCGACTTTCTTTTAAATCCTTTGAACAAATATCTGATCAAGATCTCAACTTCAGCCCTTCAAGGCCTTCAAATGCTGCTACTGCTATGTATTCCCTAATGCCACCTCCAAGCCCAGACTCACCCTGGACACTCTCCCCTCTTCAAACACCTTCTCCATCTCTCCTCTATCACTGCATCGCCTCGCTACATCGCCAAGAGGGAATCATTTACTCCATTGCAGTTTCAAGGGGGATAGTCTATACTGGATCAGGAAGTAGCAGGATTCGTGCATGGCGACAGCCCGACTGCACCGAGAGAGGCTATATCAAGGCAAGATATGGCGAAGTCCGCCATATTTTAGCTTATGGGAACATGCTTTTTACATCACACAAAGATTGCAAAGTCCGCATGTGGAATGTTCTAACAGGTTCAGAAAGTTTTAAGGCTAAAAAGATTACCACAATGCCAAGAAATAGCTCTATTTCTTTGTTTAATAGATCCAGCGGCCGGCAACATAGAGACTGTGTTTCTTGCTTGGGATATTATCATGCAGAAGGGCTCTTGTATACCGGATCCTGGGACAGAACAGTCAAAGCGTGGAGAGTTTCTGACGGTAGGTGTGTTGATTCATTTGTAGCTCATGAAGATAATGTAAACGGAATTGTGATCAATCAAGAAGACGGTTGTGTATTTACTTGCTCATCAGATGGTTCAGTGAAGATATGGAGGAGGGTTTATGGCCAAGGCTCTCATACTCTCACCATGACATTAAAATTCCAACAATCTCCTATTAATACCATCGCCTTGAGTACCTCTCAGGGCTTGAGCTCTTGCTTCCTCTACTCTGGATCTTCTGATGGATTTATAAACTTTTGGGAGAAGGAGAAGATGTCGAGTCGGTTTAACCACGGGGGATTTCTTCAAGGACATCGTTTTGCTGTTCTTTCATTGGTTGCTATTGAGAAGCTAATATTCAGTGGATCAGAGGACACAACCATTAGGATTTGGGGAAGGGAAGAAGGGAGCTATTATCACGAGTGTCTTGCAGTGGTGGATGCACATAGGGGACCAGTGAAATGCTTGGCTGCTTGTTTGGAGATTGATAGATTAATGGTGATGGGATTTTTAGTCTATAGTGCAGGGTTGGATCAAACTTTCAAGGTTTGGAGAGTGAAGGTTTTGCCTGATGAAAAGAAAGTTTGCATGGAAGGAACAGATTACAGGGGTGATATGAAGATGAGGATTGCTGAGTATGAAATGAGTCCTGTGTTGTCTCCTTCATGGGTAGAAAAGAAGAGGCAAGGTAGTCCAACATACTAGTTTTTCCTCTAGAAGGTACAATAAAAGGACATGCCATTTCTTTCGGTCATTATAATTCAGCATCCTTTTGATCATCCTCTTTTTTGTTTTTTCTCTCCCTTTTTTGGGTTGAAGTGATTATAATCATTGTTGGTGAAATAATAATTCTCAGATCAACAAAAATCTTCCAAAGCAAAGAGATTTATACCATTTTGTTACTCTCAAATTCAGGTCTTGTTTATGTGACATCAGCAGTTTGTGAAATTTTCGGCCACTTTGACTACTATTTGCAGATTTGTAGTAGTTCATGCATCTGGCAAATATCAACTTTTTTTAGTGCATATATTTACTCCAATATTGCAAAGAGAAGGGAAAATAACAATAATAGTCAGAACCCTAACATATTACATTAGGAGAAGAGTAACTTAACCAGTTGATGCACAACGAAATTATATGATTCGAAAGCAGAGAAAGCATACAATTTATCAAGACTCATATAAGCTTGATATATATAGGGACTCATTTCAGCTTTACCTGACTTTTACCGTGAACTGATATTATGCTTTTTCACTAATTAATCAAAATAAAAAACAATTTTTCAACAAATAAAAAAAATTTAAATCAAAAGAAGAACCCTTGCATTCTTTGTTGTGATGGTTTCCTGGCATGAACCTTTGTGGATCTCTACAAGGTGCAAAAAAACTGCAATAGTCTGTGCTTTACAGATGGTGGGGAAATCCTACAGACAATAATGATTTGAGTAACGATTCTTGTTGTTAGAATAATGATCAGGAATTGAGAAAAGACAGTGATATTGATAAGACAATGTTCGACTATACTAATACAAGATACTTATATTTATAAGCCAAAGAAAATACACATATTTATCTATCTAAGCAAATAATATACACATCAAACCAATTTTATAGTTGTCAATTTCAAGAAAATGATGTGGTAACAAAGATTTATAAAAATAATAAATTTTTGTTAACTTTACATTTACTAAGGGTGGTTGTCATTTATGGTGTAGGAGATAAGCATTTTATTTGATTTGCCCAACTGGGCCACTATTGCTACCGAATTTAGGGCTACATATTTAACATCAATGGATCACAATAGAGCTGCAGCAACTTATTCTTTAAATGGACATTGAAAACAACAGAATGAGTAGTTCACAGAACATGATTGCAATGATGAAAAAGATGATATGCACTCAACGAAGCCACTGCATCAAGTTATTGTGGTCGCTGTGGCCATTAATACACTACACGAACCAATTATAATAGCTAGGCACTGGCAGTGTCAATATTTATTCTGATCGATACTTCTGTTGCAAAAAATTATTATGAAGCCATCATACTAATTAATAATTAAACACAGTGTCGTTTTGTGCCAGAAATTTATATATTGAAAAAATTATGTCAACAACTCTTCAAGTCTTATGAGCAATTCATTGAATTCACCTAAACTACTACAATGAATGTCATCATTTGTTGATCAAATGAGAATGCAAGAATAGGGTAAATTATCCTGGACCTGCTTGAACTTTTGATGGGGACTATATTTTTTTCCCAAAATTTTATTGCATTTTGCTAGCGTTCAATTTTAAGTTGTTCTGATCCAAATTAGGCCAAGACCTTTTGTAAACAGGTTTAGATCGGTGTACCATGCTTTGATATTAACCAATGCGTCGAATGAAAAACTTAGGGGTTAAATTTGATGAGACTTGAGAAGTTTAGGGATTAAACAAAGAAAATTCTCTTTTTTATATCTTGTCTTGTGCTTACACATGTTTACAGGAAATGAGATCAATTTGGAGGAAGTTGAGGGCAAAGGCCAATTAATTAAAACTAAGCCTAAGAGTTAGTGACTAAATTAAGAAATTATGAAGTTTAGGGACTAATTATGTGCCTATCAAAAGTTCAGAAGACCATGTGACACAAAATAGAATTAGTCCTATACTAATCCCACAAGCTGCTTAATTTGTTTAAAGAGATATTATATTAATTAACATAAAAAAAAAGCTCACATTCATTGATTTTCAAAATTAATCTGGAAAATTTTATTCGAACTTTGTGGGCTCTAGCAATGATGATCATCCTTGGATTTTGATGTTGGAGACTTATAGCACATCAATTTGTTTTCAACTTTTCATCTTTTGTCCATATTTGCAGCCTGCAAAATCGTATCCTGAAGTTGGTTGATTATAATTGTGATGGAGAAATTCTCTTTAAAACTTTTGTTTTTTAAACAAAAAAAAAATGTTGTCTCTTTAATACTTGCCCATGCAACTTGAATTGTTCCACTGCACCTCAACTACCAAGAAGTAATAGAGAGATGTTCATTATTTATGTTTGGTAAGTTTGAGCATAGCAATTTTGAAGAGAAATTGATACCAAGATGTCATTGACCTTCTCAAAGATGAATCACAACCACCATTTAAGCTCTCTCTCTCTCTCTCTCTCTCTCTGAATTTAATCATTGAATCTCCTTTGTGAAATGTGCAATAGAGTACCAAATTCAATCTTTTACTCTTCCAAGTTCTTAATTTTAGCCCTTCAACTTCCTTCTGAATTTTGTTAAACAAAAACAGAAAACAAAGTTGAAGATTTCCAATAAAACTCTTACTTTTGCTTCCAGTTCTAATATGTTTTGCTGTAACATCATCAGAAGCCAAGTTGAATATTCTTGGGACATAATTATGAACAAACCCATCTAGAAAAATAAATAATTCGACAAAACAAAAGCAAGAATACATTTTACTGAACACAAGATCTCATACAAATTAAATTACAACATCAAACAAACTCAGAAGCAAAAATTCATCTAGGCAAGAAAAGAGAATAAGTACTGGGCTTTAATTGGGAACAACCTTTACAAGATCAGAAAGTATCATCATTTCTAAGGGGCACATGAGTCCTAACAATGAAGAAATTCTCATAAATGACACCTGCTAGTCCACCTCCAATAAGTGGCCCAACCCAATAAACCCAGTGATCAGTCCAGTTTCCGCTCACTAAAGCTGGGCCAAATGATCTTGCAGGGTTCATTGAAGCCCCAGAGAAAGGCCCACCAGCCATGATATTGGCACCAACAACTAGCCCAGTGAGTAGTGGTCCAAGTCCATCAAGATTTCCCTTCTTGGGGTCCACAATTGTAGCATAGACAGTGAAAAGCAGGGAAAATGTCAAAATAATCTCCATTATCACCCCTTGTGTGTAGTCCACTCCACTTGCAAGTGTATGTGCTGGAGTTGTCTGTACATCAAAACAATTCAAGCAAGCCACTCCTATTAGAATGAATTTTATAGAACTTTTGTGCTTTTTTGATTTGTCATTTTCCAATTTAATAAGATAACAGAATAAAATGGAGGTTGATAATAAAATGTTTAGGTAAATTCGATATAAGATGAGTTCTATCAATACCATTTGGTCAAGTTTGAGTTGGTACGCTATGATGCACAGAACAAATTTGTAAATAATAAGTAGAATTTTGATAACTCATGTGGCACACTTATTTGTAGATTAAATTAAGAATTCATGTAAGCCCGACTTCCTTATTCTCATTTAACTATTAACTCTTTATTGCGTGAAAATTTTAAATCTTGACTCAAATATGCGTGAATCCTTAAAACTAAGTTTAAGTTTATGCGATCATTTTTCTGATAAAATAATCGAGTTCAAGTTTCTGTAATAAACTTTTTTATTAAATCAACAAAACTGGTAATTAGTCAAGTCATCAAAGAGAATAAACTGTCGATCTACTTACAAGTCCTCCAGTAAGGTATTTGAGCAGAGCACAAGCAGCTGCGGAAGCCAAGCACTGATCAATAAAGTAAAGGATTGATCGGACAATGGTGATGTGACCACCGGCACAAAGGCCAAGTGTGACAGCCGGGTTGAGGTGGCCACCGGAAATGCGAAAACCAGCTGAGATCATCACTGCCACGACCAAAGCATGTGCCATGGCCACGAAAAACAGGCCCAACAGCGAACTCCCACCTAGCTTATCTGCACAAACATTACAGTAAAACATACTAATGTCATAATCTGAATTTATACTTCCTACTTTTATCATTGCTTCATGTACCAGTAATTTGAATAAATTTTGTCAATTCTTACCTGCAGCCATGGCTGATCCAACGCCAGCAAACACGAAAAGGAATGTGCAGATGAACTCAACAATAAGAGCTTGAAGGCAGTCAGGCTGCACAGCCTCCCGGCCATGTCCAAGTGCAATTTTGGCCATGATCAATAACGGGTGACTAAGCTAGCAAGAGGCTTAGTGGTGATGGTGAATAGAGAGTCAGTAATGATTAATGACTATTACCAATTGCAATGTGGCTTTGATTGCAACTGGTTTCCACGCGAATACAGATACAGATTAAGGATTATATATAGGAACCAAGATTCCAGTATGGCATTGGACTTTGGATGGTTGTGGCATGTTAAGGTGCAAGAATTATTGTGGTGTGCAATGACAGATATATCCGTTGACTTTTATTTAAATTATTTACACTGCCATTCGCCAAGAGAAGAGCAATTTTTTGGTAAAGATTTTTCGTCACACAGGTGAAACTCCTTGTTGTCGCATATAATATGCGTTAAGATTCTGCGTTTTGCCACACACAAGAGGAGGCTTCAGGAAACCCCGGCCCAAAATCACTCTTATTTCAGCATAATTTTCAAAAATCCCCCTAACTTAAGCAATTGCTCCACACCCTGTAATCCAACAAACTCACATGCACACAACTGAACTGCCAAGCCGGGTTATGAACCCAGAGAAGAGCATTTAGAAAAGGTTTTTTCTGGTAGAAATATACAAAAGATATTTATTCCTCCCTACCTCATTTATTCTAATATTTTTTGCAATTTTTTTTGGGTAGTGTTTACACTTTTCTTTTAAGGTTTTTCAGCTTCCAACTACTACCACATATGGATATCAATTACATAGAAAAACATATAATAGGTAATCTCCATATGATATTATGTATCCAATTAGAGAATCTCACCCTACAATTATTGTACTATGCATTTTTGTTTTCTTTTTTGCAATTATGGTCCTATGCGGTGCTATGTAGCTTTAGCTTTGGTCATTAGAACGCTGAATATATATTCCTTAAGACCCACCAAAAGAAAGTTGATTGACACCCATCAAAAAATTGTCAGACTCTGTATCAATACATTTGATGTTTCTGTTGTCTTCTTCATTATTTTTTTTTTCCTTTAATAATTTCTTCATGGTTCCCATTTGACCTTAAATGGTAACCAATTAATCTTCAATTGAGAATGTATGATTCCATTGACTTCTTGGCCGAAAGACCATTTGTATTGATGCACAAATTCACCGAACATAGCGGTATTAATAATTCAAGAGTGTCCATCATCTACTGTTCTTTTATTTCAGCTGTCAAAATGCAAAAAAAAAAAAAAAAAAAGACGATCTAGGCATTTAGTAGCTCAATCAATCTCAAAGTGAGAAAAGTGAAAAAAGAAGAAACAAGCAACCAAGTGCTAACATGTTAATCCAATGTAATTGGTCTGATGTAGCTAATTTTGTAGCAGAAGATGAATTCTTTATTTTTTTTTTTACTTTTGTTTTTTTGTGTAAGTGAAGATGAAAATTTTATGTATAACTGTAAAATTTATAAAAATTTTAATTTCCTCTCTAGAAAATAACATCATGGTTACAAAATATAAGGAGGTCTGAGGATGGCTCCTAAGAAAATAAATGAGATTCGTTGCGTTGTATGTAATATATACAAGTAAAATAAATTCTTTGGACATGAATGCCAATGAATAATGAGAAAGTCCTACTCAAATGTAGAATCCAAAAATATTTAACGTTTCGTTATGGACAATGTACTTATGGCAAGGAGTAATTGAGATTATTCTAATATGCTAGTGTGTCTGAGAGTTTGTTTTTAATTCCTCATCTTAGACTAAACATTTAAAATCTAATTGTTACCATTCCCCTAGGATCTTGCTTGTCCAGTCTTGGCCTCTTTTCTTCTAACCTAACAGTAAACAAAAAGCAAAAGAAAGTATAAAATTGCACAATAAGATAGTGTTCTTTAAATTTCTAATAGGACATGAGCACCCATGTGTTATGGCAGAAAGAACAGCTATAAAGTAGTTGTACTGAACTAATACTGTATTAGAAAAATAATGGAATGGGGACAAGATTCTCATCAATAACAAAAGGGAATGAAATGGTGAAATCGAATGTGCTCTAAAATTTAAAAATGTGAAAAATCTTATAGTGAATAGTATTTATGTTCATAGCTTATTGAATTGATGTCTATGTATACTTTTACAACTGTTTGAAATAATTATACTCACAATTGTTGATGTCTCGAATCGGGTTAGTGCACACGAAAAGATCGGCTCAATGGGGGATCATTTGAGTAGATATCGACTTCTTTTGAGGATTGTTTATTCCAAAAGCTACAAAGCTGAGATGTAACCCGTCATTTTGTTCATGATGGCAACCGCACATTCATATTCTGATAAAGAATTCCAATCTGTTCCACAAACGGAGGCAACGAAGAGCTAGCTTTGCCACTTCCCGAAGGATGTTGATGGTTTTATATCATTGTTTACCCACCTATATATGACTTTCTCATAAAAGAAATATGAGAGCTTTCATCGAATGAGCATCAAACAGATGATTATTGTCATGGTAAAACCTTAACTAGTAGAAATAATCTTCAATTGCGTCAGGACACATGCCAATTTTTTTGGATCACAACGATCACATTCACAACAATAATTGAGATTCTATGTTAACAAGAAATATTTGTTTATTTCTCTCTTTTTTTTTTTTGGGCTATACTGGAAGATTGGGTTGTCAATTCTGATTTCAGGTGATTATGAAAGCAAAGCGACAAACGAAATACCTTTCGGCTTTCGGGCAGTAGTCTAGGAGGGCTACGAGGTTTCGAGTATGATATTGATCGTGTGTTTTGTTTACGGATAACCAACGAACATGCACAAGTTCAAATATTTGAGAATAAATATGAAAATAAAATTTATTGGTGAAAATGTAAGATATCTATAGGGTTAATTTTCGTAAGAATATATGGTCTAAGTACATTTTTGGTTTTTTTTTTTCTTGATCATTTATTTGGCGCAATTATGGATCTATTTTCATTGAAAAATCAGGTTTGAATACTAGAATGTCATATTGATAGATCTTTTTTCAAATCATCAAAAATTGACAACTGGAAGTAGGGCCAAGGTGTGTAGCAGGACTCTCCATCGACACAACCATATTGTCACAATGTTAGGCGTGACTTTCAACAACTATGAAACCCTGTTTTGCATGCATGATGGGTAGTCTTCTCTGCAGCCACTAGAGATGAGCCTGCAAGACTAGGCACAGTAGCAGCGACCCCCGGCCCCTCAAAACTGTTAACAACGTGTCATCGTATGTTCTAAGCTACTGCCACTTTCCTTTCATGCTGTCTCCATGGAGCCGTATAAATTCAGTATTCTTAAGGGTGTTATGGTGAATTGGTCATAGTGATTATTGTGGATGACAGTCACATACATGTTAGAGCAAGTATGCAGAAAATTGGGAAGATATTGCAGAAAATCTTGAAAGGAAGTAGCTAATCACACTCTTGAAGCATGATTTAATCACTATACATAAAGTCTTAATAGCCCCCACTATACAAAGTATTTGCTGCAGGGTATAGGCTATTTAGTCCTAGGATACTCCAAGAGTATAAAAAAACAAGAAAGCAACAAATCTCTTGTTTTCTTTTAAGAATTGATCAATAATAAAGGCTAGTTATTTTGTTGAATACTTCTTGTCTTTTTATAGTCATAGTTACCTTATCATCCTTTCAAAATCGTACATACATGACCATCATATCCTTTAAAACGAAAAAGTGAAAAAATTCAGATAAAAAGGCGCCACAAACGTTCAGAAATTTGAACGTTGCCAGTTGGCCGCGAACTTAATGTCCGTGGCTAGTCCCGCTGCTACTCCCTGGAAACCAACCACAGAGTTGCCGCGGGCTTTACCTATGCGGCTCCTTTCTGGAATTTTATCCAGAGAGCTACCGTGGACCGGAGTCCGCAGCTACTTCCATGTCATCTTTCTGGGAATTCCAGAAAGATGTCATGCTTATTTTCTGGCTATTTCAAACTTTTACACTTGATTTCGACAAATCTTTATTAATTTTATTTTATTTACAAACCATTCCAACAACACATACACCGAAAACCACGAAAATTTTATACAAATTCTCTAAAGCAGACTGTTTTTATCTATATTCCTTTTTATGATCACTTCATCAAATAAAATTTTGTTAGGCATGGTGACCTCATCAAATAAAATTTTGTTAGAATAGGAAGTGAAAAACCTGCTAGAGATAGTTGGGCACCTCTTCTTATTTTAGTACAGGAGCGATCAATAAGAAGGAGGAGCAGCTCAAGCAAGGTAAAGTCTATCAAAGAATCATCTTCCTCTCGTTTTAGTCCAGCTACTTCATTCCTCGATTCGCTTGTAAGTGATTGGTGTAAGACTCACTCTTCTTAGATGATTGGTGTCAGAACTTTTCACTAATAAGGTGAAGTCCGTCAAAGAGGCTCAATATATATGTTAGAAACCAACCTTGATCCAAAAGTTTAAACTTGTAGGTATTAGATTCATATCTATATAATAATTGCTCTTATTTTTCTTCTTAAACGAATATGGGATAATTAACTGCTACCCACAAACTTAACAAATTTTGCCTGTGCATATTTAAAAACAATACTTTCATTAATGAAAGCCTAATCGACTTACTAACTGTAAATACTAAAAGTAAATTATTTTTTTCCTTTTCCATTTTCTTGGGATAGGGCGACTAAATCTTAAGGCGCTAGCGTTATGTTTCGTAGAAATTTGTGTCCATATTTACCTAGGCAGTGTGGATTAAACTTTTGCGGCTAAATAATCTTCTCTGCGATCAAAGTTTGATTGTTTATCTCCGACATTAGCATATTGTTTATGTATGAAATATTTGTAAATTTTAAAATTTATTGCATGAACAATTTCTTTCACAGAAATTTCTGACAGGAGTTTTAATATTCTTGTGTCTTGCCTCATTTCCTGTTTGGTAATTTGAGAGATAGAACATGTTTATTGCTTCAGAAGACAGGAATAATATGTAGTTATCTCTAACACATATGACCTTTGGTACATTAAATCATGTCATGTTTGCACGAAAGTGCAACATATGTTGGATACCATCAATCCACATCTGTTTTTGCCCTTTATTTCTGCATTCAAATTCAACTATCCTGTCAGCAGTTTGTATTCCAAAATAGGCCCTCTGCTCGTTGCTTTCCTCCCTTTCTCGTCCTGGCCATTCTGGAACATCAGAATAGACTCCAGAGATTACACCTGGAATCAGCAAGAATCAATTCAGTTTAACTGTTACAGAAGTTAAAGGAATTTGTTGCGTGTTTCACTTTTGTAATTTGCTTACACTTCTTTTTCTTGGTGAATGTTCCTGCCATGTACTTGCTCTTCATTTTAGCCACTACCTGTTTCATTCCAGCTCAAATTCTTAGTTGATGATGTACGTGTGCAGGAGAAGACAATGTTGATAGAATTATGAACTGGAATTTAATCATTTTTCTTGTGGAAGTTTGTCGAATGGCCATTGTTCAATAATGTAAATCATGTGTTCTATCATACCTGCCAACTTGAATTTATGTTGATAGAGACTAGCTTCCAGTGGAGATCCCCTAAGTACATTACAACAGAATTAGTCATAATATTTCGTGTGATCTAAATGCAGAAACTGAAGTATCATTACCCTTCCTCGTTCTTTTAAGAAGTTCACCCCCTCTTGAAACAAAGTCCATTGCAGCCAATTGATTTGACTCTTTGTTATTCTCATCATGTTCCTCAGCAAGACCAATTGTTGCTGCTGCAGAGCCCTTTTGCAGCCTTGCCCTTAATGTGGCAGCGCATCTCAGTGCTGTGTCATATTATAGATGAGATGGATAGTATGATCTTAGAATTTGAGTTTCTTAAAGAATTAAGGGATTGTTGTTTGAGTAATTCAGTAAGAGGACTAAGACCATTGCGTCGAGCATCTGATTGCTTTTAACTTGCATTTTATGTGGTATGACAATTGACATCATCCGCCTGAATTGTGTTTATACTATATTTCGTCTTTTTTAAAGTTGACAAGAAAATTGGATGGAATTCTCTTTTTTGGTCAAGGTTTAGATGGCTTTAATATCATTTGATTCTTGCTGATTTCTGATCATACAGTTTTTCCATACACAAGTCAGAAGAAGTGAAGCAATCAACACGTACATATTGGATTCATTGTTCTGATAGGTATCTGCTTACTGAATTCTGTAAGGTGTAATCTATTAAAAAAATTTAGTGGATGCTTTTTGATACCTGTAGCGGCTGCTGCAGTTAGTGTCATAATATCGCCGTTAGTCCTCACATTAATTGCTGAATTCACAACCGATGAGATTTGTTCATTATCGGCTCCCATATCCTCGGCAATTTCGATGCAATGGGATGCAACTAGTGCTGCTGCAGATGCAATTGCAGCAGATGCCTTGGTAGACTTCTTGTGCTGAGCTGTAGACTTTTCTGGGGATGTTACTGATGACGCTGCAAGAGATGCCACTGTAACCGCTACCCCTGCTACTTGAATTGCTGCATGCAATTGCGCGTTGTGTGTTCTAAGCTCATGCTTTTTCCTTTCCTTTTGGTCTTTTATCCATCTACCTGTTGTCTTTCCTCTCACTATATTTCTGTAGAGCTGTATGAATGTAGTGTATTGTAATGATGATATGTTAACAATGAAAAGTATAAAAACAACATTTGGAAGCTGAATGAATAAATACCCCATTTTTCAGCAACTGCTGATTATAGATGATATCTTGATCAAGTGCTTGATGAAGTAAAAATAATTCCTACAGAAGTCAAACAATACATTTAAATTGATTAGAGAATGATGTTATTCAAAAGAAAAGCTCTATCTTTCATTTGGTTTGGCATGCTTGTGCTTTTGTCATTACCAAATGTTATTGATGAGTTGATGTTAATTTGTTCTACCTGCTACAAACAATAAAAATGCAATCATACCTTTTTCAGTTTATACAGTTCCTGAACATTCCTATAATGAAGTTCTTTAAGGCAGAACTGATTTAATTATGCAGACGCAGGCACATATGTGTGTCAAAGGATATACTATAAAGGAGTGCCTAGAAATTTGCAGCATAATTCTGCCACAAAGGGAATTGTAACAAGTACATTTTTACTTTGAAATTAGAAGCCCCATCAGATATAATGGATATCTAACTACCCCTATTCCTGTATGGAAATATTCCTGATAGCAATAGGTTTCCCAAGCACCATTTAATTAAGAAGATGACATATAGCAACCCAGATTCTATTCTAATATGTATATTTTTTTATTGTCATAACATTACATAGATCTTTTAATTTATGCTAGAGGGAATAAATATGGTGTCACATAATTTGCTTGTGAAACAGAAGATGCCTACCCACAACTAGCCAAGGATATTTGTCAAAGAACTTAAGGGCAGTTTCAGGGAAGTATATAAATAATTGTATATGCAGTATAGACAAGTTCAACAATAAATGAAAGACGTCAACAGAATACTGCTAACAATAATGTAAGAGTGAGAATTACCTTTGAATCGTCACTTCCCCTGGGTGAAACTGCAGGGGGACTATCTGATGTTGGTACAGGTTGAGTTTTCTGTAGAAAGTGGAATTTAGGCAAGAATATACTATTTAAGTTATCCCTTCTGGAAATAGAATTCATGTTATTTTTGTAGTAAATCATGCAGTTACTTATACACCAGTCAGTCTTTCTCTTATAACCTTGAGAGAAAAAAAAAAAAAAAAAAGTCCAAAATTGCTTACTACAGATTCATTTGACATTATTGGCCTTCCTATTTTAGCTTGACTGTTGTCACCAAGGGAAGACACAGGTGTCTTCTCATCATGGATACTTACACCATCAGTATGAGTAAGAGCTTTTGAGAGTTCCATTGCCGATAGACTCCATGACCGGGCAAGAAACTCCATGCACTCAGTAGGGGTTTCAGGTGGGGGACATGTTGCTGGTAGCCATCTTTCTTCACTGTCTTCCTTTATTCCTTTAAGCCTATTAGACATGCATTTGAAGCCGAAGGAACTCACTGACAGAGTAACAATACATGCAAAGAGAAGAAATTATACTTGTAAGTTCCCATTGTTTTCTTAACCTAATTTTAATGTAGCATGTGTTGTAATGAAGCTTACTATTGAGTTTGTAGTTTTTGCTGCCTTGGATGAAAACAAGAGCCTCTCTTCAGCTCAGCATCTATTGCTAGGAGAAGGATAGCTTTGAATAGGAGAAACATTCTTATAAACATATAGTGACATGGTTTTGATGAATTAACAATAAAATATTATAAATACGGCTAAGAACATTTTGTGTCATTTATGTATGATTATTTTCTAGATTTCTAAAAATCACGTTACGTGAGCAACAATCTACACTTAAATTGGAAAATCAAAAAGAAAGTGTTATTACAAAATACAAATTGTCATTCAATACTCTAATCAACCAAGATATGAAGTGGAAACACATAGTCCAATTTACTGTTTGATATGTCCCAATTAAGGTTGAAAAAACTTTTTTCTCATAGTGCTAGTACCTTTGTGTTTCCAGTCTTTTTTTCCTCTTTATGTACAAAAAACTAAAGATCATTTTTTGAACAGCGGGCTTCATAATGACCAAGGACTTGTTTGCCACCATTATCGCTGCCCAAAGTAAAGATATAAGGGCCCTCCATTACTGCGTTCTCCGGACTGCAATCAATTAAAAGAATATTTCGGAGCCAGCTCTGTTGGGATGTAGTGGAAACTCTTGCTTTTGTTTGATTCTTTATTTCACAACTATCAATGTATTGAGCTTGAACAGAACTTTCCCTGACTGAATTGAACTTCAAATTTTCTTGGTGATATGAGCTGATTTTTCCAAATTTCCTGCTAGATTATTAAGTAATAAAAATACTAAGATGTACGTTTATTTGTACACGCAAGGACCAGTGAGGGCAGAAATGGCAGATAGAATTTGGCAAAAAAATCAAAATTTTAAAATGTTGGCTGTAGACAATCTTTATTAACACGTGGTTCGTTATAAACGATACCTATTTGATACACTCTTATTAAAAAATTTTGCAAGTTACTTGTAATCTTTTCAACTTTTTAAAAACATTTTATATTGTTTAAAATACTTTAAACTGACAATTGTTCTGTAGTCACGAAGAATTGCATAATCATGATGATGATGCTGATGATGATGATGATGATGATGTAATCCTATTCAAAACACCCTAGAACGTTCATTCAACATATAATCATAGATTCATTGAATGTTTGAGCCCAACCGCACGGGTGCTTGAGTTTATCAGTCTTTTCTCCTGCAATCTTATTAGGCAAATGCACAACATTTGGATAGAATATAATATTCTATGCAACTAAGGAATTAAAAAATGTGGTTTTCAAACAAAAAGGATCGGAAAATAATGTGAACCAAAGATTAAAACGAGAAAATGCATGCACTTGACAATATGGGTTTTGGAATCCATTTTAAGCCTCTAGTTATCACCTATTTTTGTCGTCCAAGTAATCATTAAAAAAAGATTATCTTAGATTGAGAACTTCGCTTTTATGTACTTAAAGATATGGTTTTGTGACTTGTATGCATTCAAGAAAGTAAGAGCGCCACTTTTTTTAACTCTTTCATCATTGCTTAAACACTAATCATTTCTCAAAAGAGAGCACTAATCTCCCCAAGGTCCCTCATCCCATTACCTACACCTGATCATGACTTGTCATTAAAGTAACTTATCCCTACACTTATATCCCATAATCCCCCCTTAAATCCTTCTTATCTTATTTAAGCAACCATTCAAGGTCGGGAAAAGGAAGAGAATTAAAAGAACCTATATCCTATAATAATCCCTCCCTCCTTAATCCTATTGTATTTCAAGGGGAATTTGTATGTTTCTTGTCAATAATCCAATCAAGGCAAGACTTGTATAACAAATATGATACTTCAGCTAAGAACAATATAATTGCAAAAACAATGAAAAAGTTTTCCGTGATATGACGGCCTCAAGAGTTATCAGTACAATTTACTCAATATACTTTGCCCCCACAAAAACTCAAAAAGAGAAAATTGATTTCAAACATCAAATCCAGAAATCGAATCAATTCCTGAACTTTAGGCTTTTTGCTCTCGGGAAATGCAGGCGTTTCGACAGTGAAAACAGTTTGGTGAACGGTCAATTTTGTAATGTTCTCTTCAAGTGTCACCAAATAATGCAAAAAAGAATATTTTATTACTATATGACTATAAGTTATTAATTTTATTATATTATATGATGTATCCATACATTTAATATTTTTCTGTAACCTATCACTTGATTTCACGAATACATATAGGCTTTTGTCCCTAAATATCCAAAAGAAATACATAATAAATGGTTTACCAGAAAAGCCTAGAACCATCAGATTTGTCGATCGTGGCATAAAGAGTGTAATAATAAAAATCTATTTCATAGATGGGAACCATGAAACTAATAAACTACAAGATAATTCTGTGGTAGAGCTGTCCCTTTAGCCCCTTAGCATTATACAGCTCGTGTTGTTCAGTAATCATTCTACTTTTACACTAAACATGGAAAACCACTCACAATGAGGCCTCTCTATCAGATTTGTTTTTTCCCCAATTTCTCGTGGTTCGGCTTTGAAAAAATCATCGAGCACTAATAATGTCTTAACACTCGCAAAACCAAAGAATTCTTCTTTTTGTTTTATTAATCATTCACCATATCACTCCCACATGGAAAATTCATCCAACTTCGACGAAGATACCAATCAAGAATAATTTCACAGACCAAAATAGAGAAGAAAATCATATAAAGAACGCCACAAATGGTGCATTGCGAAAACTTTTGGTTCCATTTGGTTGGCACTTATCTTGAAACGAGGGGGTTCATTTTCCTAACCTATTCCTAATTACCCTTTTATCAAATAAAATCTACCCAAATTGAGCCAGTTTACCGTTACTTTAACTCACATGAAATTTGGTACTTAAGTTGATTTTGCATTGACTATTTTAAAACTCCAATCAAATTTTCCCTTTCTTCATTACAAGCAATATTTCAAAAATCACTAACGTACCAAAGAAAATTACAGCCGTACTCATTTTAACTGAAAATTCAAAAGGCTGCTTGACCATTCAACCCAGTTGAATCCATATACATGCAACAAAAGAAAAGGAAAAACCTGAAAACACTTTTAAGACATTCTGAAATTATGTTTAGAAAAAATATATTAATCCACAAGCTTAAAATAGATAGATTCATCCCCTGGTCCTCCCACCTGATGAAAGTACTCACCCAAGAGATTTACCTGCTGCCTTTCCTCCTTCAATTAGGGGTTCTCAGTCAGCACCATACCCCAGAGACATGAACATGATCACTTCAATAGTTCACATTTTCATCACGTAATTAAATCCTAGTTTCAATAGCTTTTCAGGTCAATATAGGAAACTCTGGGGGCATTATGCTATTATTTTTGTAATTATATAACCTAAAATAAATGGTGTACAACACGCCAGCAATGATTTTTTATTTTTCAAGTCTCCTCCTGCCATTCCTTTCTCCCAGGCAGGGAGTATCCAACTTTCTCTTTAATCTTCCATTGACTTCAGAATCAGAACCAAGAAAAAGACACCATAGCATTTTGTCAAAGTTGAACAACGTCATTCAGCTTCTACATTGTTACCATCTAAATAATAGGAATATTTAAAAAGGAAATGTTCAATACTCCCTGCTCAAGACACAAACGGTGTCATTCAGCTTCCCCAATGACCAAGAGTACCAGCTATCTAGAAGTTGACTAAAATCCATCAATTATCATTATCTGCGCAGAATTATGCTGATCTTAATCCATTCCTTCCATTGCGGAGCCATGACTCCTGTTGCATACAGAAACTGTTGACAAATATCCATCAATGACTGTACAATAATTACATATCAATTATTTGAATAGAAATCTTAAAAATGTTTTCTGGTTAAGATATAGAAAGAAAAAATAAAAAAAAAAGGAACTCAAAATTCAGAGCACCCTACAATTGATTATTAGTGTGTTTATAATACTTTTGTGATTCCAGATTTGGCCGCATACATAGGTACCCAGCAGCCAAATTCTTAATTTGTCATTGCGATCTGACTAAACTAGAATGTTCTGTGATCCCTTTTTCGGAATTTAACAAACTGTATATAATATCCCTGAGATGAGCTGCATATTTGTGTGGTACTTCCCTCTGGACATTTATGGCAGAAATGTAACAAGAAGTTTTACCGCTAGTTTCCATCCTAGCAAGGCATTGGTTCCAAATGATAGAAAATTTAAGTTTGAACATGAGTCCAATGCCTTCCTGGGCCAAACAAAACCATGAAGGCAAGAACAGAAAGTATGCTGACATTAACTTCAAAGGCCAAACCATATAACACTGTGGCCAGATATGGATATTTGTTATGCATAAATGTCTTCACAAATATTTACCTGCGACAGTCAGTATAGAGCTTCCCATCCTCGAAAGCATTATATTTGGACAGAGAAGCAGCAGGCTGACAGGAGTTATATCCATCATAAATCCAAATCTGAAAAGTAGGAAATTGGCAAATAAGCCATAACCAAAAAAGAGCTGACAACCAAGGCTCCATCAGAACTTCAATAGGACCAAGTATAACATGAATCTGAAGTACCTCAATCCCATATTACTCGATTTCTAGACTGAAGAACTTCAGTACCTAAGTTAAAACCGATCCAGGTGAACATCCAGGGATTTCCAAGTTGAACTAAATTATTTAGAAATTGGAACATAAGCACATGAATCCAAAAGTTTACATAGACCAGTCGCACAGGAAATTATGCAACCTTTTTATGAGAGAACAAAAGAAACATTGTATAAATCATCAATCAGAAAGTAACAGAGGCAACCAGCTTTATCAAATTTCCCCGTTGTAATCCAATTGTTCTAACACTGTCAAACACATTTGTACATGAAGTCACCTTAAGAGAATTAAATAAGCAATTTGGTACAGGATTCAAGCAAATGTAATTTCACAAGATGAGCGTATCAGTTGTCGCGCCACAGAAGTGCTGTCCTTCAGACACCATATCTGCAAGAGAACAATGTTTAGTAATTAACCTACTCTTAAAGCCTCCCAAAAGTACTGGTACCACAAGCCTTACCAATTTACTTGGCAGAAGAAATGTGGCGGAATGATGGTATCCATCTGCTTGATGGGCCAGCTTTACTATTGTGCCTATGTCCGATTTTTGCTGCTTCAGATGGCTCCTCTGGCTTTGGAATATTTCTTTTAAATGCATTAGCCAAAGAAAACGAAGATGATGGATGTGATTCCTTGCTTATGGCCTGCAACCAGAATAAAGCAGGACCTTTATGTGAGTAGTGTCAAGCTACCATGACATGCAATCTACAGATTAAGAACACATAGGAGTACCATTTGCTAAATGCATCTGTTAATTGAAAATTAGGTACAAGAGTACAATATTATTTTGGAAAACTTTGAAATACATAAGCAGGTAATTTTCTAGAATTTATTGTAAGTATAGTTACTCACTTTTTTTTCCTCCATATTATTAACATTTACATCATGCACAGCTCCTGAACGAGAAGATATCTGACCATCAGGTTGTGCAACATGCGTTGTTCCTCTGTCTGCTGAAGCATAGGAAGTAACATTAGATCCTCAATCAACACATAAATCCCAATAGACCATGCAAATTCTTATACGACCCCTAGAACTGAGCTTCTGTCACATATTTAGAGAAGTCTACATCAAAGAATTAAACTTCTTGATTTCATGAATTCTACCAAAACACCAAAATAGTCATGATTTCAAAATAAGTTTACTTCAATAATAAATGCACAAGAAGAAAAGATACCTTGAAGCTTATCTAAGCCAACTACCAAATCTTTAGTGCTGGTCAGCCCAGAAACCGGCTGCGGATTTTGAGAAGTCAAGTCAGTCAGAAGAAAACCACTTAATTAAATGGGAAGCAACTGAAACCCATTATTGGAAGTTCAACATACTCTACACTTTTTAAGTACACGGCATGTCAATCATATGAGATTAAAAAGCTAAAATAATTTCGAAATCCCAAAGTCATAAATACTAACAGGTAACGGTAGATGCATCTTTGACCTCTGTGACTGTTGATACTTCATAATGGTCCAGTCAAATATATAATCAAATACATAACCTGTCACAAGCATGAGTTAGAAGCTGGCTTTTCACAGTTTCACCTGGTCAATGATCATATAAAATCTATAACCACTTGACCATTGTTTAACTGTTCAATACAAATAGCATGTTTGTTCAAATTTGATTCAAGGAAAATAAAGAGGACGTGAATTGCAATCGAAAAACATTAGATAGGATGCACCATGTTTTACTGAAAGTATAAAAAGAAATCTGACTGGTAGCCAATAAATTCTATTAGACCTAGAAAATTCAATGTCCATTCAACAAAAGGAAATCAAGTTTTTGATGATCTGGTGGTTCTTCTTTCCCCTTCAGAATACATTCCTTTTAAACTAATGAAGTTGAAATTATCACCCCCTCCATGTTTTGCACTTTCTCTTTCTTGTAAGTCAAATAGATTTCTTTGGGAAAAGGTCAAAGCCAAATTAGGGTCTCAAAATCACTTCCTTGCCTTTATCAATTAAAAAGACCAAAAAATAAAACCAGAGCCATGCTTTATATGAAAGCATATGTCACAAACAAATCATAACCACAGGTAACTCACATGTATCTAAGCTATTTTCTTGAACTACAGCCTCTGAATTAACAAACCATGACAAGCACAATAACAACATCTAAAATAAATGAATATTATCCACTACTACTGCTACTTCCTATCCAAAGATCCATCAACATTTTTACGAGAATTTGATAAAACTTGAAAGGCTAAACAAACCATACTACAATTGAGGCTAGAAGAACAGTAAACTGGACAAGGTCAATGGTAAAGAAACTGAAGTATATAGTGATTTGATCAAGCAATCCATACCCTCACGAGTAAATAAGTCACGGAATATACGCTTCAGAAATCCATAATCAGGCCGTTGATCGAAGGTTAACGAGTGGCAGTAATGGAGATAGGATGCAAACTCCGCAGGGTACGACTTGCATAGAACCTTATAACAATGAATTGTTCAATCATTAAACTTTGAACTAAGGAAACACAATGTTGATTGTGCAAAACCCCAAATAGTGCAACAAATTTATAAGAAACCATGGCAAAAGAGTTCACAATATTTATACCCACTGCAGGATTTATAGTAACAGAAGCAAATTAAAACATCACAAAACACACCTCAATGGGTGTCGACACTTTTTTCTCACATATTTTGTCATATTTTTGCTTCTTGGTTGCAGCTTTTAGACCCTGCCATGGAAGACTACATAAAAAAACCAAGTAGATTAGTTCCATTTGAACCAAGAATGAAAAATATGAAAATGAAGAGGATTTATTAAAAGATTCATCTACTCAACGAGAAAAATCTCGATGAGAAACATAGATACCTTCCTCTCAAGAAGTACAAAAGAACATAACCAAGAGCCTCCAAATCATCCCGTCGACTTTGCTCTGTAGAAAAAGAGCCATTAGTATAATAGGGGCAATGCTCAATATGAAGCACGCAACAAAATACCCAATATAAAACACTTACCAATACCCAAATGAGTATTACAACTTGCATATCGAGCAGTTCCGGTTAAGTTTTTCTTCTCCCTGCATCAAAAAATAAAAGAAAGGCTTCACAAACAATATTCAGATCTTTATATGAATAAAACAAATCCATCCAATCCTACTAGAGCTTTTCATGAGCTGAGCTGTTCGCGAACACGAGTTGGAAATCGGCTGATGAAAGCTTGAATTCGGCTCGTTCGAATAGTTAAATAAGCCGAACTCGAACAAGGAATTAAGCTCGTTTATTAAATGAATGAACACGAATATTGTTCGTGAATACTTGTATGTGTTCGTGAACATGAGTAGTGATGTCTTTTCACATTATTTCCAAAATAAAAATATTTGAGCTCAATTGGATTGTGTTGGATTGAGCAAAAAACCGAGTTCGATCGAGCTCAGTTTGTTTGTGCAAACGAACTGAGCTCAATCGAGCTCGGTTTGTTTGTGTTAAATGAGCCAAGCTCGTTTGAGCTTATTCGAGCTCGAGCTTATTGTTTTATTTGACAAGCCGAGCTTGAACACAAATATTAGCTCGTTTAATAATCGAGCCAAGTCGAGCCTATTCATTTATTAAACGAACAAAATCTAAACAGAGAATATTCAGCTCGATTTAGCTCGTTAAAAGCTCTATATCCTACCATATAGGAGAAAGCAATGAAAATATGCCAAGAAGAAGTGGTGATTTCAGGAAAAGCAGGATCTTTTTCTGAAAACACAAAGGGAATCACTAAGATCCACATATGAGAAGGAGCATATTCATGCAAGCATAAACCACAAATTCAAATGCTTAAACACAATTCCTGACCAAGTCTCCCCCAAGTTTCATAAGCAAATCAAAACATTGGCACATACAACATCCCAACGGCTGTTCAATGTATCCAACGCAGGATAATATGAAGCACGTAAAGGAATCGATTTATTTAACCGAACAAAATCTATGTTTTGATGGTTTGATGAAGTTTGACAAAAAAAGGAACTTCCTCTTAGGATGGCTTTAACTCGTTAACCAAAAATTCATATGTATAATCAATGACCAAAATACAAAAATGCAACATAAAAGTCCTGAACAAAATCATCAATCAATGGATCAAAACTAAAATAATTAAGCCCAAAATTAATAAAGATACCTATAAGGAATATGGCGATTTGTGGTTGGATCACGGTATCTTTTGGCCAGTCCAAAATCAATAATGTACACCTGATAACATAATGAGAAACAAAGAAGTAAAATGGATGGACACTCAATTATCTAAATAACAGATATACAGTATGCACTCTATCTGACAGGAAGATGAAAGATAATGATAGTTACCTGATTTGCTTTTCTTCCCAGACCCATTAGGAAGTTATCCGGTTTGATGTCTCTATGCAGAAACCCTTTGGAATGCACATATTCTATTCTCGTAATCTGCAGTTGACAAGAAAAAACAAAAACAAAGTCAATTGCTATATTTATTGATTTAGAAAGACTATGTATTTCGTAGTAATTTGCAGTTCATCATTTTCGGAAAGCATTACTAACATTCATGCAAATGATTCCAATCTTTGAATAATAAAATCAAACAAAGGTAATATCACATGTGCAGCCCAAACAACTACAAGAAACAATAATATTCTGATTACCATTTGATCAGCCAGCATCAGGACAGTTTTTAATGAAAACTTCCTCCCACAATAAACAAAAAGATCTTCAAGGCTAGGACCAAGAAGGTCAAGGACAAGAACATTGTCATCTCTATCCACGCCGTGCCACTTAATATTAGGGATGCCACCTGAAATCACAGAACGGTGAGACAATTGATAACCAACGCAAACAGAGAGCAAATCCAAAAAAGTAGCCCACAACTACATACCTAGACAATGAAAAAATTATTACCATGGTATACTTACTTCCACCCTGAAGAATATTATACAATTTTGCCTCATACATCAACTGTGGATGTTTTGTCTCCTTACTTTCCTACAATCCAGAATACAAATCAAAATCGAAATTCCAAAACTTTGCGTGTCTGCCTAGCTTATAAATTCTAAGACTATTGCGTTCAATCATCCTGGAACATAAAATTGTGTCTTTTTTGCCATTTTAGAGCCCAAAAACTAATCTTTAATTGAATCACCACAATATTAACTAAGTCTAGTTAAATTTATCGAATTTTCCATGTACGTTTCAAGCTCAATTTTACTATTACAATCACCCAAGTTAAAATATTTCCAATTTCAATATAGTTGCACAAAAATACCATTTCCAGCTCAATTTTTACTCTTGCAATCACCCAAGTTAAAATTTTCGAATTTCAATACAGTTACACTAAAACTTATAGCTCCAGTTCAATTTAACAATTATAATCATCAAACTTAAAATCCTTCGAATTTCGATATAGTTGCCCAAAAACAAGCATCTCCAGCTCAATTTTACAATTATAATCACAATTTATTAAACTTTATACAATCTATTTAAGAATAAATTACAAACAAGATAAAAATATATATATGCCTAAGAAGCAAAATTTGGAAATGAAAAAAAAAATCGGAAGAAAAAAGACTTACGATTTTAATCGCAACAATTTCACTGGTATCGATATGTGTAGCTGAATTCAATCACAAATGAAATAAAAAAAAATCAAAACTTTGAAATTTCATAAAAGAATTAAATATAAGAAATTGAAACAAATATGAGGAAAAAAAAGAGACCAAGATAGATTACGCCGAACGATCCGCCGCCGATCTTCCGCCCGAGCTTGTACTTCTCCCCAATAATTCTATCCATGTAAAAAATTTATCTACAATTATAGATAAAATTTTTTGAATTTAACTCGAGTTTATTCAATTGATTGAAGAATTTAGGGATTGAGGCTTTAGAAAATGAAGAGAATTTTATTTTTTATTTACTTGATAAAACTAATAAAGAGGAGTTCAATACATAATGTTATTAAGAAGCTAAATTAGGGATGGAATTATATGTATGGAGAAAGTTTGGACAGAAAGAGGACTAAAAAAAATTGGGCTCTGTCTTTTACTTTGACTCCTTCTTTGTTTCCTTTTCTTTTTCTTTTTTGGCTCCACTTTTGCACTATTAGATTTTTTTTTTTTTTTTTGGTTGTCTTGCAGGGAAGGTTGTAATTGAACCGAGTTGCTCGTGAATAGTTCACGAGCTCGAGTCAATGACTCGACTCAAACTCAAGTTGATCGAGTTCAAACCACATTCAAGTAGCTCAATTGGTCATTGAAATTGAACCGAGTTACTCATAAGTAACTCACGAGTGACTTGAGCCAATGACTCAACTCAAACTCAAGTTAACCGAATTCGAGCCGCATTCAAATAGCCAATTGGTCAAACGAGTTAAGTTCGAGTATCGAATTTGTAAACTTGAAGATTCGACCAGCCTAATCGAATATAAGTACTTATATAGTAATTATACATTTATTTATAATATAATTATATATTTAATAATTGTATATTTATTTATGGAGTATGAGGATATAATCGAGCCTTATCGAGCACGACATTTGAGTACTCGAGCTTGAGTAAGTTTCAATGAGTTTTTTTGAGTCGAGCTTAAGTAATAGAACACTACTTCAAGTTCAAGTTACATAATTTCAAATTCATTTGACCTCAAGTTGAGTTCGAATAGTGCCTATATATGTCAAATTCAAGCTCGAGTTGGTGCTAATCAAGCTCGATTCAGCTCGATTACGTCCTTTTTTGCAGGGGACAAAGTTTTCGTATACATTTCAAATTTCTAGCTTACTAAGAGGATGATAGATAAACAAGTTAATTTGAATTGAGTCAATTTTAATCTAATAAAGTTTAAATTTATTAGGTTCAAACTCAGTCAAATTGAATTTTAATCTCGTAAAGTTTAAATTTGTTATGCTCGAATTCAACCGAGCATCTAATAATACAAAAGCTCAAGTTCAAGCATAACTGAGCATAAATTAGAAATATAGTTGTAGTTTATTAAAATGGATAAAGTGAATATTTTTCCATAATGAATATTAAAATACGATAAATTTATATTACTAGACTCGATTAAGTTCGAAAACCATTCAAACCAAATATCTTTGAATTTCAAATTCGGCTGGAGGGCTTAATAAATTATTTATATTCAACTCAAACCTTGTCAATACTGAATAGAGTCGGGTCATTAATCAAGCTGAGTTAGGTCAGCTTGTTTGCTTTGTAGCTTTAATCTAAAGAAAGATTCTGGGATATAGAGAAGGGGAATGTTGGAAAAGCATTCGATTTCCCAGCCTGATTTTATAGTTTGAATTGATGCTTGTGTTATCTTATTTAATTATGTATCTCATTCTATTTTCGTGTTTTATTGTTCCAAAAAATTATCAGCGAAAGAAAATAATTGCCATGATTAAAAGCCAGAACTAAAAGAAAAAGCAAACTTGGAATAGAATCATACTAAAACTTTAACTACAAATAAAATATGGAAAATTTTGTTAAAATTGTCCCTAGCATAGTCTTAAAATTCCTTTGTGATCATTGTGTTTAAAATAAAAATGGAGCCTTACAATTTGGCCTTTTGTTTTTTCTCGCAAGTTGGAGCGATGTAATCACTCAGCATTTTGGTGTAACTATCCAGCATTTTGATGTAACTTTCAGAATTATGATGTAATCACTTTTTTCCCAAGACCATCTCGTTTTTTATGTTTTTTCAATTCAAATTCGGTCCACATGACACGCATATCAACTTTTCATTATGCCACATTAAATCGTAACCATTAACTTGTGAAAAATGGCACTTGTGAGCTCTCAAATCCGTTGAGAAATAGTTTTAGTAGTATTTAAGTTTAAAATGTTCACCGTGTATCAAAATTATTTGGACTCTTGCCAATTCTCATTTGCATCTCAAAAGAAAAGGAATATAAAATGCATCTAAACTCTCACAATCTTCACAATTGAGCTAATATAATTTAAGTCATCAACGTGAAGGATTTCGAGTCGAGGACGACCTTGAAATGGATGCTCCAATTGAACCACGTCTTAGGCTTGAAGTTGGACTTGTATTTGGACCATGGCCAGCTGAAGGACTTATATGATAATCAGGGACAAAAAGAAGAATTCTTCATGCCTAATCACTTCAAAAGAGAGAAAAGTTTTCCTTAACGATGTTAGCGTCGCCTGTTAAATTCTAGTGTAGGCTTTAACTAGGCCCGGATTAAAATAAACCCCAAGCCTTAATCCATCCAGAAGTACAAATCTTAAGTCCAAAACCCAATGATTTAACGACATTACGGCTCAGATTTAAAATTGTTAATTAAAATTAAAACAAACCTATTGTTTTAGAATAATACCGGAATATTTTGACGAATTCAAAAATTCATCAAAAGTTTTTCATGATATATATAATTTTTGGAGTTCTATATATCTCAATATTGATCCCTTTCAGGATTGATTCATAAATTAATAAATCAAACTTGAATAAGATCTATACTTCACCAATTTGTAAATGTGAACTTGACATGCATAAAGTCTACTAATTACATCTAAAAATCAAACTCCTCGACTTCCATCTAAACTTGTCGACTCGATAATGATTGAATTCGGTTTTTTGTTCACCAACAAAACAAATAAAACATGAGTAGCAAATTTTGGCTCCATACTCCACTATTTATATTATAGCGTATAAATTATCCCATTCTATAATCTTATTCAAAGTGGGGTTTGTTTTAATGGATATAAGCTTTAATTTCTAGTATCAATTCAAGAGTAGAAATCAATTATCTACATAGATTAGAAAAATTTGATCGAGTTTTTTCAGATCAAAATAAAATAATATAGTATCAGAAACTACCTTATAACCAACCTTGTAGAAGCAAGGAAGAAATCAAAGTACAATTTGTAAAAGGGAGAAAGTAATCATAAGAAAAGAAATGACAATGAAAAATAGATATGCAATGAGTAGGCTTGAATAAGGTGACACGAAGAGTAAAAAGTGGATTAAAAAAAAAGGAGATTATTAGATAAGAAATACACCCTTCCATGTAAAATATCCATCAACTTCTATATCCATTTCCCCTTCCCCTATGATAATTCAACAAAAAAGAAAAATTGTATGTGGAGAGGTTTCCTTGTGAGTAATTTAATAGCTTCTCAAAAAAATTGAGTGAGTGTTTCCCTTTCCCAACCAAAGTTTCCACATTGGTTAGAGTAGAGTTAGAGTGTGGATATTTAAGTTGACAAGGAGACTTTAAAAGGTTGGATCCCTTTTAAAGTATCCATCAACTTCTATATCTATTTCCCCATCCCCTATGATAATTCGACAAAAAAAAAAAAAAAATGAACTGGAGAAAAAGCTACTTACCAATTTGGAGTGGGTTTGTGGGGTTAAGTTTACACTTAGTCTCCATTCCTCCTTTCAATTGGAGTTGAATGGGTGAGTTCCCTTTCCCCTTTCCCCCAATTGTCAAAAATATATATATATATATATATATACTAGTAAAGTGCATGTGCGTTGCACATGCTTTTGTTATGTGTCAATTGATTTATAAAATTATTGAATTAAGCTATAATGAATAAACTTAATAAATATAAATTTAATGACTAAACTTGAAATTAATTGTTCTAATAATGTAAATGTGTATTGAATAAAATATAAAATAGAAAAACTAAAACTTCAAGATTTATTAAGTCTTCTTCTTTTTAGCTCTCAGCGTCTTTTTCAAAGTGGCAATCTTCTCATCATCATCATCATCTGTTGTCAATGGTTCTTTTGTCCTTGTTGGATCCGGGAGTTTTCGCTTTTTCATTGTTGTTTTTGCTGCTACAGTATTGATTTTGTCTCGATGCTCCTTCTTTTGAGGTGGAGATCTTTGCTTCTTTCTCGTTGAATTTTGTGCTTTCTCATCATGAATTTTTTCTATTGCCTCTGTTGTAACTTTGAGTTCTCCATTAATAACTTCTATCCTTTCGTTCATCTTGAATAAAAATTTGTACTTTTGGTCATCAAATCTTGTCAATTCCATGTAGTACCTTGATTTTGTGTCATCCTGTGAAATTAGTTTGTTCTATTATGTAAGAATTATAAAAAATGCAAATATATATATAATGCAAAAAATATATATGTTTTATCTTTTGCTAGTATACCTTTTCAATTGATTCCTTGTATTCAGTGACTGGGCAACCGACGTACATCTTTGCTGTATTTTCAAATAGTGTAACAATTGCATGATGGCTTTCATCCTTGACATGTATATTCAATCTATACCTGCAATATATTTTGATTATACATTATTAAGAAGTTGTTACAAAATGTAACTTGCTATGGATTTTAATTACCTGAGAATTTCTTCAATTTCTTCAGTTCCACAACTTCTACAGTGTAATCCTGCAGGTGTAATGATGACAGTCTTGAAGCATTTTGCACATGCATTGTACCACGGATTGTATATATTTTGTACTTCATCAACCACAGCTTTGAACCAGTAGAATTTGTTCTGTAAATTATGTCATTAAAAATGGTATTTAGTTAAGAGAAAATAAACAGTATATGGTATAGTTATTGGAATACAAAAATGAGATAAAAAGTATCTGTAATATCCAAAATCACAATGTAAGTAATTTTACTATTTTTTTCTAATTATCTTTAAGCGGGTATACTCAACAGGGGGGCTTAAATAGATGGGGCCTAAAAAATGATGTAAATTCTAGTAAGTAATGTAATTATACGATACCATAAAGTTTTGATTAAAGAAGTCTCAAAGAAATGTAATTAAGTCACTTAATAAGCATTAGTTTGCATCACTTGCTCTTTACTCAACATTAACCATCCGAATTTATAATTTAAAAACTTGAGAGTCCTCCGATCCTAGACTTATCATGATAATATCACATGAGGAAGAAAGTTGCAAGACCAGGTATCTAGCAGGTATCCAGGTATCATGATAATGTAAGTGCATTTTGATCACTTGGACTACAATAGGGCACTTGCTTTTATATTTGTCAACAATGTAAACAATATCAAAGCCAATAAAGTTGAAGAAAAAATCTGAAACCAATGTTACCAAATATGATCTTCGAAAAGTATCCCATGGAAACAAAGTTTAAAAATAAAAGTTCCCTCCTTGTCCAATTTTATTTCCTATTAAAGGGCAAAACCACTCACAATCCCTTTCCTCAAGCTAGTCTATTGTTTGTGCCACATATAGGAACTTTCAAGAGAAAGGCATATAAAGGTGATGAGAAAAGGACATGAATACAAAAAGAGGAAAAATTTACTGGAACATAAGATTTTTAGAACTTAATCACGCATTCGTCTTGTTGACACACACTTATCTATACAAAGATGCAACAATATCAACTGAAATTTAGAGATTATTCCCAGCAACTTAAAAGGTTGAAGTTCTAGGAGATTTTGGGTTCAAATATGTATAACTGTAGATCCCACACTATTTTGTTGCAATTGATAAATTCCAAAGACATGACTTGCTAGAAAAATAAACATTAGTAATTCTTTGGCAGCAGTGAAAAGTGACATAAGAAAAGTCATTTTGATTTTTTGAGTAGTTGACACTAATCTTTTTTGATCTCATTCATACTGTATTTTTTCCTAGAGGTAAATTGCCCTAATCTTGAAGCAAACACTTAGGGCAATTAAAACCGCAAGGATAGTGTTTATTCACGCGTCAAGAGTTTTGTGATTTTTCTCAGTTTTCTTGTTTAAAGAAATTTTCCACTTCACATTCTCAAACTTCTGGAATGCGTAATTTGTTAATTGAAAAGAGTTTTCAAATAGAAACAAAAAGAAGTTAAGCTGCAGAAGTTCCTTGAAGAAGGTAAAGCATAGCTGTAATCCAACCATTAGAATCCGAAATCTCAATTATGTAAACACACACACTCTAACCACAGAACTTAAGGAAAACAGAGCTGCAATAGATGAATTCTCGAACATTGCAGTCCGAAAGCTCGAGTGGAGATTTATAAAGAAGCTAAAGTAGACAAGAGTACACAAGGGATATACCCAAAACAGCAAAAATCACTACAGCTTTAGCTGTTTTCCAATCCTAAAATTTTAGTGGCAACGAACACTGGGAAAAGAAATATAAGGAGAACATTGAGCAGCACGCTACCCACTTGAGTGCATTGCTTTTATTCTAGACCCAGTTTCTTTGCAAAAATGCCTTGAGCTACGAATTCCAAGAGATTACATCCAATTGATTTGGTAGACAAATTTGTTCTTTTTGGGTTTTCTTTGGGAGCAGCGATTGAAGGAGGAGGTGTTTCTCTTGGCCTTGAATGTCAGGATTAATTACATTGTCCTTGTAATTTGAACATTAATTTGCTTTGCCCCATTGAAGTTTATCATTACTTTACTCCTTTAGATTGACCAGATTTGTTTGATCATTAGTCGATGGTATTAAATGACGATAATGACTTCAAATATTTAATTGACCGACTTTTACAATTTTGGAGGGAAAAAAAAAATATATATATATATATATATATATTCTTAATGTTCTGTTGGGGGTAAGAATGACATGTTAAGACATGTAATTTGAAAAATAATAAAAAAAATAGTTTGTGCTTTAAAAGAATAAATTCAAAGTGAAAGAGAAAAAGAACCCCGAAGCATGAGTGGAAAAGAGTTTAAAAATTAGTTTGTGTGCTAAAAGATTTGTGCTTCAACACAGCAAGATAAAATAGGACTGCATATATACATGAAATTTTTGTCAATAGAAATTAGTTGTAACATTATAATCAACTGCTTAAAATTTGAAATTTTTATGTAAATTTAAATGATTTGGAACTAATCTTAACTAATTAACTACTAAACTGACTTTAACTTTGCTTAGCGGGTCATTACACTTTACAATATGATGCAATTAACAGGTACTCATTGCCTTTTAAGTCCCGTTTTATCAGTCAAATCTATTTCGCATAAATTATTTAAACTTTCAATTGCATTCGAACTTATAAATAGGATACTAAACCTAATTAAAAAACTTAATAATTAAAGTCCTAAACCTAATTTTGATACTAATTAAACTCATGATAATACGTCACATAAATTGTCTAAAGTTTCAATTGACAGAAAGAATTTTATGGTTCATGCACCATAATTGTTCAATTGATAAATAATTGGACATGGTATGTGGATATAAACAATTAAATCACACCTGAATTAAAGATTTTGGATCTTCGATAATTTGGCTGAGCTTTACTTCTGTGGCTTGGTTGATTCTTTTCTTCATTGAGAGCTCCTCAAGTTGCTTAGCCTCCTTTGAATTTTTTAACCTAGACAATATATAAATATATTTGTGTCAAAATAATTAGTTGAAATTCAATTTAATAGAGAGTTGAGTTGATATTTTTTGCAAAAGGAGTATACTTACCATTTCTTCAAAATTTTTGCTTCTGGACATTTCGGTTGTACATGTAATGCCGAAAGACTATTGCTTTGCAGTTGCACTTCCCCTATTATGGTAAAACCGTGATACAAATGTGTCATATGAATGTGCAATAGAGATGTCTTATTTTTAATTTATATAAAAACTATATCATATGTACCTAGGAATAAATTTGTTGTCAGTCTCTTAATTGCAATGACTGGCTTCTCATCTACAATATTTTGCAATGCTTGTCCTTCATTGAAAGCCATATCTTCCCAGAATGTTATTGTGATTGTGTCCAATCTAAAGCATAGATTTTTTTTTAATATGAATAGATATTAAAAAATATTTAGTATATTAAAGTAAGTACTATTACCGATGAAAGTATAAATTTTTTAAATATGAGTTGATATGAAAAAGTATTTAATGTATTAAAGTAACTACTCTTACTGATCATTCATTAGATAGACTTCTCTCTTATGGCTAACTTCTCCAGTCGTTTGCTTTGTTACTGGACAGTAATTTGTGACATTTGTCACAAATCCTACAACATCTGCACATAAAAATATATTAGTATGAAGAATAATGTAAATAAATAAAGTAGTTTAAACTCTTAACATGATCATCAAAAGTAATAAATGCATCACCAAGTTGTGTTTTGTTTTGATGGTGCTCCAAGCTTATGTCACTAATATTAGTGAAATTGAACTGCACAGTACTTGGAGATATTTTATCTTGAATTTCCTTCACCATTGTGTAACGCTGCAGATGAATTTCAAATTCTGGATGGATTGTCCCGAATTGCTTGTTGGTTTCTTGAAGCATGGCTTTGGAGATCAAATAAGTCTTATTAAATAAACAAGAGTCTTGGAATATTTGAATCACGTTGGAGAATACCAACACTTTGATCTCAGTACCCTGTATAAAAGAAATGTTTTAAACAATATAATTCATTTGAACTTGCCATATTATTAAAATAGTTGAGTCGTTTGAAATTACCTCTCCATCCATGCAGATTATCTTTCTTATTTTTTTGTTGTTGTCGTTTGAAGAACTGTGTAGCAATCCAGGGCGTAAAACTACCAACTTCATAGCTGGTGTTAGTTTGGCTCTGTTGTACCCCAAAGAATTTATCATTGTTGTTTCCATATTTGTAGAACTGCAAACATTTAGAACGTCATACGTTAGCTTTGAAAGTGACAAATTCAAAAGTTGTAATTGTAACTACCTAAAAACTAATTTAAAAATTGGTCTTGCAAGTTGTTTTATGTAACAAATTAGATGAATTCGACTGAGACTATCCAAACCAAACCCAGATATAGACAAAAGGTCATAAGAAGTAATCCAAATAAAGTATCCAACAAAGAAATACAACCAACGACTGAACAGCAGGGCTTCAAATTGGGCTTCCGTTTACGTTTGTACCCAAGCACATTCCATCTTTGCATATTACATGATATTTTACTAATTTAGAGTAAGTTACACATATAGCATTATAAATGTAATATCTTTTGAGTTTTTTTAGTAGACATTTTTTGTGAAGCAAATTCTACAGTGAACAAAGTAAAATCATATACTTGAGTTCTGTCCCAGTTAAATTGCCAAAATTGTTAGGTCAACTCGAATCATTTTACATACTGTAACTTCTTGTTCTAGAATGGTTACCGTAAATAACACAATACCCTGTTTTCCTTTTTGGCAGATTGCAGGACACAAGGATCTTCTGGAAGGAGATCCCTACTTGAAGCAACAATTATGATTGCGCGATTCTTACATCACAACTCTGAATGTGCTTCAGGCTTATACTCTTAAACGAATTCGTGACCCGAACTGCCATGTGGAGTTGAGACCACATATATCCAAGGAGTATATGGAGTCAAAAACTTTTTCTATCGTACATGTAAATCAGTAGTAAAATAGTGTACCAAGTCCTCAACACTAATCACACACCAAAAAAAAAAAAAAAAACCTTTCTCGGTCAAATAAGCCGCCTTGCATTGAGCCATCCACTCATAATGTCTTAGATGGGCATTTGCTGAATTCTTAGGTGAGAAGGCTCTAGAAAGAAAACACGGCAATGGGCCCAACATATGGGTCCTCAGACTATAAATGCAATGTTTTTGTACAGTTTTTCCATTTTATTTTTTTATGAGAAGATTGGACGTGGTAGGTAGACCCGTCTGGAAATACCTAAAAACTAAACTATCCTCTGAAAACTTCACTAAAGTACTCTTGGAAGGGGAAATATGATATCAGTATCCTTGCAAGTGCATTTAGCTGCCGAAGCGTAAGGGAAAATCTCCTGTTTGAGGCTTTGGAGTGTTTTTTGGTAAAACCGTGAAACTTTTTCCTTTTTATTTTTTAAAAAATAAAAATCACTTCTTTTGTTTAAGCATTATCATAAATATCATATTGTATTTATGTTAATTAATTATTTTTATATTTTATATATAATTAGACCTATAAAAAATAGTAGTACTCTGGATTATTTGTCTTCAAAAATTTTCTGCAAAAACATTATCTATAGAATATGGCATTCAACACTATTAATAAACATAAGAAGGTGTAGATAAATATTTAGTATAAAAAAAAAAAAATCAGGGGAGGGAAAAAATTTAAAACTAACTTGTGGTTCTTACAGATTAGGTGCTGTCGCCAAGCCTAACGGAGCTTTTTCTTCAATATAATTGAGCCGTGAACTGTATGGGGATGAAGGATCATCACACGGATCTACAGATCTGGTGCAGATTAAACCAAAAAACAAACGGGAATTTTTATTGAGCTGCGAGAGGGAGTTTATTGAAGATGGACTTGCATAGAGGAGGGCTTGGCGAAGGAGATATTTGCCTTGTATCAGGTGACTGTATGTATTTATTTTGTTTCTGTCCATTGTTTTTCTATTGGATTTAGAAGTCTTTGTGATTTAGGTTAGATTTACAGATTTGTATTGTAATTGTTATTCTTTGTGTAGAGGTGTTTATTTCGTTTAGGGTCTCAAATATTATTGACTATTAATTACTTTATATTCTTGGAAGATAGGATACATATTTATATGCATGTTATTAAGAATTATAAACTTGATAAAGAGTATATATTTGTGAATTTATGAAGGCAAAGGATAGTATAATTTATGATTCACTTCAATAGTAGGTTTAACTAAATCAGACATTAACAAAAAAGTACAATTTAAATTAGACTGTTCATCCTGCAACTTTAACTGCATGTTTTGACGTTGATCATCTAATTTCTAATTTTTGAAAAAGAAAAAGATAAGCAAGCTCCATAAACAATTGAGCTAATTTTTGAACTTGATTAGAATAATTTTATCCTCCATAAGTTAGATAGTTATACTTAATTAGCCAATCAAAATTGACCAAATTTTTTTTTCTATTATTTGCAGTTAAATCAATCAATTTCACTTAAGTTGCAGTTAAAATTTTGGATACCATTACCTGACAATTGGAATAAATGAGGAATATAGTACCATATTTTCAGAAGAGTGAATTAATAAAGGATTTAAGACAAGAAAAAGAACCAAAAATTTGGGTAGGTTGATTGACAAAGGATATAGCAGCAGCCCATCCTTCAGATATGTACTACCAATTTTCAACATTGTAGTTTTCACCGCATCTCTTTCAAAGAATTCTTAAACAGTTCTTGTCAAAAGTTAACAATATAGTCCAAATTTTGATTTAATAAACATCAAAATTGAATTAATACAGGGGTTTTGCTTGTGGAAAGTATTGATTTCATTGAATTAAATCATTTCTAACAGCAACAAAAGTTATAAAACGTTTTCAACATATGTGTAAAAACATGTTACCGAACAGATATGGAGCCCTTTCAACTTCCAATGGTACACTTATTTTGAATTTTTGCATTAAAATTTTAGTATAAAGCAATTGAATATAATGAAGGAATACCACAAAAAAATAAAAGACAATCTACTGGTATCTCCTATGTTTCTTCAACAAAAAGTGGCGCGTAAGCCAAATGTTCTTTCCTAAGACACACAAATACTACTACAGTAAACACAAATGTCATTTCTTATCAGTTCTTTGTGGAGTCATTTCTTAAAGCACCTTCTATGCACCTCCACCATAGGCGCCACCACCATTACTAACCCCCTTCTTTTTGGCCACCGCATCCACCCTCTCATTTGGCCTACCAGCTACTTCTCATTCCTCTTCTCGGAAAGACTGCAACTTTTGAGTCTGACTTCAAAGACTGCAACTTTTTCAATATCACGATCTTCTTCTTCTTCTGAGACTCTGCATAGTGATTCATATACTTCTCCATATCTTTCTGTGACCATTCGCTGCCACAAAAATGTCATAGTGAGTTCATCCTCCTTATATATACCTCTCAGTCTGTGGCAAAGAAGAGATGTTTGCTCTTAAATGCTTGTAGACTTTCTATCTTTACCTCATAGTTCTACTTAATTTAACTAATTTATGTGCAAATGTTTGTTATTTGATAACTGCTTTGTGTTTTTGTGGGGTTTCTTGTTTCTTGCTTCTTTTTTTGGTTTTGTAGTTTCTTTTATTGATTTTACACGGGAATATATATTTTTCATTTTGTCAAAATGATAAAAATCCATTTCCATTTATACCGTCTGGCATGGTTAAATAGGATTAGAGAATTTGCTTGAATGTAGAAGTTGGAAATTTGAGAGTATAGTCCTGCATAGTTTTACTTATAGCTATGCAATGCAAGCTTCATGGGGAAGAATGATGAGAAAATTGGATTTGTATATGTAATTAAGCTATTTGGATGAATATTTAGTGAGAAACTTATCGAGTACTTGTGGGTTCTATTGCTTTGGTCAGGATATGCTTTCGGAAGCTCTATTATGTTTTGGTGCTAGCTCTACCAGCACGGATGAACACGATAACAGTGAGGATGGTGATGAGGTAAAGAGCCTGATTCTTCAACTCTCATATTTGTTTTTATTGCGTGTATTGCTCTAGATTGTATGTGGTTAACGAAAGGATGGTTACTGAGTTGCTTGTCTTTAAGCTTTGGAAATGATTGAACTGAAGATTATTCTGTTGGTGATCCATGATTATGTCCTCAACGTTTAAGCGGTTCTTGTTTATGTTTTCTATTGACCGGGAAGGGGGGGTGTGATGAGACTGCTATCATAAAATGATTGTTATACTAAAATGTTGTTGTAGAATGGTCAGGTTTATTTAGAAGAAGCACGTGCGTTGCACGTGTTCCGATGAATAAAAGATTAGAACTATATAACTTAGTCAAATATACGGAATTTAACCAATAAATTAGTCATGTATACAAAATTTATACTACTACTATTTTGTAAAACGTGTCTTTTGATTGACGATCCATGTATTTGTTTTTCTATTTATAGTACTACTTTTTTTTTTTTAGTTGATTGTGGATCTTTTCAATTAAAGGTGTAATTTTCGTCTTCATCATTTTCTATTTTTGTATTTGTACATGATTTCTTATGAAAATAAAAATCTTTTTTATTTCATTTAAGGGAAATTCCAATTGATAATTTTCATTGTCATTTTCAAGTTTGCAGTCTACATGCTAATCAAGTAGTTTTGTCCTCTGCCATTTAGAATTGCATAAAAGTTATGTAATTTAGGAATATGAATTCCATTTTACGAAAATGACTATTATAAATTGGTGTGTTTAATTATTGGTTCATTGAAAAAGGCATTGTTTGAAAATAGAAAAAAATGTTGTTACAATAATATCCACAAAAATGTTGTTTAAATTGCTCTTGCTCTAAAATCCAGCATATTTTAGTTCTTAATTTTTCGGCCCAATGAATTCAACAGGTTGTAATATTTAGTAATCATCGTGTTGCTATGTTGTGTTGTACTCAATTTTGATCATTATTCTAGAAGCTTAGTTGCATTATTCTCCAATCTTGCTTTCCTAAGTAAGTCTTAAATATGCAAGAGAAAAAAAATGTCCGTTGTTTCTTAAGTGGGATATAATGTGGTTTTTCTATGAAAACATCTAGCAGCCCTTTTATTATTGTGTGTCCAGAATACAAACTTGAGAAAGGACATTTAAAACTCCAGCGATAGAAAGATGAGTATCTTGACTTTCTTGTCATTCAAGAATTTGTATAAAAGCAAGAGGACAAATAAAGCAAAAAAAGTGTCGAACAAATATATGAGAAAGAATAGTTGAATTGTTCGCACAACTATAATTTCAGGGACTAAAGAAACTATGCCTTGAAAGCTAACAAAGCTTATGAATGGAGTCCATTTGACAGTCAACTGCTGTTGTAAATTGAGTTGAAACACCAATCCTGTGTGCTGATACAATTAATATGTAGAATGTAGTATGCGTATTTATAACTACATGAATCTGAGTAAAGAAACATGAAAGGGGCAAGTGTATTACCTGTATCATATGAAATGGGGTTGCCATATATTCGTTAGAAAAGTTATCAATCTGACTTGTGCTATAAGATCAATATAAAATAGTTAGCTTTCTGTTATTTAATATGAGTTAATTGAACATATTGTGCATCTAATGAAAATTTAGGAGTTGTCCACAGTGAAGATTTGAAATCTGTAGAAGCTATATGTCTATATGTCTTAAATCTGTTGATTTATGATTGTTCTTACAGCTGGAAATGAGTAATAGTTGGGAATTATTTGTTTAGAATTATTTGTTTTTTAAAACTTTTATAACTTAATATAAAAGTAATCAAATAATTATTCAAATCTACAAAATTTATAGACTTCTAACTTCTTTTAGAGTATGTCTTTTGATTATTCTTTTTTTACTACTTTCTTTAATTATTTTTAGTTGATTCTGGAGCTTCTCAAATCACTATGTAATATTTATCTTCATTATTGTATATTTTTCTTTCGTGAAAATCTAATTTAGCTTTTAAATGTAATATCATAGATTAAATTAGAACTAAGTGATACTAAGAAAATTAAGAGAAATAATCATACACACCACTGTTTGATTCATACACTCCACTTTTTATTATTGAAAATTGAAATACTTTTATAATTGGGGGTTACTATTGTTATAATTCATGAATATATTGTCTATATTGAAAGTTCTTTTTTTTTTTTTTTTACCTTTTTTTCTTCAGTTTTCTTTCACCCTTCAGTTTAATCAAGTAAATTATGTTAGTTTAGAAGTATTTTTAAAGGATTCCAAGTTGCTTGTAATTATGTTAGTCATAGGCTTCGTGAAGATATGAGACAAAGTTCCTACACATTGCTTGGAGACATAGTGTGCTTCACCTAGAACTTTAACATCAATAAATGATCTTCCAAATTAAAAGAAAAATTGAAGTTTACATCCATGGAACTTTAACAAATCAAAATAGACTATATTCCATGTGCTTTTGTAGATATTATTGTAAAAAATTTTTTTTTCTATTTTTCAAACAATGCCTTTTTCAATGAACCAAAATCTAAGCTGACTAATTGGAGATAGAAACAAATCATAATGAACCAAGAATTGTAATCTAAGCTGCTTAATTGGAGATAAAAATAAATCCTAATATCACTAATGCTTCACTTAGTGGTTTTTTACTCAGGAAAGAGGTATCTGTTAGCTTGTTGGCGCACGTAATATATACTTGAAACAGTGTTAGCTTGTTGGTGCACGTAATATATACTTGACACAGAATTACAGAGAATGGCATTTTAATGCGTGAATCTCATTTTGCTCCCCTGTCGATATATTAAGCAAGAGACATGAATAAAAATTAATTAGTGATTTTGTTAATATTAGACACTTTGTTTCATCAGCAGTGGAAGGTACAATTAAGTGCTAGTAACAATTTGAGTGTCATGGATTATGGTTGCCAAGTCAAAGAAAAATGGATAATGATATTAAATATTGCCAAGTTAACTCATTTGTTTTTCTGCACAGTTATTGTTATGTTTTTCTGCACAGTTAACTCCTTTGTTTTTCTGCACAGTTGTTGTTTTTCAAAAGTGTTTAATTTGTCTTTTTTCTACAAAAGAACCCATTTAAAAATCATAATGCTATATGAATCTGAAACTATTTGTCCAGTAGTTTCACACTGCATCCAATAATGAATTTGAAATTTTCTGTTGGAAATTTTTTTGAAGTTATTTTTTTGTGGTTTCTAAAATGAGAACAATCACATCAATTGCTTACCATTTGTTTAGGGCCCTTAATTGTGAAACTATTAAAATCCAAGTGTTCATGTTTCAAAAAATCAAGAAAATAGACTAAGGTACTATCTGGTTTACTCTTTCTGGATTTGTAGTTGTGATAGTAATTTAATAGCAAAAACTCTTCCTGATAATCATCTAAAAATATTAAAGCTGCATTTTTTTTACGGCTAACAACACCTGTTATTTGTGAAATTCATGTCGAGAGTATCACAATAGAGAGTTCTAAAAAATTCAGTTTAATTTTCTTTCTTAAAACGAATCAATTTAATTTTCTTTCTAGAACATGGATGTAAAAATTTAATATATAGAATGCAATGCAGCTGTAACTTACATGAATCAAGGAATGGAA